>VZDJ01007747.1:20411215-20493206 GCA_008694505.1 Cyanoderma ruficeps
ATATATATATATATATATTATATATATAGGGCAGAAGTGTTGATCTGCTGGAGGGCAGGAGGGCTCTACAGAGGTATCTGGACAAACTGAATTGATCAGCCAAGCCAGTTGTATGAGGTTCAATAAGGCCAAGTGGTGGATCCTGCCCTTGGGTCCCAACAATTCCCTGCAGGCCTACAGGCTGGGGGCAGAGTGGCTGGAAAGCTGCCCAGCAGAAAAGAACCTGGAGGTGCTGGTCAGCAGCAGCAGCTGAACATGAGCCAGCTGTGCCCAGGTGGCCAAGAAGGCCAATGGCATCCTGGCCTGTGTCACCAATAGTGTGGCCAGCAGGACCAGGGCAGTGATTGTCTCTCTGTACTGGACAGTGGTGAGGCTGCACCTCAAATCCTGTGTCCAGTTCTGAGCCCCTCACTACGACACTGACATTCAGGTGCAGGTGTGTTTCCAAAGAAAGGCAATGAATGTAATGAAGAGTCTGGAACATAAAGCCCTACATGGAGCAGCTGAGAGAGCTGGGATTGTTTATCCCAAAGAAAAGGAGGCTGGGGGAGACCTTAGTGGTCTCTGCAACTACCCAAAAGGAGGCTGCAGCAAGGTGGGGATTGTCACTATAGGACACAAAACTAAAGACACGCACGTAGTCAAGTCACTAGGGCAAAAAGAGGGAAGTTTATTTTCCAACTTCGATTTATATAGATTTTGGACAATGACTACAGATTGGAGGATGACCCCACTCGTCAAACTAGAATTCTATCCATTGTCTCTCGTCAAAAGAATAATAATTAAAAAAAACCAGCTGCCATAACATCACTTTGTTTACATGAAAATCTGTAAAAAACTCCACTACAAAAATACAAACATCAGAAGGCTGAAAAAAATCAGGGCAACAGGGGATCTGTCTTTTCTACACAAGTGATAGGACCACAGAAAATGGCCTTGAATTGTGCCAGGGGAGGTTTGGATTGGGTATTAGGAAAAATTCTTCACTGAAAGGGTTGTCAAGCATTGGAGCAGGCAGCCTGCAGAAGCGATGGAGTCACCAGCCCTGTACATATTTAAAAGACATGTAGATGCAGGGCTTAGAGAAATGGTTTAGGTAGAGAAATGACTTGGTAGTGCTGGGTTAGCAATTGGAGTGAATGATCTCAGAGGTCTTTTAGCACCTGAACAATTCTATGATTCTGTGATTTTTCATAAACTTGTGCGGGAATAGAAACATCCCTTATGAATGTTAACTGGAGCAGAGGAAAGGACATAGGTAGCCTTTGCACTTGCTTCTACCTTCCTCTCCTTGGTTTATCCTTTCCTTGTCTGATTGTAACCCTCTGTCCTAAACATTTGTTCTGCTTTGGAAGAAACCAAACCTCTTTCTTCCAATGATCAGAGGGCTTGAACACATCTTATGTGAAGAAAGTTTGAGAAAGCTGGGGTTATTCAGTCTGGAGAAGAGAAGGGAGACCTTACTGCAGCCTTCCAATATATAAAGACAACTTATAACAAAGATGGAGACAGACTTTTTACTGGGACGTGTGATGACTCAACAAGGAGCAGTGGTCTTAAACTAAAGTGCATGGATTTAGATTGGAAACAAGGAAAAAAAAATAGGATGAGGATGGTGAGATACTGGAACAGGGAGTCCAGAGAGGTTGTGGATATTTCATCTGGGCAACATTTCCAACACTGGAGATGATCAAGGTCAGGTTGGATGGCGCTCTAAGCAACCTGATGTAGTGAAAGATGTCCTTGTCCACAGCAGGGGGGCTGGACTAGATGATCTTAGAAGGTCCCTTCCAACCCAAACTATTCTGTGATTCTGTAATTCTATGAACTCAGGAAATTCTATGAACTCAGGAAACTCAAAGGATAACCTAGACCAAGAAAACTCAATTGCACACTTCCCTCCTAAGCTGCTGGTCTTAACTTCCTACTCCCAGGACCCTTGATGATCAGGCAGCTCTTGACCTGACCCTGAGCCTGACAGTAGCTTGGTTACACTAAACGCTACTCAGTATTTTGTCACAGCAGTTATTCATTAATTATTTCAGCTCCTATTGCTCCCTAACCTCAACTTCTAAGCAATCAGTCGCTGGTACTGACATTGTTTTCAAGAAAACCAATAAACATGTCTGTCCCACAGCCTATAATAAGGATGCTGTAGGTACCTGAGACAAAGCCTGCTGAGTGACAGCACAGCAGCAGAGTTACATCAGATATCTGAGGTACAATGGATTGACTGAAGTTAACTGAGTGGCAAACCCCTTTGGGGAGAGATGCTCAGGTGTGAGATTTTCTCTCTTCATCAGTTTGCTAAAGCCAGGACTGATAAGCTTCAGTTCATGTGTTGTCAAGTCCCGAAGTAATGACCAGCCCCTCACCACTAAGATTATGGAGCCCTCAACTGAACTGGGGACAAGGGCTGCCTTGCTCAACAGGGACGTTCTCCTTTGAAAAACGGTGCAAGTGAAAGCATACCAACTCTGAAGGCAGCAGCTGGCTGCACCTATCTGACACAGACTTAAAACACTAAGCCAGGCTGCATAGATCAGTTTGAGGTGCAAAATACCTATACTTCATAAACACTTCTCCAGCTTAAAATGCAGAGAAGCTCAATTTTCTTTTGTAGTAGGGGCTCTCTTTATTGCACTGGCACTTTAAAGGGGACTGCAAGTGCTGCCAAGATAATCTGCATCACTTCAAAGTGCCTTTGTACCCCTCCAGAGGTTTAATAGTTACTCGTGAGATTGGTACTCTTCTACATGGGTGGTTTTAAACTTTTCTCATCAAAATATGGTGTCTTGTTCCAGCTCTGTTACAGGGTTTGAACAAGCTGCAAGCTAAAGCTGTGTTTCTTACATATACGAGGTTAGGATGTCTATATGGAATCAGGGAAAACCAAGATGGTTTTGACTCCCATTGATGCTCTAATCAGTAAATTCACACTTCAGTTTTCATTGTCTGAGTGATCCCTCAGATCCCTCAGAGAGAAAAGGATAAGCTGCAAAGCCCTGATTATTTAGATATTTTTAAAATAAACTATTTCAAAAATGGACAAATAGTGTAATACCAAGGGAAAAATTTCCAAATAATTCCAAAATTTAGGACTGGGATATCAGAGTGTTTCCATGACAAAACTAGCAATTACTTACAGAGCAGTAACTTTGATTACATTCATGTATAATAAGAAGAGTGGACATTATATTGGTGCCGCGAAAACATCTCTTCTGCTACAACATACATTCCGGTATGAGCACATATTTTCCAGTATAACAAGCATAAACCAAGGGTTTTGCCAGTACACACATCCATGTCAGAAATTTCCCCTCCTAGCCCACAGAGATATATATAAACCAAGAATCTGGAAAATCCATATTTCCATCAAACTAAGAAAGACTTTTCTTTGCATGTCAGGACAATAGGAACTTGCTTAATATAAAACAAGTGTATAAAGCATCATATATACTTACATTTCCTTTGACCACATAATTTGAGTCATTCCTTATATCTCTTGCCAGGCCAAAGTCACAGATCTTTGTAATTCGACCATGAGTTAGAAGAATATTTCTTGCAGCCAGATCCCTATGAATGCACTAAATAGTAGACAAAAAACCAAAACTAGTTAGTAATATTCCTAGCAGGCTATTGCTTGGTTACATGTTTACTTAGCTATGTAACTTACTGTATTATGCATTTTAAGGTAAGCTGTAAATCACAATGAAGCCATGTGCTAATAAGCTTACTCAGATGAGTAAACATTCTGATGTCGTGTCTTTAAAACAATTACATCAATTCACATTAATAATGTTGTCAATGCATTTATTTTAGAAAATACCAGTTGCAGTCATTGAATTTTGCAGTGTTTCACATTCTCAGCTAAAATTTCATGTACTTTTTTCTGATTTATCAAAATCATTACTGGCTTGTTTCCTAATAGAGGACAAAGAGAGGGAAAATGTAGTTTGTTTCCAAAATATTCCAAATATTCTATTAAGTAACTATTGTTGTTGATAGAAAAGCGCTGAAAATCTGAAAATAGGGGAAATTATGGTAACAACTTCAAAGCACACAAAACCAGAAAATGAATCCTATAACATAAATACTCCTCTGGAGAAGCTGAATTATAAAGTGCCTACAAGAGCTTAAGCAGACTTAGGTATTTTAAAATAGTGGAAATTCTCACATGCCAATATCTTTCAACAGACAGTCAGCATTCAGTGACTTAACCACCTTATATTCCAGTTTTTACTTTAGAAGTGGGCATGTATTGGTAAGTGCAGTTCCAGGAGGGTGCTTGAGTTTCCCAGCAGCTGTGTTTCTTTGTATACAACGGTGGAGCCCATGTGTGTTTGTTAGAGAATGGAGGTGATTCTCTAACAAAATTACTTATTCTTTCATCTGGAAAGGAGAGTATTAAGCTTCAGCTTTACTGATGGCATTTAGCATAGAGGCCACAGCTGTATAAAAAATAACTGAAGACAGTTCAATTTTTCTTTTTTCCTTGAAATACAGAACTTTTGAAATTTCTAACCAAAAAATGACCTAAAATATCAAAAGTTATGAAAACCAAGATGAGAAAGTAGCTGTAGATTGCACAAGCAACTTAATCTCTGTTCCTTTAGCATGCTTACACAAGGAATGATTTTTAATAATTTCACTGTTTTGGTAGACTCTCATTCACCTCTGTATACAATGCATTCTGCACTTTGCATATGTAAAGCTGTCATACAGCACTGAAGCAGTAAGGCAAAGGAACAGCCAAGAGTCAGTATGACTCTGCCTTGTTCCTCCAGAATCAGTGCAGTTTGCATTGAACAGAGACACTGTCCAAGGGAGGAAGCTCTGTCTTGTGATCAAGGCACCGAGTGCTTAAGGCAGTTGGCCTCCCAGAACCAGCTCCTATCCCGACTCCTGCACAGCCCTGACAGACAAGCAAGTCGTGGAAGAGCAGCTGGGCACTCTGTGCTGGTCTTCATGGACCCCCTGCCTCAAGGATGTGAGGCAACCTGAGGCACCTTATCCATCAGCCTACAGCACCCTGCATTAACTAATTTAACTGCCAGAGCCCAAAGAGTCTAAGTATACAACAACTGAAGAGGACCAACAACATATGAGTGCACTGCAATTTAATTCTGTGATACAGGTGTTAACTCAGCACTGCCAAAGCAATACTGTGCATTACTTCCCATCCTCAAGGTGAGGTGATGTAACATTCTTTACTGCCTTTGTTGTTTAATGCCACTGTGTCTGTAAAAATGGAAAGACTATAAGGAAAAAGTCACTAGGAATAACACACAGTAGATCCAGGGGCTACTCTTCAGGAAAACAGAAGAAATACAGAATGTGTGTGCTAAGCACTGGATGTCCTCAACAGTGAAGGATGCAGGAGTGTGATGAATCTGTGTATCATCTGTAATATTATATGTTTGCATGTCAGGCCTGTTTTGAATGCGTTGATAAATGAAAAATAAACTAAAGGGAAGCTCATGGTTTGGTTTGGAATAAGGAACAATCAGAGAAAAAAAACAAGTGCAAAAGGAAGTTTTAATGTGCACTTTCCTCAGAGCAGAGTTCAAGACACATTTCCTAATGGTAACACAGTAATAAAGGATTGTCTTCCTTTCCTTAAATTGTCTAGGTTTGGTTTTGCAATTCATTTGAGGTGCACCTGTAGTAGCTACATTAGTTATAATGTTTACATGTTAAATGGCATTTTCGCAATAAAATGTAAGAACAACCAGAGGAAGATACTAATAGTACTAATAGGAAGATGCTGTGCTTAAGACTTCTTTATAAATCCCATCCTGTTATGCAATACCTCTCCTATGAAACCTAAAGGAATGCCTGTTATGTTCAGCGTAGCCGATGAAGACTTTTTGTGGGTCTCTCAGCTGATTTTATCTTTCCAGAAAATTAAAAATCAAGACATCTCCTGTGGATTAAGCAATGCTTACAAAAAAGAGCACACAATGTGGTATCTCCCCCATTTAAGGCAGTATTCTGCATGGGAGTAGTAGCAAGTGCAGCATTGTTTAAAACCCATGCAAATAGATACCTTCACACTGATTCTACTTATCCTCAACAGTGGACATATGATAGCACTGACTTCTATTTTAGGGGATATAAAACATCACTTTTGGCCAATAAGCACAGTACACAACTCCAACAGCAGGTAAAGCTTCAGGTATGAGGGGGAGCCTATGAGTTGCAGTGCTTGTTGAAAAGAACATAGAAATGTTCACCATTTAAACACACAGATCACACTAAAACACTGAAAGTGACGAAAAGTCTACTGATTCTGTCCATCTTTGAAAAATTCTTAACTTACATTTTTGGAGGCAAGGAAGCTCATGCCCTTTGCCACCTGGTAAGAAAAGCTTAGCAGATCTTCTACATCTAAAGCAAGTTCATCATCTTCCGGCATAGAAAGGGTAACATCCTGATCAGTGTAGGATCCTACACAATATAAACAACAACAGCTTTTGAGTTAAGCAAGTGTAATCATGTAGAAATCATGTAGAGTTGTTTTGACATTAAACAAAACAGTAATTTTAGTAAGTACCAGTCTAGAATCACATAAATAGCCCATCACTAAAAAGTAAAAAATAATCCTGATACTCCATTTAAGTGTGAAGAAATATAAGACACTGTAATTTAGCATATTGTTCTTTTTTAAGCCTTCTCACATTAATTACTGAGTTCTAAGTGTCCCCATCCACAATAGACAAATCTGCTAAAACTGAACAAATCCATGAAGCCTATCTTCCTGCACTCCCATCAGCACACAGAATTCCTTGTCACTGAACTCACCAGACTTCACAGGTCGTTTTTTGTCAGCCTTTGGTGGGACTGCATATGACACTCCTGGTTTCATGTCCATGTACTCATTGGCAACATCACTGTAGAGGCAGCAGAACAAAAGAAACAGAGTTTAGTGAAAAAGATTTCAAAAGCTATGCATACAAAAAGTCAACATCAGGCCAACCTTCTGAATATTTGCTTTAAAATGATCAGTTGACTGGAAATTCATGGGTGTGTGAAAAAAATGAGGAAATGCTTCAGGAAATGTACAGAAAGAGAGGTGTGTTGGTACAGTTAATGGTACACCTCATAGTCTGGAGTTGGGCTCAGGTGAGCAAACAAAACCATTTACATGAATACTATTTATACAGACTTCTTTCTCTACAAATTAATGTCCAGATGTTTCACAGGATCTGCTAGTACTTCCTTTTTTTGTTTAGGCCAACTTCTACCAGAATATTTCAGCAGCTCAACTGGCAATTGAAATGCAGAAGACAAATGGTAAAGAATGTTAAATTCAGAAATTCCCAAGTTCCACAGGGGATTCATATGTATTTCAAAAAATCATCCAAGGCTTGGGACAGCCATCTGCTACATTCTTTTAAGTTTAAATTTTCTTATTGCTATATATAATTCAAATGTACAGATTTTCATAGTATATGGTTTATAAATATACAGTTAGGCACCTTTAGGAATGATGGATGTACTTTGACATTTTCCACTTCATTGCCATTAGAATTCATATACTTCCTTAGCCTGAAACATCTGCTTAGTTTAAGAACAATAAATGCAGCCACTGAGTTAACATGGAAGGAGCAATGAGATCACCAATGGCTTTAGTGACCACCAGAAACACATCTGACACATTCAGCAGCAGTAAATAATAACATGAGAATTTCTGCTGCTAATAACTCCATTTACAATCTGTAGTTTATAAACTCAATTTACAACAACTCAGTATGCTTAAACAGCAAGATCCCTTCACTGAACAGAAGGCACACCTCCAATGGCAAATCACAGCCTTATGTTCATCACACCAGTGGTCCCAACCTCTCTGGGGCATCACCAGCTACCCATTTATTGCCCTGGCACAAACAGCTTCACCAGTACTATGCCTTGCTGGGATAGAGAACTTTTCCAGCTCCTTGGGTCCGCCTGCCTCTTTCATGACTGCCAACACCATGTAATGGGCCCACTGGGGCAATAAAAAGACTAAAATTTAGAATGGGCAGGTAGTGTAATAGCCCCTAGATTTTGGTAAGCTGCCTTTCACTTTGCAAACGGAAGGAAATCTGCTTGGAAATGCCCTTGGAAAAAACTCTGGGATGATATATAAAAGACAGCAGTTAAAAATATACAGATGAATTAAATACAAGAGCAATCTCAGAGTCATGACACAGGTTGTTTCACCACAAAATGCAGTGAGCTGTCAGTGGCAGCCTGCTGCTGACATTTTAAAACACTGGTTTGATTTTGTAAAAAGTCATTTCTGAAGGCAGGAATTTGGGAGAACTCAGGGTACTAACAGCCTGACACTGGGGAAACTGTCATTCAAGTTGCTAAACAATCACTACCAAAGTTTAATAACAATAAACACAAATATGTACAAAGACTGGAGCCAAGGAGGTGCATGAAATAACTGCAGAAAATTTGATAAAGAAGTAAAACAAAGAGTGCATACAACCCACTCTGTATATAATGACACTCTGTTAGAATAAACCACCCCCTGAACAAATAGCCTCTTAATTAAATTGTTTTCTTGTGCAGCACAGAATCTTCAAAGCCTGCTGCATTAAATGTTCCTCTACACCTCTTACCCCTAATAAACTTTGATTTCTCCTCCTTCCCAATCTTTTAAAAATACAAGTACATTTCAGCAGGTCATACTTACGCTGCAGGCTCTGACTGATGCAAAAGGTTCTCATAAACAGCTGCATCTGCATGTTCTTCGTGTTTTGGACAAATAAATGAATCTCGTTTCCGTCTCAGAAAATTTAAAAGATCACCATAACAGCAATATTCTGTAATGACCAGAGTGGGACCTGTAGAGGCATGTAAGATTTAGAAAGCTGGTGAATATTGTTTTTAAAGCAGAAAACCTTACATAAAGCTAGCATTCAATGAAGCACACAGGCTGGACTATTAAAAAAATCACACTGCCTAGCACTGTCTAGACTTGAAAAGTTATAGAAAAGTAACCCAGCGTCTTCCCTTTCACAGATGAACAACTATGGTCCAGCTAAAGCTGTGTCCCAATTAATGTTCTGCCCCTCAATAGCATTACATTGTACAAAAATTAAACAAATAAGTCTTCTTCTCTTTCTTCATGTGATAATGTTTCTGGCCAGACACATCTGTTGGATTTTGCTCACTTCCTGAAGGAAGTTATTTGTTCCAAACATTAAGAGTAATTCAAGCTTCAAACATTAATCCTTTTGATTCACTTCTGTTTACAGTAGAGCTTCACACTCCTGCAGTAATGTTTTGGAAATGATGTAGAGTGTTATATTCTGCAGTATAATAGGAAAAATCATTCAAACAGAACAGCCTGCTGCGACAGAAAACTACATTGCACAAGGTCTTAGAGATGAAATAACATGCAATGTAATTACATATTCAAGGTCCATAGCTGGAGTCATTCACTCAAAAGACGTATATTTGACCTATAAACATCTATGCTGAAGATGACTTGATTCCCCTTTCTGATTTCATTTCAATATTCTAAGTTTACTCTGTACCATCGTTTCCTAATCTCACTGGTTTATTTCCATTTTTCTGCAGTTGAAAATTATAGCTTTCACAATAGAAAAAGAAGTGTTTGTGGTGTGATTTTCTTACAGACACCACGTTTTTTCCAGAGAGAGAGAGATGCACTCAGGCCAGTGAGTCTATTTAGTTGGCTGTTTGAACAAAATTGTTTCATCCTATTTTTAAATCATTAATTGTGTGAAATGTCTTGCCTTTGTCCAAAAGTATAAATTTTTACAAGCTCCTTTTCTTTGAAAAATGTGTAAGAAGCAATACCTTCTTACATACTAAAATACACACAAATTAAAAATACAGGTATCTATCACTCTCTGTTGACACTTTAGGAGGTTTTGTAGTTTTTATTATGTAAGAAAATAAACTTTAAAAGTTAGTATTATGAACTTAATACTAAATGTGAATCATTAGGGTTGAGCAATACTTTATTTGGAAAATTACTTTTCTCAACTTCCTGCTGCTTAGAATTTGTACCTTTAGTGATGCCTTAGATATATTTGCAGTTTAAACAATGGGCTGGAAGACTAGACTAGACAAGCCTGTTGAATTCACCTTGGATACCAACAAGGAACCAGTTCTCATTAATGAAGAACAGTGTGGTGGAGGTCAAAATTTATAATGTACATTTTGTCATCTCTCAAGAAGCAAGCACCCAATGGTTCACAAGAAAGAGAATAATAGCAACCTTCCTGTTTAGCTGCAGCTACAGTGGTCTAACTACTGTTATTACGATGAGCCTAAAATCTAGATTCAGTAAATCACAGGCGATAATCATGATCTGCAACCTGTCTAAGCATGAAATGTAAGATTTTAAGATGAAATCTGTGATTTCTACACTTCATCTTTTATTGCCTTGGATTCTTCTTCACAAAGTTCATCCTCCTGGCAATAAAAAAAAGAACAGAAATAAACAATAATCTGCAGATAACCCCACCTCCAATAGTGCAAGCTCCAAGCAGATTCACGATATTAATGTGGTTTCCAAGGTAACTCAGCACTTTAAGCTCTGACATCAAGGCTTCTCTCTCCGTTAAATGGGCACTTGCTGCAAGGCAAAGCACAGCGTTCAGTATGTAACACACCAACCAGGTGGAAGAGAGAAAATATGACATAGCATACTAGAGCAACTTACTTTTCAACATCTTTACTGCTACTGTCATAGCAGCATCAGACTTAAATAAACCATAAGCAGTGGCTTCAACAACTTTCCCAAAAGCTCCAGCGCCAAGGGTTTTACCTAATAAAGCAAACAAAATACTCTGTAATGACTTTGAGTACTTCCTCCTGTAGGGTTCAACATTTTATTTTATTGTATCAAGGAAGCTATTGCAGACACGCCTGCTTGCCTTTTGTCCCAAGGCAAGAATGAGCAATTATCGCTATCTGCATTATTGCACAACATATTTGTGACAAAACCCTGCTGTGTTTGACCAAAGTCTCATATGAGACCTGAAGGTTCCACCTTGCAGATGAAGTTAAATAAATCTAAACTAACCAAAACTCAAACGGTTTCTAGGAAATTCCCATTTGTGATCATAAGGAAGTTGTGTTGGATCTATGTAAACATAGTTGTTTCCATTTATTTCTTCAACAACTTTCCACTGAACTTCGTACTTGGGTTTCTGGAAAAGAAAGAAAACAGCTGTTATGGCTGAAGACTTCACAAGTAGCTCACATACTTTTTTAATTTGGGCAAAGGGCTTCTGATTTTACCTGCAAATATATGTACACCAGGATCATGACTACGATGCACATCAGTCCTGCAGCAACTCCAAATGCAGTTAGTAAAGGGGTGAAAAGGGTATGTGTACGGATTTGCTCTGGAACGAAACAGAAAATTCTCCTAAAAATACTGAACAAGAAAAACTAAATTAAAAAGATACAGGTAGAAACCTCTCCTTGGTTCTTCTTTGTGAAATACAGTTTGGGGTTTTGACCTTCCCAGATATGCTCCAGCTGTATCAGCATGTCTTTCCTGAATGAGCTGTGGGAGATGGAGCTGGCATAGAAACCACGCAGTTCGATGCCTTTGGAGTCTCAGCTTCATTAATTCAGAAGGTTTGGCACTAAGATCAATTAATGCAAGGGCTTGCATGATCTCAGTCAACTTAGGTTAAAGAAAGAAGCTTTCATCTGAAGTCCCAATTTCTTCTCCTCCCCTTTGCCCCCCACCTAAGTATGATCACTACAGCACAGTCTTTACAAGAAGAGGTTGTGCCAAGTAGTGAAGAAATACCATTCTACTACAACCCATCTGCCCCAAATCTGGCATATTTGTTTGTATGTTATATCTGGGTGTAACAGAAAAAAAAAAAAAAGAAGCAGAACATTTGGTTTTGCAAAGAAGAGCACAGCTTTACAAACACATTTCAAATCATCTATGTTCTAGTGGGTTTTTCTTCTCCCCCAGAAACCTACAAATACCACTACAAAACTCATAAGCACTTTTGCAGAATGTTGTTGTTGTTACTTCTTTTATAGCAGCAGGACACTAAGGCTCCAGGCAAGTTGGGGACTGCATTTTTCCTGAGACATTGTAAAAACCTAAAATAAAATGCAATCTTTCTTTGAAAAAAGAAGTGATGGCCTAGTCAAAACAGACAATGACAAGAAAACAAAAGGGAGAGAGAAGGGGAAAGCCAGGGTAATGCTGTAGGAGGTTTTCCTCTGTGCTGCACAGACAGAAGAAACCCACCTACCTACTGCACTGAGGAACAGGTGCCATAAAAAGACAGTACCACAATAGTCATTGAAAAATTAAAGCAAGACTTTGACAGGCAGAACATGCAACGTAGTATGTTATCATGTGCTCAGCCACAGTACTGTAAACTTTCTTATGGCAAAACCACTTAAAATCCTTTTCCAGAAAGACCCAAACACCACCCGTGTTTTGTGGACATTACCTTTAATAGCGAAGTTGAAGAAAGCAGAGCTCCTGTCCCCATTGCTGGAGGCCTCACAGCACACGGTGCCAGTGCTCCTGAACATGCTGGCATTAATGGTGCTTTCAACCAGGATTCGTTCAAATGATGGTGCTGATGAATTTGTGTAACCAATTTTGACATCCATGGGGGATATTGTTGGTGAATCAAAACACCTGGTGAAACAATACTGACATTTACCTGCAATGGATTGCTACCTGAGGCGCCGGACCAAGAGAGAACTGAACAACTCTGGTTTGCAATGAGATTCAGCTGAAGATCTTAACCCTGAAACAGCCTACTCATGGGGTCTCATGGTCTCGTATGTAGTGAGAGAAATGGATACATACACCTAGCCTGGCCTGACTGGAGACCACAATGTCTTTGCATTTGCTTTTGGTTAGACATACCTCCAGGTCTGTAACTACTCTATGGGTTTTATACCATTTGACATGCATTTTCAATTCCATTGTCAAGCAGTTGTGGTCTAGTATCCACTTCTGAAAATGTTCCCCGAGCATCATCTTACTACGGCACGAAAGAAGTCCGTGATATATAAAAACACCATTAAGCTTACATGCAGTCAGAAAATAACCAGTTCTTTTCTCTCAAGATGTTGCTTCTCCTTCATGTGTCACATATTTACTACACAAGCACACATTTAAGATTTTAAAAAAGATACTATTTGAAACCATTAAGAAATTAATGATTATTTTAGACATAAAACAGATTACACCGGTGGGAAGGAGATTCCTTGCTAGTATGATATCTAGAACCATCACTTGCTAGTGTGATATCTATAACCATAGGGGAGGTCAAACAAAACCTTAAAATTTGCTTCACAAATGCTCACTCACTTCACAGTGAAACCCTACAATCTTCTTATAAATACCTGGTTTTTAAAACATCCGGCTTTATTCATAACAATACCGGACTTGTTTACTTGTCATATGTTTCATGTGAACAGAAATCTAATTACATTGTGTCTGGAAAAATTACTTTATTGCACAATAAAACAAATTATAACAGCCATATTTGCAAGTGATTCTGTGATTGCCATTCAGTGAAATTGCATATAGAGCATGTGTCATTTGGGGCCAAACTAATACAATCCATGGCTAGCTTGCAGCAGAAACTTTGGCTTTTACTTTTACACAGCAGGAAGTGTTGGTTATTTCCCTTTCAAGGACAGAATACAGAGGACAAAAATGAAATGTATCCCTGCCTTCTCACAAACTACTACAAATAATGCAATGCTAAAAAGGATGAAAACCATGATGCAACATTTAAATGTAACAACTACCACGTCATTTCATGTTCTTAATTTGTAATTAGCAATTGGATGTGTTGCACCTTAAATAACCTTTGGAGACTCATTTCCTTAACTTACCTCTGCTCAGTTCCTGGGCAAAAATACCAGTATATGGTAGGGGCTGGGAATCCAGCTGCTACGCACTGGAGAACACCATTGCTAAGTATATCCAGAGTGAGAATCTCAGGTTTTGCTGCAATAAAGAAAAGCAACAGTCATCCACTAGGGGAACACAGAATTTACACGGCTATTTGCTCTTCACACCAGCAACCTGTGTGCCTCATAATCCATGGAATCCCTCAGGTAAGCAAGATTATGCTCAAGGATGTCTGGGTCTGAACCGGTGTCCTTCAAAAATCAAACAACTGTGAAAATATTAGTTCTTACACTGAATGCTTGGGCTGGACCTTAGAAGAATACCTCATCCCACCTGAGTACTTGATTTGATCAAAGATCCTAAACCAGCAAAACTAAGAGCTTAAACAACCCAAAGAAGTGTGTGCTTGGGACAACAGTAAAGTTCCCATTCCTGCACAGCATGACTTTATCTGTCTATAAAAAGGACAGTTTCTTCCCTGTCAAATGTGTACTAAATCTGTCAAACCACATTCCTCTTACATCTGTCCTGTGTATCCAATATTACCACTGCAGCCAGGAAAGGAACTACAATGCAAGACAATCAGCACAGAGCTCCTAACCAAGGACATACATCCCTCTAAGATACTGAACTGCCCAACTGCCTGATTCCCTGAAACGCTGCAAGTAGAGGAAGCCAACACTTGGCTGAATGTATTAGCTTTCCAAATGAGAATTTGTGATTGCTCTGGTAGTTTAGAAAGCAATTCATCCAGCCAATGTCTTCTGTCACATCCTGCACAGGAGTTAGTCCTGCAGTTGGTTTAGAAGCCCCTGTTTCAATAATGGCAGGAAACCAGTGCAGTCAGGTGGACTTTAGATTCATTAGTTTAATGTCATAGGCTTCAGCCAAGAGTACCACCAACACAGTAAGGTTTTTTCCTGATGAAACTGGAATTAGTGACCTTACACCCCTTTGTTAAGCTTCCTTGCAAAAACACCTAAACAGAAGTTAATGAAAGAAACTATGAAAGACTACATTGCAATGACGCTGCTCACCTGATAGATACAAGTTAAGAGCCTATTATCAGTTAATACAGCTTTATAGAAATGTAAGGTGAACTTGTAATTCTAGAAAGCAGTGAAGCTGTATAGACAGCAGTGGGAAAACATACATTTATTTCAGATAAAACCCATGTACGAAGACTGCATGGCGTTAGTTTTTAATGAATATTCTACTTACTGATTAATAAATTAGAGTCAACAAAGCACACGTATATTCTCAATCACATACCATATCGTCGTGACTCATGTTACAGGAACCGAATGTTCTTTCATTTCTAAATCCTCATGTTGTATTTTATGCAAAACACCAAGAACCAAACATTGTTGCAAAATGTTGAGACTGATTTTCAGCATTACTCATTTGGTGAGGAACTTTCTGAGAGCACACAGCATCTCACCCAGCCTCAATGCTCACAAAATACATGTAATTCACATTTCTGAAATTCCAGTCAAAATGGCTGGACTGTGAAATTGTAATTAGCTAAACTACAACTCATGTGCTATTTGTTTAGGTATATGGTGTATTTTAGGCAACATTACAGCACAGTGTAACTCAAGAAATGAAAGAACTGAGACGTCAAATATAAGAAGCATCTGTGCATTAAGCCCTGGAAAAAATACTGTGCCAGAGTGGGTCTCCATGTAATATCTGACGCTGAGTGAGGGGAACGAAAATGCCCGTATTACTTGGCTCTTTCTGCTGTAAAAAACCAGTGCAATAAAAGCCTGTCTACGTGGCCACGAGCCCACACGGACTCATCCTGCAAGAGTGGAAGGAGGTGACAGGCTATGCAGCCCAGGCGGAGTGGTCCAGCCTTGGTGCCACAGGAAGCTGAGCTGCAGCAGCCTCTGAGAAGTGCTGACCTAAGAGCAGCTCTGCCTGTCGTGTGCCTGCTGAAGCACTTTGATATGACAATTAGCATGATCAGCCTCTCCTCACCAGCACTGAGGGCTCCCAAGCCTCCCTGGCTCTGAGATATTAAGTGATGCATTTCTCTCAAGGCAGCAAAGAGCCTCCTGTGCCAGTACCCAAGGGGACTGAGATGGCTGCTACTGCAGCCGCCACTGGCTGCCCCGTTTCCAGCTCAGGCCACGCACACGTCTCAGCACCTGCACCCCTTTGTGGCAGCCAGAGCACCTTCCTCAACCACCAGTGTAGGTACTTCAGGGGATGCTGGAGCAAAGATGGACTGGCTTTCGCAAATAGATGCCAAGCTGTCACAACGCATCTTCTTTTTAAAAGGGATTTGACTGTGCTAGATTTTATGACTTGCAGTGCCTAATTACCCCTCCTGCTATCAGACAGACTCCTAATGACTAGATGTTGCTAACTGTTCTGACTTTAACCCCTTAAATATTTCACATTTCATTACATTGTTCAGCATATATAAGTACTGCCTTCTGTAATCAGGCATTAAATGTCTTAAACTTCTAATTTCATTAAGCTTATTAATTGCATTTCAGCCTTTATTAATGTTGATTCTGAATATATCAAAGACGACTTATAAGAGGTCATTCCTATTTTAATTCAACTTTCTGTATAATGAAATGCTGCGCTTAATTGCTTTCTATTGCCAGTTTCCCTTTCTTCATTGTTAACAAAGTAAATGTCTAAAAAGTAACACTTAATAGGTATTGTCATTCATCCCAGACAAAGAGGGAGCCACATTTTCTGGATTGGAACAAATCTTTTTACAATATTATGGTTATTCCTCATTGTTCACTGCATAGTCCAATGACAGGAAAACAGCTGAACTTGGCTTCACCGGATCTGTTATTCCACGACCAGTTTTCTCTCTGCAGCAGGAGCCCCAACTGCACAGATAATGTTTTGTTGACTATAATTAAGCTGAGATATTATTTTGCACTAAATTCAGTTACTAGTTGGAAGAGTCCTCTGCTAATTGCTAGATATACCACACCTTGCCACTCTGGAGATTTCTACAGTTTCTTAATTGTAACTGAGTACAGTATGCTGCTTGTCAAGCTCTAATTTTCTTTTTGGCTCCTAATTTTAGAGCTGCTTACCTCTATACATTTATTATGAATTACTACACTATTTTAAAAGCAATTTAGTATTGTTTCAGATTAGCATACGGAATTGCTAAATATGTTTAAATCCAAGGCAAGCACTTCTGCACTGGGTTTTTCATGTCTTTCAGCAAATGCTTCAGCATCGGTATTTGTTTACGTGAAGACATTCTCCTGATTACGAATCCTGTTTTACCTGTTTGGTTATTTTCTGCTCATTACATGCCAAAGCCAGACACATAAACATCACGAGCTACATCTAAGCACAACTTATGCAAAATCCCTGACAACAGTGTCAGGTGAGGACACCATTAGATCAGGATCTGACCCACCCATACATGACTCACCCGTGGCAGTTAGTCTGCTATGTTGAATAATACGGTATGTTGTCGTGCAGTTTGTGTTTCACAGCTAAATGATAAGCATTTCACAAACCAGTGAAAACCCCTTTTCTAGGGGTTGTTTTTGTTAAAAACAACCCCTAGAACAACCAATCTATTAGTCTCATTTTTTTTAAATGAAAAAATGTTTACAGGAGCTTGGTCAAAATGCCAAAAGGAACTTTTTGAGCCAAGAGCATCAAAGCCAATTGCTTCAGCAATGGCTGCAATCCACCCAGGGCCACACTGCATGATAACATGGGCTCTGTGAGGCTGCTTAAGAGTCCTCATGGCATCCCAAGACTGATCTTGCTACTTACAAGACCAGTAGTTGAAGAAAGACAGAAACAGATTTGAATGCTGCTGGCAGTATGGACAAGCCACTCAGAAGAACTGAAATGTCTGTGCTCCCTCTTGCCTTGTCATTCTGCTTCACTGTTCTCTTCCTGGTCTGGTTTCCTAACCACAAGCCACAGGGATTTTCAGCTTTTATTAAGTAGCACATGCCTCAAAAGCAGCAACATGGAGATCTGCATTGAGAACTGATACCTGATGATGCCAAAACTGTGAGGTGGTGTTTTTTTAGTTCTTATGCCTAGACTATAGGCAACCTGCAATTTTTCCCATTTCCTTCAGAGAAATTAAACTTCTGGCTCAACATTTTGCTCCATCAATCTTTAAAACACTAGAATTATCCATCATGACTGTGACCCACACTCACTCACTGAGACAAAAGACATCTGAGATCATAGGTATTCCTATCTGAGAAATTATAGCTAGGAAACATAGAAGGCCCAATGCAAGTGTCAACATTCATAGACGAAAGAAGAAATACCATGTTCTGAAAGAAACCCAAGCGGCTTTTCTAGATCCAAACTATGTCATCACTAATAGAGATGCTACAGATGTTGATCTTCACGATAAATGAGAAGAATTCAGAAATTAACAGCAAGGACTCAATGCATTTGTGGAAGTCTTGACAGTCCTCTGCATAAAACTATGCCTAAAAAAGGACACATTGCTGCTAAAGCATAGCAGCAATACACTGCATTTGCAGAACATTCACTTACTTTTCATACAGTTCCTCCTGCTGGGCTAAAATTCCCTCTTGGTTTAATTTTCCTTAAGCTTGGCCTTTAGCAGGAGCCAGTGTTTGTCTGCTGAGCGCAAGAAATGCTTTAAGAGGATGACTCTGCTAAGGACAGGGTTTTCTGAAGGTTTCATTGAATTAATTTTGAAATTTAGCTTTTGTCTTGAAGAATGCTATTTGGAACTGAGGCCAATGCTCTATCTTAACAAGCACATCCCAAAGATGACAACACACACATTTGTAAAGCTATGCAGATTTCTCTAAAACAATGGTGATTTATACTATTATACGGAACTATTTAGATGCCAAAAGGCATCTAAATGTGAGTAATTCTCCTGACAAGCTTTCAAACTCTGCATCCAACTTAAACAAATTAAGAACAATTATAAGCTTAACTTGGTTGCCAAAAATGCAAATTATAATCCCCGTGTATCCTGCTCCACCTCAAATTATAAAAGGTTTATGATACATACTTATTTTTGAGATGTTTCCAGGTGCTACAGGTTTTTTTCTGTATAAACAACCTAGCTGCTCTCTGGTAATCTCTGGAATACATTTGCTAGAATATAAGGTCATGCTGGATAGTAGGTGGATTTGTGTGAGTACTCTGCACTTTTATATCTTGACATTTAGTTTCCCAGCATGTGCTTCACTTCAGAAAGCCTCTCATATGCCGAACCACACTGTGCCATCTTGTGCATACATTATGTTGTATAAAATACAATGACTGTGATAATGAAATATTTCAGATTGTTCACTTTACTTACTTTTCACATAGACATTAAATGTTACAGAGGAGCTGGCATCAGAGTTGGACACAAAAAATGTGTAAATGCCTCCTTCTGTTCCTTTTAATCGTGTAAGGTGAAGTTCACTTGTGTAACTGTAAAGAAAAAAATTTAAGCATTACTAAGACACACAACTTGCTCTGAACAGGCAATTGCTGCATGGAAAATAAGGAGGCAATTTTCTGCAGACATCATCCATGCAAACACTCTCATCTTACATTATGATTGCCACTGCACTTCCAACATCTAGAAGCTTTGCCACTTCTAACACCCAGATGTGTGCCTGAGTGGCAGCTGAGCATCAGGCTCAGTCTGTGCGCGTATTACCATCTGCTCCTCTTCTCATAAGAGGGAACCCAGATTTACAACCTAGGCCACATGTTCTAGGGGCTGCACTGGATTTTTGGAAGACAAGGGATCAGGAGAGAACAGTGCCCAGCAGAAATAAAAGCCTAAGCAGATCTAGAGCACTGGGGTCTGCTGTGACAGTGAAGGAAGTTTCTGCATACAACCAACCTTAATTCTCTTTTTTACTTATTGGACAGGAATGTAGGTGAGTCGTGAGTAAACAGCACGCTGGTCCTCAGGTGGTGTGGTTAGCTCGATGCTATTCCAAATGTAGGCCAGCAGACTTTGCACCAGTTACTGGGGCAAGCCACATGTACTACATCTTTTACAGCCACAATTTTCTCACCATCCCCACCTTCCTCTTTCCAGAGGTGACTCTAGTCTGCTATTCCAAAGTAAAATCGATACCTACAGGCATGGATATTACCTGTTATTGCCCACAGTCTTGAACTTGACATCATGGTCTGAGGAATTCTGTAATGTTTCGTTCATGTACATCCAGACTTCTTCCTTTGGTTTTGGATATGCCTCATATTCAACTGTTAAGTTTCCATTTTGTCCTGCATTTATATCTATTGTGGTATTCATTGTTGCAAACAAACGGACAAATCCTTTAGCTGATGGTCGTAAGAGGAAAAGAAAAACAACTTCAGGGCCATTTAGAAGATTGTGAGTACTCTAACCACACTTAGACGACTTTAAGATCAGTGATCAAACATTCAACTGTGAAACAGGAAACCTTATCTGCGAAGCAGAACTTAAACCCTCTACCTGCCAAAACCAAGGCTACTAGCTACATATAGGAAGAGGCACAGGACTTAAAGCATCCTTGAGTGCCTTAGCATAAATAATTCCATCTTCTGGTGACAAATACCTTCTATATGCTTTGGGAAAAATCCAAGCATCTGTTTGATTCTACTCAAGTATTTCTATTTTTCAAAAAATTTGACTTGCTAACTGTCTGGTGTGAAAGAAACATTATGAAAAAAGCAAACTAGTATAATTTATTACAGTATACTACAGTATTAAAGATTTTTTTGTCAAGTGTAATTAAGAACAACATTACAAATGAAGCTATTAAAGCTGTAATTAGAGAAAAATGTGCTAAGTCCACAGGCCTGGATACCAATCATCTTAAACTAAAGCATTTCTGTACATCTGTTGCTGGGACTTAATCTTTCATTTGGCAGATACCATTTACCACTGCACAGTTCCGTTCCAAAATATCATGTCTAACAACATCCCTGCTGTAGTGGTTTTAATTTCATTAATAAACTCATCAGATTGAGGATTCAGTTTAAAAAGACAAGTTTTTCAGTCCAATTACAGAATTCATAAGGGAATTATCAGTTTGACAGGCAGATTGCAATTACAAGGAAACACATTTACTGAGAGCTTGAATTTAGACCTGAAGTCAATCTCAGATCCCTGCTTCTTCCCACTTTCTAGTAATCAAACTGCTGTGGCCAGCTGGGCACCCGAGCTTGGGAAAACCAGATCCAGTGGGGCTTGGTGAAAGCATATGGATCTGCCAGAGTGCTTGACAGATGCTTTGAAGAAGAAAGGATGAAGTAAACTCACAGCAGGCAGGTATGCTCTAAAATGGTCTCCATCATTAGAAAAAAGGGAAAGATTTCAAATCTGGAAACTGAAGGTTTGCAGTTTCTTTGCAGAGCTTTTTTCAATTTTCTGTATAAACATATGATTTCCTGTGCAAGCTGTATTCAAAATCAGACCCAACTCCCTTCAAATAAAATTTTATTATAATGCTATTTGTTGCTGCAATGCAGTCTAGTACCTTCTACAGTTAGATATATTAACTAACAGAAAAAGTAGTTAGGAATTTTACAAAAAATACACATTATTTCTTGTAGAACTTCTGGCTAATGTTAAAGCCACAGTGATTTAGTATCTATTGCAATCCCAGATCTCTCTCTATGTACACACCATACACCACTTCCTAGGACCCTGGGAGCTGGCAGTGTTCAAGTAAATATAGTCAGTTTGACAATAAATGGTGAAAGGTATCCAAAAATTGGAGCTTATTTAAGTCAAATTTGAGAGGGTGCAGAGAGAAAACTACGTCAGAAAGGAAAGATTCCACCTTTTCTCTGGCATTTTTTATTAAATACAAACTTTGTATTTTACTAAACAAAAATTTTATTTCCCACTTTTTATAATGCCATGCCTTATTTTAAACCCCAGACTCTCCAAAGTCAATCCTTTTTAAAGCTACATTTGCATATGTAGTAGTACTAAGAATTTCTGTAGAGAAGAACTTCCCTCCTCTTATAATAAAAGCTTTCCATTGATCCCCTTAGGGAGAAGATTTTCTTTCAAACTTCACACAGTTTCACTCTTTTACATATGAATGTAGTCTCTCCTGTAAAAAAATGAGGAAAACATCCCTGTCATTGGAGCCCTACCCCCTCAACTGGCACAGCAAGGTTAAGGGCACTCAAACCTCTGCCTGTTTGCTGAAGATCTGATCCACACAGGTCAAACACTTCTGTTTTCTTTACATTACCAGGGAAAGCAAAACAAGCAGTGTGGCCAGCGTGTGTGTCTGTGCAACAGAAAAATGGACTTGAAAAGGAAGAATCCAGGGCTACACTTCCCTCAGTTACTACACCCCTGAATGGAACTGAAATGGTTGTAGCAACTACACAGACTAGAATGATCTTATGAACTGCACCAACGTGTCCTTAATTGTACCCAATTTATCAAATGAACAGGTTTCAGCAGCTTTAAAATTCAAAAGGCACTGTGTGTCACCCAAGTTAATATATGGCAGACTCTAAACACATCTGTTATTAAACAAGAGGAGGAAGGGAGTTTGCTCACTGTTTAGGGACATGATCCAAAACATGTAGAAGTGATGGATAGTTTAACAAGGGTGTGACCTCTGCAACAATTTCATGCTGTCTATGTGCACCATAATGTTGCTCACAGCATTATTTAAATAGAGTTACAAATACAGCTTTTACATAAGAAACACTGACACACTGTCAGTGAAATTTCCCATGCCTGGAAGGCAGGCATTGAAGATGTGCTTTGCACTCGTGCTGCCAAATTACTTAAGCATAGGGATAGTACCAGGAGAAGGTAAATTAGTTGCTTTGTTAAAACCTTAAATTTTAGATTAAACCAGGAAGGGTGAGACAAACCAGAGGGACAGAAACACTGCTGGGTGGTTGTTCTAGCATCACTTTCCAACAACAAGCAAAGGGTTATAGAAATGAAAGCAGTCATACACACCACAACTTCCTGAACCATCCCATATGGTACCAGTCAGCAACAACCTTTACAGAAAACCAACTTTACTCGCTGAGGTTTGAGGAAAAGGAGAGAGAAGGAAGGAAAGACTCCCCAGTGTTCTCACTTTTCATCTCCTGCTCTTAGAATTGTTAAGATTTCTACAAGAAGTATTTACCTAGAGCTTTCAAGGTTACTGTGGCATTGGTTTTTCCAAAAGAGTTTTCTGCTTGGCATGTGAATTCTCCAGAATCATTAACTCCCACTGAACGGATGTTCAATGTTAATTTCCTTTCGTATCCATAATCACCCAAATTTCTGCTTTTGGTTGTAACAATCTGTCGGTAAAAAACAATTAACATCTAAAACACTGTGTATGCATCATCTTCCCTAGATAAATTAAAAATAGAAGTAATTATAACTTTGCTATATTAATATTCATAACTTTAAACCGGAATTGTAAGCCAGCACGATAAACCTGTCGCTAGAATCTCTCCACGAAAAACAAATGTGCGATCAGCTGCCTTTGGGTGATAATGTCCTCTCCTAAGTCCTATCCCCTCTCCTACTTTTGTTTTTTCCTCCTCAAGCTCCCGTTCTACAGCAAGAATGTGGAGGGACATGGGGTGGGGGTGGGGTGAATTTGGGGCTGTGCTCACCTGCCCCAGGAGAGCCAAATGGAGGGACCAGCCCAAGCCAAAGAACTAGACATCTAGCTTCTTCAAGTGACCCCATTACCTGATGACAAAGCTGTCATGCCCAAGGTCAGACCCAGCTCTCTCTGGCCAGATTTCCAATACTAAGGTGAGTATTGGTGAGAGGGCAGGTAACCAACTGAAGGTTTTATTTGCACAAACAGCACTTCTAACTGTAAGGCTTGATGCAACATGATCACTGGGTCCTGACTTTCCTAATGCTCAGAAGCTGAAACTCTCGTATGAAGTCACTGCATCTCAGAAGTGTGGTTCCCTCCTCAAGAGTTCCCTGAAGCTCAGCAACTCTCTAAAGGTTGCAATGCTTCCCAGCAAACGACAAGAGAGAATTTAAGGTCCTGGGGCTTCATTTTAACTGTGTTGCTCTATGTTCCAAGGCTACAGCATCTCCTGATTGCAGGCATGCTGCAGAGAGCCCTGATGGGAGCAGGCTTTACACAGCATCCTTCCTTTGGTACCCTCTCTGTTTCTTGGTCCAAAGCAATCTAAATTTATGAATCTTACAGGAAACTGAAAACTTCATTCTCTCAAATATGTCGTGATTCCATACATTTGCATAGAAAACTAAATGCTTTGAGATGTTGACTTTAGTCTCTGTGAGAATGTTTGGTATGGTTGGAAAGACTAATAAAATTTACACTGATTAAACCAAATGCAGACCTGGACTTACTATGGTTTTCTAATTGAATTGTTGCAATTCTTGGACGTTCCAAGAGCTTCTAGACAAATTAAAGCTTCTCAATGCAATTTTGATTCACCCTGACTTATAATAATCACAAGAGAAGTATATTTAGTATGGATGTGCTTGCTAATAGCCAGTCTCCTAATTTTCCAAAGTGGCGATAACTTCAGTCATACACCAAAAAAGCACTTTGTCATTTTTTTCCTCTCATCTATTCAAGAAAAAATGTAATTCTGAATCTACTTAAATATGAAATTCATGTGTTCTCTTTCAATACAAAATTTAATTTGATATTATTTCAAAGACAGCAGCTCCTACTATTTACTAGAAAGGACAGAAAAGTCAAACTTATTGGAAAAATACTTTCCTTGTGGCTTGTACACATTAAATAAAAAGTTATAAAGCACAAAAAATGAAGAGAAGGCCTTAATTTCATCAATCTGTAACACAGGAAAGGGAGGGAATGAGAGAAAAAATGAAATTCTCAGATGAAGGCCCTGCACAGGAACAAAAGCAGATCTGCATGTCCCCAGCCACCTTCCTGTCACTTAGACCTTCTCAACGTTCAGAGCTGTGGGGTGGGATTTCTGGAACAGCGAGCACTTAGCAAGAACAGCTTTGCCAGAGCTGGTGGATTAGCTAAGCACGGCATGCCCAGCCCCAGGGAACAGGACTCCTGTTTGTTATGTGCCTGAGGAGATGTGATTTATCCAAATATCACAGGAGTCTTTTCTTCCATATATACAGGCTGAGAATTATGCATTCTGGTCACTACCACTAGCAGTAAAAGATCAGTCAATTAGCATGGAAGAGTATATGGTAAGAGTCACTAAAAGGTCTTCACAAGGGCTTTTGATTAATCTAAATTTCAGGGTACACTCAGAAGATCAAGAAACATTCTCAAAAACAACCCAATGTCGGCTGCTCATTTCAAAGACAGAGCTGGCAGCACACTGGCTTACCAGGGAATGGGATCTCTCTACCCCTTACCTGCAGAATAGTTGTGCTGACAGTGTCAAACTCCTGGAGCACTGAGCCTCTCAATAATTTAATTTGGTGATGCCAATCAGTAACTATCACCTATCACTGGCAGATAGAAGCCAGTTCACTGGTTCATTTTGCAGAGCTTTTCCAGTTAGTGAGGCACACCATGTAATTTAAATGAATTAATCATTCCTGTGAATGCTTACTACTATTCCTGTCACACACAACCCCATGCTAATTAGCAGGTATTTTACTGCTAATGATAACAACTAGAATATGTAATTTGCAGTCCATGTGTTGATATTTGCAGCTCCCATTGATTGCAATGTGATGTGTAGGCACTCCACGCTTCCATATTTAGGAAGCTCAACAGAGGTCACCTAAACTTCACATTGAAGAGCCTAACTTTAATTTCTTTTTGGGAAGAGAAACCCATGCAGATGTTTTTCCTCCCAACCATCCTCATGGGCACAGGACAGTTGTTGCCCTCTCACCAGTCTGTAGGATACTGAATCTTTGTAAATGAAACAAATCCAAATCAGCACAGCATCAAGTACCCAAGACAGGCAGGTGAATGTCTACAGAGTCTGTGTACTGTGCTGAGGCACACATGATACAATTAAAGGAACTTACCCCACTTCTGTGAGAAATCCAACTAGCCTGTACACTGCTATCCACATCTGTGATTATGCATGTAACTTCAAATTCTTCCCCTCCTTTGAGAAGCTCATAGCTTTTTGATAAGGTGATGACAGGAAGAGTTTTGTGAACTGGAAAACAATTTAGAAGTTTATTACTTTTCATTAGTCTCAGCTCTTCTGGGGGAGATAAAAATCAACAGTCATTAATTAACTTTCCAATAAAATCAAGAGATTTATTCATCTGAGATATATTCAAATTTTTTAACATATCGCACAGTTGTTCCTTTACAACAAGCACATTTCTGCCTCAACCTTGCTTCAAATTACACTTAAAAGTTAGATAATACTTGTTAGAGCATAGCAACTTGCATGAAGAAACCTGAATGATGTTGAACCATCAATGAGACGATCCATTTTGTGACAGTGATTAAAAAGTACCACTCTGGAACTGAAAACATGGTGAGGATCAGCCACTGAAGAACAGAAGCCCAGCACTAACTGCAGATTCTAATTACAAAACATTACAGCCAACAGAAAGTACTGTCTGACAGGTCCCTGAAAGGCTCCTGATGGACAGCCTAGAAAGGACAGGTACAACCCAAGGACTTCTGCATACCGGTGCCTGAAAGCACCACAACTGCTGCTTACAGTGATGGCTCACAGTTTGTCACCCAAAAAGCACGTGGTGACAGGCAGATGTGGGGTAGCTGTACCCAGTTCTGCTTCAGGATGTCTTTTGTCAACACTCAAGTGTATCTGAGGACTATGTGTCTTCTGCCTCTGCAAAACTTTTCAGCTTTTTCTCTGTTCCCTTTGTGGTTTGTTTTTCTATTTTCTTCATCCTTTCTTCAAATGTTCCTCATTTATTATACTCCAGCTATCTTCCCACTAGGGCTTTTACACAAGAAGACAAACTGTGAATGCAGCACGTATCCAATAAGGTCCTCCAGACTCTCTTTCTGTCTCTGACACAACTTTTGTAGTTATCTTAGATAAATTGTACAAAACTTAGGAAAACCCTGTGCTTCTCAGGTATTCGTACTTCAACAATAAAGTTTTCCTCATATTCCATAAGAAGCTAGAGAAGAGAACAAAGAAACATGTTTGCTCTCTTCAGATATAAAGGCTCACACAAAAATCCCCCTCAGCATTCAGCAGTAACCAAGTGACAGGAGGATGCCAGTGCAGAAGGCATTCTGTGTTCTTATCTGCCAGAAACATCTCTGGACATCAAAAAAAGCCCTAAGTCCATAAAGCCCCTCATTGTTTTGAGAAGAGCTGTACATAAACACTCCCTGTGTTGTCGTATGTCTCAGTACTCCTGCACAGCTCCCTGTTCCATAGATGCCTCTTCAGACTCTCTGCACCTCTCTAAATCTGAGGGTCTGAGTGCCATGGTTATAACTACAAAAACATTTCCCACCAAAGCGTCTCTAATGCATTTAAATGTTGAGCCAAGGAGAAAGTGGGAGTTTTACTTGGTGAACTCAGTAAGGACCGAACACTATAGCATAGTAATTACAATACTGAGAGTAACAGTGCTGAATTTCCAAAAATCAGGAGATGAAAACTTAAACTTGCCACAGCAAACTCCACACTTGCGATGGTCCTCATTTCTCAACCTCTTGCCCCACCTCCAAGGAGAATGGGCAGGTCACAGAGACCTTGCCATGGAGCAAACACCAGCCTGTGCCCTCATCAGGCCACAGGACAGTCCTCCTCCACCAGCACAAGGTGACGTGCTGCTCTGGCCTGCCCTCAGCTCCCAGGCCCTGGCACCATGCAGGCAGCAGGGATGACCACACCAGCCTGCTGGCCTGAGCTCTGCTCCCCCTCTTTCAGCAGCAGCCTCAGCTGCAGCAAGACCTGGCTTCATTCCAAGTGGCCAGAGCTACACAGAGAACAAACTCATTTACTTGCCCCTGAGGAAATGCCAAGCCAACATGGCTTGCTGAACTGCTCCCTCCACTTCCCTCCTGGGTGTTCACCCAGCCTAATGATGAATGACACAGGGGGTAAAGTGCAGGCTCCAAAGTGCACAGTCTGTAAAGTCCTGCGGACAGACATCGGGCTTCTCCTCCTTCCCAAACCCAAGCACACAACCCTAGGGCACAGGGGTGTGCCAAGCTCAAGTGTATGGTATTGCCAACAGGTTTGCCAAGTGTAGTGCTGCATGTAGCAGCTCAGCCACAATGCATTCCCCAGCATCACCTGGGCATGCTGCTGTGACCTTCACTCAATAATATGTGATCTTCACTCAATAATATGAAAACAAAGACCTTTTCCTTCCACAAGCTCTGCCTCTCCACCAAATGCCTCTTCTTCAATGCCATCAGTCATTTTCTCCTACTGTCACTTGTGGGTAACAGACACAGGAGTCAGGCACTGAAATAATTTTGCCTGCACAAACCTGTACAAACCTCAGGGTGCTGGTTTGCCTTCAGAATTTAACAGCATAACCCACATTTCTTATGATGGTGGGAAAAATGCCTGGCAATCACCAGGAACAGAAAATAAAGCTCATCATGGCCAAATCTTCTGAGCACAGCCACAAGCTAAGTGTCATGAGATCAATCTGTGCCCTGACATAACTTGCCCAAAACAAGCTTTCTAAGCTGACCACTTCCCTCTGGACAACAGTGAGGCTTCACAGTGCTTCTCTACACCACCTGGGAATCAGGTTCTCTACAAGAAGGCAAAAAATCCTGTGTTACCTGGTCTCACATTCAGGAAAATCTTCTCTGATGTCTTCTCAACTCCATTGTGCTTGGCCAAGCACTGGTAACAGCCCTTGAACGACCTCTGTACGTTCTTTATAACAATGCCTTTCTGGGGATTGGGAATGAATGTCATATTTTTGGGGAGACGTTTGCCATCACATTTTTTCAGCGTGAAATTCGTAACATTTGGATCTGTTAGTGGGCACACTAGCAGGATGTCACTGTCTTCTTTTCCATAGATCAGAGAATCAACAAGGAAGAGCACATTTGGATCTGTGAGGAAACACAAAGATCTGTCAGAGAAGTTGGCACAGGAACTTTTGATTACCCTAACTCTACAATTGGGCACTTGACAAAGAAAGTTTTACTTTCAGCCAGTAAAACTCAGCCTTGCCTAACTCATGTTTACCAAGAGACGTTAAATTTTTTCCTCAAAGAGCAGCATGACAGAAGACGTGCACTAGCATTCAACACCAGATACACTAAAGAATCATGTGCACTAAAAATAATCTTACTGCTTTTTTATTCTGAGACGGAGGGCATTTTTTGTCTTGTTTCGGTCCAAAATATCCCCACAACAGTAAACAGATTTTCACAGACCACCAGAAGCAATTTGCTTTTAGCTAGTGGCAGGGCTGTAAGGTTTCATGCCCATGGGAGGATTTGAAAGAAATTTATGAGCAAATGGAAGTTGAAAAGCACCTAAATTATGGTTTTCACTTCTGTAAAATACATAATCTAAATGAAAACACATTGCTACCAGAGGAAGCAGCAAACAACTTCTCTCTTTCTCTCCACTCCCTGAAAGCATAGATTATTTTTAGTCTCTTTAGAAGAAAAACTGGGCATACAAACAGCCTATCTGATTGAAAAATCATCATGCAATCTTTCACGAGGTAATTTTCCTATAGCATTTCATCTCAGCAAACCACAGCACACAAACATATAGTACTTTAAACACTCCTACAATGAAAGTTGAAGCCCATGTCATGACCTTGAAATGCTAAGAAGCTGGCAAACACAAAAGTAAAGAAATGTGAAAGTTTATTTCAGATTCCATCTGCACTCTCTACAGAGCAGAATCAATTAGAAAAACAAAAACAGAGAAAAAGGTTTTCTTTCTTTTTTGCAAACATGCTTACAACTTGAATGATTAGAGACCAACAAACCATGGCTTACCAAGGAAGACTGAGAGAATTTGTTTAAGATGATGGACAGTGTGTATTTGGTTTAAGACAAGAAGTACCAGGCTGAAAATAAACCCTGGGATGTTTATGTAAGCAATTCACTACATCAGGGGTTCCTCATCACTGAACAGAGAAGTTACTGGCTGGTTTCTAGCTTAGAGTGAGGGTGTAGCTTTAGCTGAATTTGGTATCACCACCCAAGAAGGCCCACAAACTAGGCTTTGAAGGCTTTGAAGCATCAGTCTAGAATTAGAGGATGGAGACTACTAAGAAATGAAAAAAAAAAAAAAATTTCTGAAAAGAATCAAAATGTGACATTTTGCACATAGAGATCTTAAAGGAAATGCTATGATTAGCTGTCACTTCTGAGCAGGAAGAGGATGGATTAGAAGTGCTCGTCTAAATGTCTCTGCTAACAGACGTAACTGATTGCTTTCTACTCAGTCCCCCTTTCTCCAGTATGGACAGATCCAAGATATCTTCATTAGGCAGAAAGTATGGCTCCCCACACACACACACAAAAAAAAAAAAAAGGANAAAAAAAAAAAAAAAAAAAAAAAAAAAAAAAAAAGCAATTTCTAAAAATAATGGGAACAAAGAGCTGTTACACTAATAGCTGAAATTGCAGGGAAGGCCTTCACTGGAGCAAGCAGAATTGTGGAGGTGCTCCCCTTGCATCTTCAATCCCCGTCTGGAAGGGAGTAGCACAGTGAGAAGACATGAAAGGAATTCCTACAGAGAATCCAGACACAAACAAGGCTGCTCATGGTCATGTTCTTCCTTTCACAGCCTTCTACCCCACGGACATCTTGGGTTGCACTTGCCTTCTGGCCACACTGCAGGTTTCCAACACAAGATATGGTAGTACTTATCAGTGGCTCCATCCAAAAAGACCCGAGATCAAAATCAAGAGATTTTTCTCTCTTATGCAGGAGTCTGAACTAGGCTTCCTTGGGCCAGGAAAAAAAACGCTTTTATAGATACAACACAGGTACTTTCTCCCAAAAGAGAAAGCTAAAACAGGTACACATCCACAGTCTGTCAACATTACATCATTCTTGGTATCAGAAACAGAAGAAATGTGGATTTAGTAGGTTCAGAAGAACATAAGATATCAACATTTTAGGTGGCACTATGCAGGATTGAGGTTCTTGGTCCTGTTCTCTCCACTTCCACCTTTACAAGCAGAAAAGTGTTCGTGGCAGCCCCACAAGCAGCAAAGCATATGGCAGCATCTTACAGGTGATGTAAGTTGTCATTAAACCATGCCTGACACAAAATGATGGTCAACCTTACAAACATATTTATTTCACAGCCAGGAACTTGTCAAAATTAAGGCTGCATGTTTTTCACACAAGTGAGACAAAAAAAGATAATAATATGTTGCATGAAGGCCACACAACTTCTGTGAGGCTTTGGTAAGCATGCTCAGGAGAGCTGCCTGCTATCCTGAGGTGAAGGAGTCACTCATGTAATGGAAAGCAAAAACATCTCTATGGTCATAGCTGTCTGGGATAATTACCATGACCTTCAGGAAAAAAATCATGGTAGGTAAAGTCAAGATTGTTTACCATATATAGGTGAAATACATGTCAGATTCATAGTAGTCATAGTCATAGTCTCAGAGAAAAACACAAAGCCAAGAAAACTTATCCAAGGTAGCTGCATGGCTATTTGCAGAACTCAGGAGCAATTAAAGGAGCACTCTTTAAATCGTGTGGCCTCTATGCCATATATCTTCCCTAGAGAAAATAACCTTCACTGTGCTGTGCAGTGCTGGTATCTCCCTATCTTGGAGAACAACCTTGCAGTAATTCTCAAAGGACTAGCAGGGTTCACAAGGGGCTCTTTGAGACAACCCCTGTTGGCCAAGGAATGCCGTTTTCACGAAAGTCGATGCCGTAGGACTTTTTTCCATCAGCAGGTTAGGAAGACCACCAAAGCTATGTGAAGAAGAAGTAAAATAACCATTTTCGTTGGAAAGTAAATGGAATGCCAGGCATGGTAAGACTGTGAGCTCAGGGGCAGCTGATGTAGACACACATCAGAAGAGAAGAAATCTGAAGACAACACTGCACAAAGAAGAGTAATAAAGGCTTGAGAAATGTGTCAGAGCAGTAGCACTTTTTTTCCTGTCTGAGACATTTCTGACCAGTCACAAGGTAGATCAGAAGCTGAAGGCAGAGGAATCATCACTGCTTGCTGGCTTAGGCCTGGGAGCACAGTCTCAAAGACCAAATCCTTTAGGCTGACTGCTTCAGTAAATTAAAAGCTTGGGACCAAACTGCATGTGACTCCATACTGATGGATGGGATAGAATTAAAAAGACATTTCTACATATTTCTTGCTTCTTCGCTGTATAACTGACTCATACAACAGAATCAGGTCACTTACATACCATGTAGAAAGAGAACTTTGATAAACTTCACCACAAAATTAATGGGGATGTAAAGAGGAACTCATCAAGAACTTTGCGCTGCTGGCAAAGGTCATTGCAAGCAAACAGAGAATGAGGTTTCCTCCTACTGGACAGGGAAGATTTCTTCTACCAGACTCTGTTCTCCCGCTGTACTTCAAATTCATTCTGTCCTCCAACATTTATTATCCTATTATTTTGGGAGCGGAGATTGGGGGTGCGGGTTTGGGGAAGGGAAGGGGTGGGAAAGAAAAATAATGCCTTCATTGATATTTACCTTTAACAAAAACATAGTAAGAGGAGACAATACTCCCTTTGCTTCTGCATGTGTATCTGCCTATGTCTCTGACTGTTGCATTTTTGGTGTACCATACTTTCTCACTGGAACTCCTTGCTTTTGCCGATGGGTCCGAGTTCTGGAAATTCCAAGTCACAGGTCCCTCCTCGTTGCACGTCAGCCTTAATTCCTCCCCTTTATTCACAACCCGTAAAGACTCTACATGGGACAGTGCACTACCTGGAAAAAAAAAGAAGCACAAAATAGAACGTCTGTCAATACAACGCTCTCTCTTTTTCTGCAGCAAAATTATTATTTATAGCTGTATATGTTCAACTAATATTTTGGGAATTATTTCTTAAAAATACTAAGCTGCAATGGCACTGTGCAATTCTACAGACACCTTTTGGCTTGTAAGATCTTTGGCACACAGAGAAAATAACCAATGCAGGCGGAAACTGGCCTCTAAAAAACCTTTTGAAGTTTCAGATGCACACTTTCTGCAGTGTTTTGGCTTTTGAATGGGAACAGACTCAAGCTATTTAAAAATTAAATTCAAGAACATATGAGTCTGATCCTACATGGCAGCACTTTTAATCATTCTTTGTCATTTACTCAGTATGTTGCCAAGAACTAAACTTTCCTTGCTCAACAGTTATCCTTTTTTAACTGCTCTCTCATGTATTCATACACTTCACACATACTCTTGAAATAGAAGTGTCCAGTTTAACGAAGGCATCAGTACATGCTTTCCATACTTGCTTGTTTCTTTACCTGAAATGCCAATTCAACATTTCTTACACTAAAAAAAAAAAAAACAAACATGCAAAATATTCTTCAAGTTTCCATCCCAGTGCTACCAAATTAGTTTCACTGAGGCACCAATCTCCCAGTCACCAAAGCTGCTCTAATTGACCATTTAGCTTCTTTTTCACTGAACGCACCCTAACATGTTTTAAGCATTCTCACAAAATAAACCTCTGTAAAATTATCAGCTCCAGTTCACTGTTCCCAACCACTTCTCAAGTGTCTATACAGAGAAAGGGGCACATTCAGGCTTCCTTGGCTCTACTGAGGGCAAGCCAATTAGGAGGTTGCTGAGTTAGCATACCTATGATTTGAAAAGTCTTAGTGACCTTACAAAAATGGAGTTCAGAGTCAAAAATCCAGATAAATTCTCACTGTTTCTGACCTACTTGAACATCAGAAGAACATATTCAAATACTGAGGTGATGGTGCAGTAACAAACCCTTCCCCTTTCAGAGTAGCTCTTCAGTGCTACGAGTAATCCTTAGCTTACAATAACTGTGCTGTTCGCTCATGTCACACGGCTGTACAAGGCTGTACAACACCCATGTGTAGTGGCAGAGTCATGCCAGTGAAAATACTACTTACATGCAAAAACACACTGCAGCTCCATTCAGAGGCTGAATTTCCCTACCCACACAGATAACAACAGACGTTCAGGAAAAACAATCGGATAATTACTGGGGATGAGGTTATACACTCCAGACTTAATTCACTCATCTCACAGCTTTAGTCGTTCTTAAGGTACATACTGGATTAACACCAGGTCAGGTAACTGCTTCTCTTCCTGACAAATCCACCACAGAGTAGGAAGCAAAGGATGGGCAGACCACCTGCAGAGACTAATTACTTTGTTTGTTTGTAGTCTGAAAGGAGCCCTCCTTGGAATTAGAATTTATCAGTGTTAAAGTCAACTACTCATTCTTCCAGTGTCACCAAGCAATTTTCCACATGAGATCCACTAATCCTGCATATATGCTTCCATGACTGATCGAATAAGCAACCATCCCAGAAATAAAAATTGCCAGAAAAAGGCAGAAAAAGCCCAACTTTTAATTTCAAATCTGCTACCTCAAAGTGCAGGTGTGGGTCAGAGTTGTGGTACAGCAGCTCAAACGAGAAGAGTGAAAGTCCAAGGTCTCATAAGAACCAGCCCCAGCCAACAGTGGCATGGTAAACAGGAAAGCTGGAAAAATCCTCTGCCCTGGGCAAAGAGGTGCCTGATAGCAGGGTTGAGGCAAGAACACCTCTGATTTTCAAATCCCTCAGATCAGAGCCAGGAACTGTCGGCATGTAAGAAGGCAGAGGACAAAGACTTCTGAGAAGGGCTCCTGAACAACCATGCAAGTTCTTCATGGGGACCTCTTTGGAAGACTACTCTGCTTGCTTCCCACAGACCACAGGGCAATTCAAGTGACAAACTACATGAGCTGCATAAAACAGGAAAAGTGTGGTGTGGTATAGCTCTCCGGGCACTAGCTTAACAGATGAGTCAGGGAGGATTGAGAAAGCAGAACATGTGGACAACCCTTACTGGCACCACTCCATCTGCAGCCAGCAAGGTCTCAGCTTGGGCCCTGCCAGGGATGTGGACATGGTGCTGGACTGGGATGGCCCCCACTGCCCAGTGTCTCGAGGAGCACAGTCCTGGGCAGGTCACAGAGACCCTGCCATGGAGCAAACACCAGCCTGTGCCCTCATCAGGCCACAGGACAGTCCTCCTCCACCAGCACAAGGTGACGTGCTGCTCTGGCCTGCCCTCAGCTCCCAGGCCCTGGCACCATGCAGGCAGCAGGGATGACCACACCAGCCTGCTGGCCTGAGCTCTGCTCCCCCTCTTTCGGCAGCAGCCTCAGCTGCAGCAAGACCTGGCTCCATTCCAAGTGGCCAGAGCTACACAGAGAACAAACTCATTTACTTGCCCCTGAGGAAATGCCAAGCCAACCTGGCTTGCTGAACTGCTCCCTCCACTTCCCTCCTGGGTGTTCACCCAGCCTAATGATGAATGACACAGAGGGTAAAGTGCAGGCTCCAAAGTGCACAGCCTGTAAAGTCCTGTGGACAGACATCGGGCTTCTCCTCCTCCCCAAACCCAAGCACACAACCCTAGGGCACAGGGGTGTGTGAAGGTCAAGTGTAGAGTATCACCAACAGGATTGCAAAAGAAAATGGACCCATTAGAGGTAGCAGTGTAAAGGTTGATGTCATAATTGACCTGCTACCTGAGGATGGATTTGTCAAACCATGCATATCACTGTGTTTTGTGTAAATGTTGACAGGTTCTGCAGTAACAAACCCTTCCGTATGAAGGCCAACTCAGCAGTCCTACAAATACTCACCACCATGTCCCTCTGATACACAGCAGAGCTTTGCAAAGCTGGACTGGACATGTAACAGCCATACCTGAGCTGGGGGGAACATTTTTCAATACCCAACACCACTTGCACACAAAAACACACTCTGCACCTCCATTCAGAGGCTGAATTTCCCTACCCACACAGATAACAACAGACGTTCAGGAAAAACAATCGGATAATTACTGGGGATGAGGTTATACACTCCAGACTTAATTCACTCATCTCACAGCTTTCGTTGCTCTTAAGGTATATACTGGATTAAGACCAGGTCAGGTAACTGCTTCTCTTCCTGACAAATCCACCACAGAGTAGGAAGCAAAGGATGGGCAGACCACCTGCAGAGACTAATTACTTTGTCCGTGGTCTGGGTTTTGGAGGAAGCCCTTGTTCTCTCCCCATCTCTCTCAGATGAAGATTTACCAGTGCTAAACCCAGTAGACAAGTCCGCCAGTGCCTGTTTTTCCAGTACCATCAGGAATTTTCCAGAAGTTCCACTAATTCCCCATATAAACTCACATGACTGAACTGATAAAAAAGTATCCCACAAAAAATAGTTGCCAGGAAGATTAGAAAAACATAGCTTCATATTTTTAGAGAAAACATAACATATTTTCAGGGAATGTTTATGACTCTTACCGACTCTTTCCCCTAGGTCTCATCCTATCCAGTTAGGAGTTCAAGTTTTTGCAACACTTAGTAGCTGGACTATCTAGCAAGTTACTGGAAAGTTTTTAAAGGCAGTCAAACAACACAGCAGAGCCTGACATGACCAGAGGCACAAGAAATACATTATGTAGCAGAGCTGGAAAAAAAAAATGACAAAACTAGCACACTGTGGTGAAATATCACTCATATTTGGAGATTATTTTGCTATGGTTCCTTTTACGCAATCTATGAATTCTCAGCAAAACAATTTACAAATTGAATAATGCCTTGTGCAAAGGATTCCCAGAGTGTAAAGTGGTTTTTTCTCTTGCCTTCTGAAAATAATGCCTCTTTGAAAAAACTGTGACAGTGTAGGGACAACCGGTTGTAAACACAGTGACTATTATATTTGCTCCGTATTATGCACCAAAATATCATCTGTCTTCAAAAACAGAATTAAAATGGTGTTTAGAAAGATGAGAATGACTTTGTATCTTCTTTTTGGAGGAATAATTAAGTGACAGAAATCTGAGAGTTTAACTAACAACTTGTAATCCTGTGCACTAATCCCCACAGCATGTGTCCATCTGCTATCTTATCATCTTTTCTCAGACTCATGTCTGAGACTGCTCCATTTGTATGGCACCCCAGTGATGGGGCTCTTTCCAGGCCCCCTGCTGCTCTTGGGGACTCCAGTAACATCAACCATGTAATAACAGCCATGACACCAAGACTCATAATTCAGGAATCTATTGTGTTGGCAGTATATATACTAGAGATAGTAAGGGACCTCCAAGTGCCAAACCCCATGATACAGTCAGTGTCTGCTGTCTCCACCCAGAGCTCTGTGTTCAGCTCAGGTGGGATCGTGGCTTTACCAGTCACTAGCACGACTGTAATCTTTCTGCGCAATGGGATGGAAAAACCCACTGCTATGTCCCAACTGGAGTTTTCTGGGTGTGGGTTTGCATCCTTAATTCGCTATCTACCCCACACCTGGGGATGTCTTCACCCTCTCTCCACCTCTTTACACCGTTGAAAAGGAGGTGGAGTAGCACTTCAATATTCAGCTGAGTGTCCCCAGCTCAGTGAGGCCCACCTGATCAAGGGAACAACTCAGGACAAGGAGAAGAGAAGAAACCTGTCTCCTGCCCACATGGGTCCTGTGGCCTCAAGTGGGGCAGATGATCCCACTGCCGATCACAGATTGTGGATCCCACTGTGACGTTCAACATTCCCCACCACCACATAGCCACAGTACCACACTGGGATTCTGGATGACCCTCTAGAGTTCTCCTCAAGGGCAACTAGAGGCTGTAGTTATTATATGCCAACAAAAAGTACACTGATAATGGCAAATAAGTCACAATTTTAAAAAAACTAAAATAAACTTATACGCTCAGAGTTGGACAACCCAAGTTCCATTTTGGATATACTACATTTGAATCCTACAGCTGAAGAGCTTCACTTCCACAACCCTAACTTCTCCTCGTAATGTAACAAATTTGAGTTAAAAACTACAATGCTGGAATCACTTGAGAACAAGTCTGTGTAACTGAAAAAAAAGAATATATGAATATATTAAAATGAAGGGAGAGGGAGGAAAGAGGAGGAGTAGAGCAGTTGTGAATTCTGCATGCAGAAGGAACATCTGGGAAGATCAGACTGGAGGAATTAGAAAATCAAACAGCTCTAGATAATACTGATAGGAAATGCAGGTCAAACTGCAGGGATATGATTAAGGACAGCAGAATGTTCCTGTAACAATTAAGGGATGTGCAAACAACAAAAGCTCTGGCTAAGGAGCGAACCATCCTGGGAAAAAAACAGTTTATGCTGGAGCTTTTCAGCCTCAACACAACACTCTTATAGCATGGAAGAGCACATCAGGTGCAAGTCCACATCAAGCTTGCAGGCAACCGGAAACCATCTCCAGCTGCCAAGCAAACAAAAGATGTGGGACTGCCATGGAATAAAATGAAGAGTCAAACACTGTGGATTTTATCCCCAGCTCTGCCACAGATTTCCTGCACAACCTTAGGCCAACAGGTTAGTCTCTCTGTGGCTGCTTCCTCTTTCAACTCTTATCTAAACATTAAGAGGAACAAGAAGTTTGTGGCAGCTCTATAACACAACAGATTGCTTCCAAAGAAAAATAAAACAAAAAACCCTGTGCCTTATCCCACGCCCTTCCACTTTCAAGTTGTGTCAAACATCTCCCAGGGCAGAAGCACAGTGCGGCTTCACAGCGCAGTCACAACCTGCTCACATCCAGTACTAGCCTCTCTGCCAAGCCCACGGGACCAGCAGCGCCCTGACAACAGGTTCATTGCTGCTCAGCAAGGGCAAATCCCTCACCCTGCCCCCCAAGGGCTGGGACACATTGAAAGCATATGGCAGGCTCTTCTCAGTCTCTGCCTTTTCCCCCTTGCACTTGTCCATAACCTTCATACTCATCATCATTTAAGCTGTACAAACACAGCACAACGAAAACAGCGACCTGACCGTGACCTGATCCTGACCATGATTTCTGAAGCAGTTAACGTTTTTCTATCATAAATGCACAGAGGAGCTAAACTTCAAATTACAAAATGTCCACAACTTTTGTGTAAGATTGTGGGGATTGGATACAATTGGAGAGACTATTTTTTTTCACTGCCTATGCATTCTGGGCACTGGCTTCTTTTCAAGGGCTATCACACAGACCTCACTCACCGTGGTTTTTCATCTACAACAACATAAGAGTGCAGAAACAAGAGATATGCTTTATCAGTTAAAGTAGTGGCACTGTTGTGGATGCAATGGTCCAGGGATATCAGCAAGACATGGCTTGCAGGGAAGTAATATCCTTTTTCAGCATACCCAGCACTGCTGGAAAAAAAGAACATGTTTTCAGACACACAAGTCCCCTGAAGGTCTGAAAGAAGTGCAGAAGCAAAACTATCTCTTTTATACAAGTGTGTAAGTCCTAGCCAGAAGCCTGGTCAATCTTTAGAGCATTTACACACAGGTCTAATTGAGGAATATCACCTTTCGAACTCTGTTTCCTATTTGTTAAAGCCACTATGACAGCTGACATATGCTATGATGGACACGAATGTAAGATCCTTCCAATTACATTTTCTTTGTCCTGCCATTTCATGCCCCAAGGAAAAATACAAAGTATCAAACTTGCATGTTAATTGCACTGAAACAACTTCAGTTTACTCTGATGTATAAAATCTCCAGATTTTTCAAAGGAGAGACACTATCATATGCTTACTCGTTTTGTTCCACTCCACTAAACAGACACTCTCCCTTATGCTAGATGAAAGTTTAGCAATGGCAAATGTCGGTTTTAAATTATTTGATCTGAAAGCTACATGAAATCCCGTTTCAGTAAGGCTATGGGGGGGAAAAGGTGGCCAGCAAAAGAAACCATCCACATTAGTGTCTTCCTCAAAGAGGCAGCCCAAAAAATACCTAACACAGGATTGTCCCTGGAAGTGTCATGGACTCTCAGCATAAAGACAAATCCTTGCTGACTGTCTCCTCTGCCCCAACTTCTTTTCAGAGACTGAAAAATTATCTGTCACTGGACACATACTTAAGTCTAGGCTGATTACACCTCCCTGCAGAACTAAGCGGTTTGTTTCTAACCCATCTCCCAGGGTCGGTGCTATCTGCTGACCAACAGACTCTTCTATGTTGTGTTTTCCAAGCAAAAATTAAGAGCTCACGAGCTTGTGCTCGCTCTGAAGTTTTCAATTCTTGGAAGCTATATATTATTAAGCAGAAGACCAGTGCAGAGGATTAATGAAGGCTTTGACTTTTACTCAGCTGCATGAGGGCAACCCCTGTCCTCCCACCCACCCCTGCTTGCCCCCTCACCCCAAAAGGAAAGGGGGCAGAAGAAGGGCACTGTGGAGAGCAGGAGGTGGGAGCTCACCAGCACAGCATTCAAAGGCACAGCCAAGCTGACTCCATCTGCAAACAGCATCAAGAAGAAATTAAGATCTCCCACACAAAGAGCAAGTGTGGAACCAGCCAGCTGATTCCCACCCATGGCAAACCCAAGAGAGGAAGTGGCAGGAGGTTAGAACAAAGGCTGTCTTTGTCGTCTGTGGAGGCACGAGCATGGGGAACTACAGAGGCTGTGAGGCACCCCCCCTTTGCAGTGAAGGCCCATGGTAACCTTTCAGCTCCACAGTCTGGGGTTGCACCTACATGGACCTGCCTCATGACCTGGCAGGGCACTTCATAGGACAAGTAAGAGGCACTTGGTGCTTACCACTTGCAGAGAAAAGAGCTCAGGAGTCTGAGGGGACATCCAGCTACATCTGGAGAGAGGTTATGCACCACTCAGAACAAGATGTGGTGAGTCAGGAAGACCCAGTATCAGAGACAGGTAGCAAGAAGACAAATCCAGCCAGAGGTCTATAGACCCTGTACATCCCACTCTCTGAAAGAAACATTCACAGAATCTTCAGGCAGGATAACCGTGAGCACCTGGGATAATCCCTGGCTTGTGGGCGGAAGCCAGCAGATGCTCCTCCAGGGGGTCTTGTCACACCAATTAGCGATGTAACTAACAGCACTTCAGTACTTCAGAAGCAGGCTTAGCAGAGCAGATTCCTCACATGACCTTCAAAACCATGTGAGAGCTGCCCTATGCACGCATCCCCTCAGGACCAGGGGCAGGGGGAAGCAACTGCACCTTCCAGAGACACAACACACCTTCCCACCTCTCCACTGGCTTTATATCCCTTGCTGTGGTAAGGAAAATCCAGCCATGCAAACAGGCTATTGTTCCTGCCTGCTGAGCAGCTTGCCCTTTCTGACAGGCATCCTTCACTCTGCAAATAGAGCCATTTGTCAAAGGCAGACATGTAGCTGAATATAATTCTAGTTTAGCACACAGACTAAATGGCTACAGCAGGATCAAACACCATGCTTCTTTCCAATGCTGAGTATGCTACCTCCCTGACTCCTCCTTTTTTGAGAAGTCATGGCTTTGGGGCTTTTTCTGTTGGTTTGGGGTTTGTTTTTTGAAGGAGTACCATGTGCACTACAGTAGCCCAGTCACTTATCTTGAAGAACTATGAGTGACAACCTACGTTAGGTGGTTAATTCATTTCATTATATTACATTGATGCACTGTGGTCTCTTATACCTAAACTTCCCACCATGCAAGGAATCTACAGGCAATGTATTAATGAATAAAACCCAATGCATGACTGACCTGCCAGGTTGTTTGGGTTTTCTTTAAACTGGAATGGTCTGTGCTTACAACAACTGCCTGATAATTCTTATTCAAAGAGAAATACAGAGTACAGCCAAATATGTATGTATGTACACACAGAAGTAGATTTGCAAGAAAAAAAAAAAGAGCAACTGTATGGCACAGCACTTGTCAGTATTGAGATTTATACACTTAGACTGATCCTTACTCTTACTGAATTATTGCCTTCTTCCCTCTAATTTCCAAAATTACTTATTAACCAGCTGTTCCCACGGTTAGTTTTGTCAGCTGCTAGACACATAAACAAACAAATTATGAAGTAAGTATGGAGAATGATTAGAAGGAATGAAAAAGCACACTAATGCATAGTGTATTCATATTCAGCTGTCAAGCATCCCATCTATTCCTTTAATGGCTTTCTTCTCACTTCTCTTTGCTGACATTTACATTAAAAGGTGCAGTGTCTTTCAACTTCCATTTTGTATGAATGTTCCTTGTAATGAGCAACATAGGCTGGAAAGCATGTTTTCTGAAATGCAGTGAAAAGGAAATTTTAATGAAGAGAAATGAGAAAACTGGAGAACAGTAAATCGTTTTGCAATCTGAATCAATGCCTATTTGGAAAAGGCTCAACTGAGGATGGAGATGTAAGACTTTTGGCAATTTGAATTCTAATTATTTCAAGACTTGGCAGTAATTTTATCAAATAGTAGCAATTTCATTAAAAGGTGCACTGGTAATCATCTACATAAGGCCTCCAGAGGGAAAATATACCAATAATTGCATAATTATGCTATCACTGCTCGTATGATGGACCACATTAAATACCACAAAGAGGAACACTGCTTTTTACTTTCTCTAGATATTTAGTTCAGTACATTTTCCTAGAAGATTACAGCAATAAACAAGACTTTTAGATTAACATGTTCACCAAATCTTGCAGAAAAGACACAGCTATCTTTTACGTCCACAATACTGTGTATTCTCTTTTCCTTCACTGAAAGAACTGACAGATTAACGAGAAAAATTCTGGGTTTAGTAATAAAACTTGTGTTGTGTTACCAATATACAAGTCATTGCATCATGTCCTGCAGGCACATGGCACAGGATCCATTTAAGAGGCAGGTTTTAGGATATTTCCACATTTGTCCATATAAATTCAGTGTATCTATTCAGAGATTTTTGACAAGCCTACAAGAAGTTAGATTTCCCTTGTCTAAATAACACTTAAAGTTTTCTATTAAGATATTGGTAAAAAAATTCTTGTAAAAGCGTTGTTTTACAGACAAACCCAAATCTAGTAAGTTATTTTTTAGTGAGGTACCCAGTATATTAGATAAGTATCTTTGCATATGCCTTCTCAAACTATGACTAGAAGTTTCTGGGGAAGTCACTGGCACATTTTTCAGAACACCTCAGACAATCACACCAACAGCCAGCAATATCTGTCACTGATGTTGTCTTAGATAGAAGTGCTTTGAATACAGAGAATTCGATATATTTCTGACAATTCAGCTTCAATTCCACAGTCTTCTGGCAATGAGGTAAATAACTCACCTGTTGAACTTCATCTCCAATATCACAGAAGTCTGACTTGTAGTTTTTGCTTTAAAATTGTACTTTATTTTCTAGTTTATTTATACGCCTTATCAGAAATTGCATATACATTGCACATATATAGGTAACTGCTTACTGAAAAGCAGTCCTCCTTCCTGCTCAGGAGATGCACAGGGGACTAATTGATGTGAGTGCAGCCTGAGTGCCTGCTTAAACAGGGAGTTCCATTTCAGCATCTCTTCTGAATATATCTAGGAGACCAGAAACACAGGGCTTACTTCTACTCCTGACCTCTTTCATTGTGCTGCATACCTCAAATCCTAGGTATGATAACATTAATACTACTGCAAAGTCAGCGATTTTATGTATAATACCTGGAAGTCAGACATGCTATGGAATAGGAAACTTTAACAGCTCCTGTTATAATGAACACTACTGGGAGGAAGCTTTTGTTTTGTGGAACATAACATAATTTCTGTTCAAAGTACAAAAGTTATGCTCATCCAGGCATAGAAAGTACTTCCATGAAATAGACAATAGCAAAGAAGCATCAAAAGTGAAGAAGAGAATGAGCCAGCCACTAAGCAGCAGAAAATGAATGCCCCAAGATCAGGTCCTGACACGGCATTGTATATAAGGCATACGAACAGAACCATTTCAGGTAAAAATACGCTATTAAGTATTTAATTTAATATTACATGAAAAGTAAAATGACAGGATTTCTATAATGTACATTTTCCTTTGAAAAGGTAAAAATACTCAGCAGTGATTTTGAAAATGCACTGTAAATTTAAATGTACAGCTCCTCTAATCATTAAAAAATAAAAGCAAAAATTTATTCAAGCTGTACATTTGCTGTCAACATTTTAAAGATAATACAACTACTGGATTCATCAAAGTCAGTCCCTGAGCACCTTTAGGCAGGTTGTGCTACAGCAATAAACCAGCCTTTGGCATCTGGAGTTTCCTAGCAAGTGCAGAGAAAATATTTTCTTTATTTCGGTTCATTCAGTACAACTCAATTAAGCAACTAGTCCATTCAAAGAGGAGCTACTGATCTGGAGCGGAAAAAAACCCCATGAATGTTTCTTTCCATTGCTATTCCAAGAACAAGGAGAGAATGACATGGACTATTTCTAAAATTTTTGTAGCATAGTGATTAGAAGCCACCAGTTTTGACTACAAATAGGCCTTTCAGGCATTAATTCTTTATTTCAAAACGTTTCTCAATGAGTTTTTTCTTCTGAATTGGCTGGCTTCTATGTGGTGCTATTTTTTATCTAATGGAAGAACATTTCAGAATTCTTGTTTCCTTCATTGTAATCGATGCAAATCATCAGTAAAAATCAATTAGCTAATACAAGAAATGTCAACATTTTCTATTTTCATACTAAAACATACACATGAAGAATCAGGATCAGTGTATATCTAACAAGCTACATAATTGCTTAAATACAGGCACAGTGATTAATCAAAGTAAGTATAACATTAACCGCAAAGGCTATATTTAATTAAAACTCTATCTCAATGGTAATAAAGGAGGTTAAACCTTTCTTTGCAAAATGATTAAGTACAAATGCAAAACAGTTAAAATGAGGCTTACTGTTGGCTGATTTAAATCATGATTAAAATCAGATTTACAATGCTTTGAATCAAATTGAAGCACATAGTACAGGGGGAGGAACTATTTTATTGAACCTGGAAATACTGCATTTCTCATCTGCAGTTAGATGTCAATTTTACACATCATATCTGAATGAAATACAAACAAGTCTGAGAGGGCTGAGAAGTGCAGGAGGAGAAGGAGTTACAGAAGACACTCCAAAAGAACATGTTGGAAAAGTTTTATCACAGAAAAGAGAAGCTGAAGGGTATATATAGTCAATGTGTAAAATGTTATTATAAAAAGCATGATCAGTAGTTCATTATGTCCAAAAGACCAGGAGAATAAAAGGGTGGAATTAAGCAACCAGCAAGGACCAGCAAGGGAGATTAGGTATCAGAAGAAGCTTTTGACCTTTAATAACTATTTACAAGAAAAAGCAGGTGGTAAGAGTCTGCAGCACAAATCTGCCTTAGAGCAGGTTAGGACAAAAGTCTGTGTGGGGAGATCTGCTCCGTCTGACTACAAGGAAGAGCTGGGGATAGATCAGATCTCTGCAGGTCTCCTCCAGCCTTATCCATAGAGTTCTATGGGAGCTTCCTAAGACTTGCCATGTCTCTTAGGAACCCAGCTGCAGGAAGAAGATGAATGCATGAGAAAGTCAGGTTTCATTCAGCAAAGAATGAAGTTTCTAGTCCTGAGGCCTGCAGACAAAACATTCAACATGTTAATGTTGAATGGCTCCAGTGCAGCCATTAACTCCTGCACAAAAAACCGATTAAGTAAGAGAGCCAGGTGCAAGTTTTAAATCTCAGAATACCGGTCAGCAGCAATCTAGTTAGCTCTGAATGGCCTAGGTATGTGAACACCCAAAACATTTCTATTACACAGCTCACTGGGATTTTCCACCCCTTCAAAGCATGCAGGCTCTCAATGACAGGTTATAACCAACAAGCTTGACTTCTTTTTCCTGTGTGGCTTTTGCACAATGCCTTTCTGTAAAACAAATCCACTCCAGCTTTCTCTTCTCCAGACTGAACAACCCCAGCTCTCTCAGTCTGTCTTCACAGGAGACTTCCTCCAGCCCTCTGGTCCCCCATGGGGAGCATGGTCACCCAGGATGAGCAGAGGAGCACTGCCTAGCTCCACACAACGACTGATAGGAAAAGACGGGAGATGCAGGACTAACCTGGCATTTGCCATGCTTCCAAAGAACCTGTAAGAGATTCATCTCTCTGATTTTCAGATTTGCCTACCACAGTTTTCATCTCTTCTTAAATTAAATCAGCCCATGCATCCTCTTTATCACTTAGATTTACAACTGCCAGTGCCTAGTTGACCAGAGAATTCTTCTCCATATCAGATATTTGATTGTTACGTGATTACAGATTCAACTGCCACGATGACATTTAAAATTATAGACTTTTAATGCAGTCAGCCTGTAGCTCCTAATGTAACCCAGTGATGCTTCATTTTAGTTCAATTTCCAGAAATGATCCCTATGGAGCAGCCCAGAAGTTGCATAGCATGGTGGCAACATTAGAAACTTTTCTGTTATTTACATGCCTCTTTGCTGTCAAAGTCAAGAGCCTTACATGCTGAAAAAAAAAATCTTTTGCAACATGAAAAATACCATTAAAAATCCATTAAATCTCAAAACCTGTGTTTTCAGAATAAATCAATATAATCCCCAAGAGGAAATACACTGAGAGAATAACATTTACTGAGCTTTCTAATTGGTATCCCCTAGAAAATAGGAGCCACATTCTCCCCTCAAACACAGATGTTTACACTCTCCTTATGCTTTTATCACAACGGCAGCAATCTTGGCGAGTGGACAAACAATACACTTCAGTTGTCATTATGTTTGGCAGCCAGCCAAGGAGACTGCTCGCACGCGTAAAATTACGTTCATTTATGACTTCTGCAGGATTCATTGTCAAACAGGAGCCTGTTGGAAAAAAAGAACTTCTAGTTTCCTAAAAGTCACTGAAAAAGACAAGCACAATACTATAGAATACAGTAATATAGAAGAATATTAGTAATTTAAAAATCCTTTTATGTCAAGGTCTCATAATTTCTGTGTGCACTCTCTCCAGACTTTTTAAAATAAATGACCAAAAGATGTAACACACTTTCCTTAGACGCCCCAGCATCAGCTCTTCTCTCCAGCCTAAAGTTACAATGCACACCTTAAACTCTGTTACAGCTGAGAAGCCCCAACCAGGGAAGCTGAGTTTCTAAGGGACAGAAACATCTGCAAGTTTTTTCTTGTGCAGGGGAACAGTCAGAAAGACATTCAGAAATTTTAAAAAGGTAAAGCTTTGTACTTAAAGTGAGAGGGTACTTAGAGTAAATGCAATGCATTAGGATATCAGACCTCATTTCCTCTAGCCATTCTCTGAACAGCTGAAAGAGACTTAAGGAAATGAGTCAAAATCCTGGAAGATGTTTGTACTAGATGAAAAAGAAAACAACATCTGTAAAATCATGTGTCACATCCACAGAGCAAGACAATGTGTAAAACTTGATCTCTGCAATGGCGTTCATCTTCGTGGACAGAAGAAAAAAAAGCTGAAAAGTGACTTAACCTTGAGCAATTACTGCCTCTCTTCTACAAGACTGATATGAGATTATATCAGTCATTGTGTGTTGTAGATAAACATATATGTTGTTGAAACTCTTTGATGCTGGGTGGTTCTTGTTTAATCCAGAATTTGTTGTTCCTTACCTTCAGATTCCATCAGACTGTGTACTTTTCAGACTAGAAAGCAGCTTTCCTTCAAACTACAAATGCCTAGTAGTTGGTATGTAGTTTGGCAGCTCCAGATATGCCTTAAAAATCTTTCTAATAGCTTGCAGTAACAATTAGTTCAGACAGAATTCTGAATACTATAGAGATACCACCAGCCTCTCAGAACAGGCCAGAGAGCAAAAAGGACAAGCTTCACTAGAACCTCCTACTGACTGGAATATGACTCAGATGTTCCTCCCAAGACCTGTCCTAGCTCATGTTTACACATGCTAAAGACATATCCCTTCCAATTCCACCTGTATCCTGGTGCAGCATGTCCCTTCTGGAGGTGACTCAGGATCCTTTGCTTAATTCAGGCACCTGCAAAGAAGTGTTACTGTTTGGACAATCACTGGGAGAGCTGAAACGAGGTGGAAAACCCACAGAGCGCCAATACAACTGAACAGTACTACCAGCTGCAGTCATCTGTTGACAAGAGGCTCTCTCTGGCAAAATAAGCATATGGAAATGCCTTCAGTCTCTATGAATGGTATTTAAACAGGATGTAAATGGGAGTCTCACTTCTTGCCAAATTTGTCACATTCTTTATTATAAAGCCTGAACAAAAATCACTTACGCACTTGCAGGGAGAGGGTTCCCAGTGGCAGTGCAAGGAAGAAGAGTTGAATATTGAGCAATCTTTGACATTTCCATTCTGCTCCTGGCAATGGCCTTAGGCCACATTTCTGCACAGGAGACTCTGCACTGCCACAGGGGACGAAGGAAAAGGAGAAGGAGAGAGCAGAGATGGAAACGGGAGTAGGAAGGGCAAGATACTCAGATGGCTTGAAGGGGATCAGGACAGTGACTGAATGACAGCAATCAGAATCCTCATCAAATTCAATCGTCCTCCTTCAAGCTTCCTCCCTCATGGCTGACAGGTAGCAGGGAGCATCATGAAAACAGACATTCTTCCCTCTGGGCACAGGGAGAGTCTCCTATTACGCTGCAGCTGATTGGGAAAAGAAAAAAAAAAGGTTGCATTGATGGATGGATGCTGAAAGGAACCATGTCCAGCCTTCCATAACCACAGGATGGAAATGCAAGAAACTCTGGCAGAGTACTGGATAGTGGGGGACAAAACCAGCCTTGAGGGAGGACAGGAGAAGCAGAGAGAAAAGATTGTTCCAGAATATTGCATCAAAATGAGGACAAGGCAAGTCTGAAATGGATGGAAGTATGGAAGCATGTTAGTTTGCAAGAAAAACAAAAAGTAGGAAGGGACTATGAACAGAAAAGATGAATGGTTTACCCTTTGAGAAGCTACATTAAGCTGTTTTCTACATCCTTCTTCCCGGTTTGCATCCAAAGGAAGAAGCTCTTGACCAACAGCCAAAAAATGATACTTATTATAAATCTGTATACTGATAAACAGGATAGGTCTCAACAGGGACTGGGGGAGATCATCCCAGACAAGTGTCTACACAGAAGCAAAACCAAAAGTAGCACAGGGTCAAACTAACTCTAGGACAATCCAGAACAGCATGTCAGCTCTGTCCTGCCTGTCACTTCTGATGTTCCTATGCTGCTGCCAGGACTCAAACCATCACACCAATACCTCCCCCAGCACCACAAAACCAGCCCAGAATACTCCTACATCTGTGTGATACACAGATGATGCACACACATACCCAAGGACAGCTGTCTCTTGCAGCAGCAAGTTATTCTTACGACATGGTGTGTTTTTGTCCACACAAGTTTTTGTCTGATGTGTCCCTGAAGTCTCCAAAAGTAAGTGTATAAACCCAGAAGGAGAAGAAGGATCATGAGAAAGGTTCCCTCCTTGCTTCTCCAGTACCCTGGAAACTGCGCCTCTGTCTTCCAGGACATGCTGCCAGTGCAACCTGTTTCCCAAGTTTTCCTTAAGGATGGTCTAACTATATGATGAAGGATAACCTTAAAGTGCAGGCAAGAAACACATGAAGTAAAGAAAGTTGGCAGGCATCAATCATTTCAACATTTTTAAAATTTCTTTCTAGGAATAACTCACTGGTAGGAGACTTTCCCACTCCTGTGGGCACAGCATTTTGCAGCCTTATGTGGGTACTTCTAAATAGGAAAGCCCAAATTGCCAGATATCACATTTACTCAGCTTAACAATAAGCAAAAAGCAGCAAACAAAAGTTACCTAAACAAAACCATGAACGCATCCTAAAGTTAAATGTTTTACAATGAAGGAGTGTAAATTGTCACTCCGGATGGTTTCTGGTGTTTTAGTGGTCCCATGGGCAGAGCTGCCGGAGCCCTCCCTGTCAGTGTCACACAGGGTGCTCTGCAAGGCTCCGCTCTGGTGGTGGCAGCAGACGTTAAACACCTATCGCTGTGCATCGCTTCCCTGGATCCCCAGCTCGTTCTCAGATAAGCAGCCAAAGAACCTTTCACGTTATCTCCTTTCAGACTTCAGTGCCCATGGCCAAATTCCTTCCCAAGTCTAGCAGCGACCTCCTTCCAGCACCTTCCCCTGGACATCGCCAAACCTCTCCTAAGCCTTACAAACCATGCAAGGAGATGCACGGGTGGCTCTGAAAGCCAAGTGCAAAGTTGCCAGGTCTGCAGCCAGATGCAGTATTTAAAACCATCAGACCTGTGGTCCAGGGCTATGAGGTCAAGCAAATAAACCTCTTTTTTAAAAAGGGGTGGAAGGGAGCCTACAACACACCGAAGTTTTAGCACCAGCAGACCCCCCGAAGGCCCGAAAGGCATCCGTCGCCCTTCTCTTCACCGCGAAGGTCCGTCAGTGCTGAACAGACCAGCCCCGATGCCCTGTCCCGCGGCGAGCCCAGCACCCGGGCCAACGAGCCGACGTGCCCCCGCGGGAGGCTGCACAACGCTGGACACCTGACGCCGGCCGCTCGTTCCTGCCCATTGTTCAACGAGCACTTAACCGCGGGGACATTTTGTACTGATCCCCGGATAGTTTATTGTCAAAACAGCCCGGCCGGAGAGGTGGAGGGGGGGTGGAGGGGTTCCCTGCCGGCCCCTTTCCCAGCCCCGGGTAGCCGCGCACGGGAAACAAAGGACTTTATTTTCCCCGGCGGGGCGTCCCATAAGGGCAGCGCGGGGCGATGCCGGGCACACCGCGGGCTGCCGCCCGACCCCCGGCGCGGCGCTGCCCCGTGGAATGGGCTGCCAGCGCCGAAGTTTTCCCCGCCGCCCGTGACGACCCCGGCCCCGCGGGGCTCCGCGCCCGCCCGCGCCCGCGGCTCCCACCTGCGGGGAAGAGGCTCAGCAGCAGCAGCACGGTGTGCGCCAGCTCCCGGGCGAGGATCGCGCCCTCCATCCCGGCGCCGCTGCCGCTCGCACCGCCCGGCGCGGAGATGCCCGAGCCCCGCGGGAGGGAGCGGAGTAGAGGCGGCCCCGCCCCGCGCCCGCGCCGCGCCCCCGCCCCGCCGCCGCGGGGATGGGCGCAGGTGAGGAGCTCCCCCGCCCCCCGGGAAGGGCAGCGGTCCCGGGTGCCTCGTTTGGGGTCACCGGAAAGCCCCTAAACAGAATGGTTAAAGAAAAAAAGGACACAGCCCAGTGGCTGAATGTGCGCACGGTGCGGTCGTGCTCGCCCTCCTCTCGGGCAGCGTTCTGCCGTGCCGAGCACCCGGGGGATCGGGGCCGCGGGGCTGGGTGAGCCCAAGTGGAACGTGGACCGGAGAAAGGTGGGGAGGAGCACGAGAGCTGGAAACGGAGAGAGCATCCCTTAAAGGGCAGGTACAAAGCCGTTTGCCTAGCTTTGAAATCCTCACTGATCACTCCTGGAGGTGTTATAGTGGATTCTGGAGGCACCAAAGGAATCGTCTCCACCCTGACTCGCGCTGCTGAGATCGACTGAGCCCGCTGTGGGCCATCACCTATTAAGGGCCGGAGCACCTCGAGTGAGACTTAGAAATGCATGCTGTGGCACAAAGCGAAGAGTTGAAAGAAGTGGCTGGTTCGGTATGGAAGAGAGAAAACTGACAGGGAGCTTAAACATGGAAAAGGTCCTTAAGAAAAAGATTGTGAGTGATTGTTTTTCATGCCCCTCAAGGGCAAGATAAAAAGTTACCCATTTAGTTCTCAGGAAAAAAAAAATCACTTAAATATAAGGAAGGCAAATGCTAAGAGCAAGGAGGATTTAGACTACAAATGCATTGTGAGAAGGGGTTTTGGAATCCCACAGAGGGAGTTTTTTAAGCACTGATGAGACCGCTGACGACAATCTGGGAGCATTCGCTTCTGTAGCTTCAGAACTGGAGTGGAACTGCACTGCAGGCAGAAATAAGACAAACTACACGAATGTGCAGCTTTAACACTGCTTTGGCAGTCATTGTCACACACTGCTGAGGTGAAAGAAAGGTACACAGGTGACCCAGGCAAAAGAGTCACACATGCATTAACCAGCCATGCTCTGCCCAAGGTACCCACAGGCAGCACATGAACAGGCAGGTGGGCGAAGGACACACAGACTGTCAGAAAACCCGTAACACTTCTGGATGTACAGAAAGATGTAGAGGACACATGGCAAAACTTTCACCCCTGGAAAAGCATAAATGTAGACTTCTTGAAATGTGTTGGTACAGATCAGAAAAATTATTGAAGGTAGAATATTCCTTTTTTTTTCTTCATCTTCCTTTCTTTTTCACTCCTGTCAGATTTTTTCCCAAGGTTAATAGCGCTGTCCCACATGGTCCAGCATGAGATGAAAGTCTTGTCTTATATGTTTAAAGTGGCTCTCTCCATTTCTTTACTCTCTTTCATCTCTGACAGCCAGTCTCTTTTGATAGGTGAATCCTTCCTCTGCTGAAAAATGGAATACTTTTTTGTTAGCACACCAACAATTTCAAAATCAAATAACGTTTTAAAATCATATTTCTTACTAGGTGCTAGCCTCATCAAAATAATCCTAGGGACGAAAAAATAACTGAAACACTTAATTTATTTGTGTCCCCCTGATTTTTCAGATGTCTCTGGATTTTGTTTCTGTAGGAGAAAAAAGGTGAGCTGGAATTTTTTAATGTAAACACTTGGAGAGTTTAATTTCTTAAAGATGCAAAGGCAGGGCAGAGTATACTATAAGAGGTTCTCACTAAAGCATTATCAAGGAACATGTGATGTTGTTATTGTGGCAGGTTTTTCCCTGTTCTCCTTGATTAGTGCTCTTTCAGTTAGTGGCCTGCCTTTAGGTCCTGCACATCCCCGATCACATGAAGCCAAACTCCGCGTGGCTCTGCATCATATGCCTCACTTTCACGAGCATTAGCTCAATGTTAGATCTCAAAATCAAAGCACCAACAGTATTTTCCACGTGCTTCTGACTATAAATAGCAACAGTAAGTGGGAAACAAAGGTGAATTGCTTTTAACCTTGCCTCTTCATTTATTTTTAATAATTATAATGATAAATGCAGTTGCCGTTTCCAGTGTATTGCACTGAATGCTGTAAGTTCTCTTGTCTATATACCGTTTGCATTACAGAAGCAAAAGAAAGTTTCTTAAGCAGTGGAGCTTTCTCTTAGGTCTTTTCCCTACCTTTGTCTGAAATATGTGAGCATAAACCAGAAAGGTTCTTCTTTGGCTTTGCAGCCAGCCTCACGTGTTCCTCTCTTCAGTTGTCACTGTGGTACTCTGGCAGTATATTAGGACAGGTAATGCCATCTCTCCTCATCGTCTGCTGGAGACAAACTGACATTTGGGGGAGTGCAGCATGAAGAGAGAGACAAGAGTGATCTACAGACTTTGGACATGATACAGATTTGGAGAAAAGAATGATAAGCTTGGAGAAATACGTGAAATTATATTTGAAAAGTTCACTTCAGCTTGAAAGCCTGAAAGTAATTTAAAATTTGTGGACAAGCTCCTTTGAAAAGTCAATTCAAAAGATTGCTTTTAGACATCCATGGGACTGCTCGCTGAAGTAAACATTCAATAGATCAATAATATTGGTAAGATTAAGCTAATGTCATCAAAAAACTGGTGCTCTAATGAAGGACTTCTCATTTCTGTATCTGAATGGAAATGCATCTGGAAATTAGTGAGTTTGATGGTTTCAAATAATTTATTTGTCAAAGCTATGAAAGCCTTTCTTACAGCATAAATAATCTTAGAATCTATTTTATCTATGACAAAGTATATCTATTGAGAAGAGAGGAAAATACTCTTCTGATACAGCCAATCAATGCTGGCTAGAATCCTTCCTGATAACCCACGATAACAACTTTTTCTATAAGGTTGTACTTTCCTTTTTCTAGATTGCCAATTGACAGACTTTAGGCTGGAGCGTGGCTCTTTTATATAAACTTGCAGCTCCAGCAAGCCAGACAGCTTCAGAATTAACTCCTCTGTGATTCCTGAAGGCTTTCAGAAATTATGAGAGTTTGAAACACATATTGATTTACCAATGTTGCTGTAAAAGCTGGCTGATCAGAGGCATTAAAGTTTGTTAAGCTTTTTAAAAGTAGAAAATGGTTACATTTCTGCCTTGTGCATTCATCTAAAACAGCACTTCTTGAAGAGTAGCTGTTAGGAATGTCATATGACCACTGTGCAAAAATGTATACTCAGCACTCTGCTGTACCTTGATCCTAATCGACAAAACTGTAGCTGTGAATTTTCTCAGCCTCTTGTTTTATTAATTCATTTTTTTAAGAGTGTGAAGTCTGCTGGTCTAAACTCTTGGTACAGGAAGGTGTAGTCCAGGACCTGTTTTCTAGAAACCTTGAGATTTTGGGACATCCCATTGCATTTTTGTTTATTAATCTCTAGTCTTCTGCACTTCACCCTGGCATGTTAGGGTGGGTAAGTGTAGAAAACTGGTAGCATTTGATAGGCATATGTCTTAAGACTTCATCTGTAGATGGCAGGATTATAATGTCTTCATGCAGTTTAACTGATAAAACGTCCGCTATTTTTAGGGGGATAACAGTAAAATAAATTCAGATAAAGTGGACACCTTTATCTCATTCCCCCTAGAATATGAATCTTCAAACTGGATCCATTCAGTATTAGTAAAGTGAGAGGTGTGTCTTATTCCCTTTTAATTCAATTGTGTAGATTACTCACTAAATCCCATTGTGCCTGTGATCTTAAACCAGCATTGCCATCCTAGTTAATTAAAGATTTTTCCAGCATTGAATGTCAAGAGCCTAGATATAGTTGTCATTGAAGCTTGAAATATCTGCTGGTTTTGAAGACATTGTGTATTATCACATGCATAGCATGCTGCTGTAAAAACTGCTTTATCAGTCTAAGCTTAAGTGGAAAATAAAGGCTCTAATCTTCTTGATAGCATTTTTTGTTAGTTTATAGCCTGCAATCTTACTAAGAAAAGGGATTTGTTTTTATGAACTGCCAAGTGAAGCTCTTGCCTTTATCGCTTGCAGCTTTGTTTGCACAGACCACTGTTGAGAATTGACTCCGCGCAGCAACCTAGGTCTTTTCAAGTATTGTTTTGTCTTACTTAATTTTTGTTGCTGGGTTGTTGTTGGGGTTTTTTTCATGAGCTGAGCATATCAAAATAATGTGGAGAACCAGCTGATGTGGCTTCCTCAAATGCATTCTTCTTTCCCAGCTTGTTGCCCTACCCATTCTTCCCTGGCCTTCACATACTCAGCAGCCTTGAGCTGCAGACCCAGAGAGCCTTGTCCTTACCCTCTCTGCCTGCTCCCCACAGGATATTAATGCCTCGGTTGCTGAAACCATATGCAGGCTCTGAATCTCGTGACAAGAGCGAACTTTGCTTTGCAGTTTATAAAGAGTCCTTCTTTGTTTTCTTACAGTGCTTCGCCATATCTGCAATCTAAATTAATGGCTAGAGAGGGGCTTGCGAGGCATTTTCCTCTGAGGTGATTAAAGCCACGTGAAATCCAGTTGACTCCTTTGACATATTTGCTAAATTGCATTATTTTGCTTATAAACCTGGCGATCAAATAAGAAGAAAACTAAAACAAAAGCAAAGGAACTGCCTTGATTGAGATAATATATGTCAAAAGCATGATGTGGAAAAGAGGATGTTTCTCTTGCTTATGTTCCCTGAGTAGATGAACTAAAAAGCTTGGATTTTTTATCATGTCTTGTTTATCACCTTGCCTCTCAAAGTATCTTCCTTTAACCTATTTTAATTTACCATTCTTTAGGTGTATCATAAATTACTTGGCTCCTTTTTAGTTTTGCAAGGTATCTTCAAAGCTCTTTAGGTACCATTCTGTTTATAGCTTTGTGTAGTTTGAAGAAATATATCCGTTCCCCCATACTCGGCTTTAAAATTTGTTACTAACTTAGGTTGTACTTTATGGGCAAGCTGCCTGTTTTTGACCGTTTTTCCTGTTAGTGCTGCTCTCACATGTCTGTTGTGGAGCCTTCAGCCTTTGTGAGAAGAGCGTCATATGAGCCTCCTGGTCTATCTTCATCCCATCTGCAGTGCCCACTCTGCCTGTCTCCTTGTATAAAGCAAGGTAGATTTGTCACAACGCTGCCACCTTGTCTGGAACAAGGATATCAATGTTTGGCCTTAAAAACAGCTGGTATTTATTTGAGAGAAGACAATTCTTAGAGTAGTAAACAGACTGCACATGACCCATTTATTGTTCCTCGTAGAAGGACACAGGGAGCTAGTCTTTTTGGCAGCCTCTCCACAAAGCTTGTCTCAGTTTCTGCTCAGTTTTGTTCAATTCCCAGGATGACCATGAGCAGCTGAACTAATTAGAGAGCAAGACAGTTAGCATCTCCATCTTTGAGAGGGTACTCCCATCATTGAGAAAGCTATCCTTGGAGCTTGCTACATGGATGAAGTATCCACAGAACTAACTTTGCTCTCACTTTGGCCCCTGCAACCTTTTTGAGTAATCCCTATTAAATTAAAATGCTGTGAATGCTGTTGCCCCTCTCTCTGGGGTAGGTGACTCTTACCAAGGGGTGTGGGTCATACATACACACACAGAGCAGGTATGTATGTATTTAGTCTTTCATTACTTTCATTACTATCTGGCTTCACAGTTCTTGGTAACCAAAAGTCTCTAGGAGATTATTTTCCTATCAGTCTTATTCCATTTTCCTATCTTGTACTGCCAGAGGCTTTGAGGTCTTTAAATTTTTTTTCAGCTCTGTGTATTTGTGAATGCAGTATATATTATAAAAAACAGTTAGTGAAGATGCTCAGCATTAAAAATGGTATTTGTCCCTGTGAGACAAATATTGTAAAGCCTGCTGATGCTAATGAAATCATCTAGATTTAGAAGACTTGTGGATTTGGATATTCTATTAAATAGGATGGCTGCTCATCATTTTTTGTCCTCTTCTTCTGAGTTTAAGGATATTTATTCGGGTCATATCAATTCAGTATGCTCGAATTCAGACAAATGAGTTTCAGGATATGTTTTCTGTGATCCTTTTCCTATTTTATCGGTTCTTTTAGGGAGTTGATATTAAAATGATGATTATTTAAGTGTGCAATTTATCTGGATGTTTCTAAACATTTTTCCATACAAATCTGTCTGCAATATCAACAACTGCATTAGTGCAAAAAAATTAAAGACCATATCTGTTTTTGTTGAGGTACGTTAAGTCGGTTCCCTCTTGTGTGTTGTTTCTGCTTCTGAATTTGAGAGCGCTGCTGGAAAACCCCTGATCCCCGTTGTGGACACCATGCCAGGCTACAAATGGTGTACAGGTTCCCACGCTCACCTCTTAGGAGGTGACCTTCAGCATCTGTACCAAGTTGTGTTTTCAGAGTTCACCATCTTTTTTGTACCTACAGTGGAAAAGCCGTGATTTTGCTTTTGCCTGTTATAAATCTTACAGACATCTATATCTGAAAGTCAGGGTCCCTAATTAACTGCCTGTACAGCCATCCCCTGCTGAAAGGCAGCTCTTGTCACCTGGCAGCGCACAGCACTGATTTAGGACCTGAAACTGCCCAACTAAAATGGAGATTATGGATTCTTTAGGGTTCAGATAGAAATTACAGAGCATGCCTTTGCCATCTGCTCTGTGTTGGAAATAATGCAGATGTAAATGTCAGCTTTGCATCCTAAGAGCCCATTACCCCTCTAGGCCTTTTTTGCTGAGGGGAGGTGCCTCTGCTGGGACTGGGTTTCCACAGCTGATAGCATGGTTTCTGTGTTTGTGTCCATTCCAAACGACTCCTGTGTCATTCATGCCTGTGTTTGTTACACTGGTTTGCGAGACACTGGCCCTGAAATGGGCTTAGGAAGTTCCTGACCCTTCTTGCCCTATTTCTGTCCCCTTTTGAGGCACTTTAACTTGCTAACTCTTTGTTTTGCTGTCACAGATATTTTGAGGAACCACAGAAAAGGCTTTTCACCCTAATCTAGTTTGTGATCTGGTTTACTGTGTGACTTTGTGAACAGGTCTACTGCCAAACTGAGGGGGGAAAAGCAATGAGAACAGGCAGTGAGAAGGAAATTACACTGGCTTGCTGCTAAAGGTAGCATCTCATACAAACACTTTTTTTTCTACAGGAGCCAAAATACCAGAGTAAATGCTATAATGCCTCTATCTGAAGCCAGGTGTGAAGGCACCCTCTCATTGTAGGGTGATTGCCCCATTGTAGGTGCACACATAAATAGCCAGGGTGGTTGATACAATGGAAGGCAGCAGTCAGCTCCTCCTAGGAGTGGTTATTTTGGTTATCTTGGAGCTGTTTCCCTTACCTCAGGTTGGCTGGCTGATTGTTTTGTGCCCAGTCTGAGTAGCTGCTGCCTCTATTTCTCCTTATATTAAATGTTATACAAGATGTCAGTAATAGATACAATCTGTGAAATGCATGATCTCGGGTGTGTTACCAGCTCTCTCTGTACAGTCTGCATATGGCCCATTGTTAACACAGATGTCAGCCCAGGAACAGCTTGCTTTTCTTGCTACACCTCAGAGAGCAGGCAGCAATTCCCTCCCAGATTTTGCTCAATTTCCTGTGTCAGAAGTGGATCATTTGGTTTGGGGCTTTGGAGATGAAATTAGTAGAGCAATTAGGGTGTGGCTATGGCAAATTCCCACTCAATAGTCTATGACAACATGCACTGGATTTATGACAGTGACAAGAAATCAAAAGAACACGGTAGGCTAGCTCCTTTCAAAGGCGAATTTAAGAGGTGCTGTTAGCTGAATCTGAGTTGAGAATCTGACTCAGATTCTCAACCTGTGGTTAAGTCTTGGGGCATTTTTATCTGCAGAACTTTGATGCCATGTTAATAATCCTCACTGCACAGCTACTGTTCAGCTGATAAGCAGAAACATACACAAAACCTAAAAAATACTTAGAAGTTTTCTTTCATCTTCTTTAGCAGATGATTTTTCAGTTTCTCTGAAGCAATCATATGATCAAGGATGTGTCATTTTGACCCTTAAAATCCTGGAAGAACATAAACATGTCCAGTTCCTTTCCAATCACTTCAGAAATCCTGCAAAAAAACACTGGGTATATCCAGAACTAGCAACATATCACAGTCCTTGGGTTAGTTTGGCTAACTAACCAAAGTTACACTATCAGTTGCTGATGCAAGAGAAAACTGCAGCATATGTTCAAAGCAATAACACGGTCCTGGATCAGTAAATAACTGTCAATTTGATGTCTTTTTGCTGGTCCTAAAATCATGAGCCAGACACAGTTAGGTGATGAAAAGGGGTTACCTTTATAAGGATCCTTGGGTGCACAATTCACTGGATGGAAAACGCCAAATATGCACCCCTAGCATAATGCATATACAATTTTTATATCTTTAGTACATTAGCATATCTGACAAAAATCCTCAATTTAAGATATAAGTGATGTGAAAATTCCCTCCATTCATCCCTCTTTGAATTCCTCCTCTTTTAGATAGGAACTAATTTTTGTTAATGAAAATGTGTCTCGGAGAGCTAGTTTCAACCTTGGCTTCCCTGAGAATCTAACCTTGGACCCCAGCTTGGAGCCACTGGGGAATTTATCTTGTCATTCTGTCTAACAGAGTAGGTAAAATGCTAGCTATGAGTACCATGATAGGCTACAGAGCTACAAATATATGTGTAAAAAATATAGAAAATATATAAAAGAAAAAAGGCAAAAAATCAATTCGGCATTACATTCATTTTGTATTCATGTCATACTGCTCTGTGGTCAGCTACAGTGGATAAAATGTCATTGATTGAAAGTTCATTGAGTTTTGCTTCTCTTAGTTAACGAAGACAGATCTCTGTTGAAATGAGCCAGCTGAGGCTAAGATTCACCTGTGTCTAAGCTAGACAAGTAGTTGCTGTCTATAGTGCAGAAATGCAGGTGCCTCTGTGTAGAAAATGAGGTTTAAAACAACTTTTAGAGGTTAAGATATAAAGTTAGAGGTTGTTAGCTATAGAAATGTAAAGTTAAGGTAAGAATTAGTAATAATTTTAGTTACTAGAAACTCAGTATTAATTTTGAAACTTTTACTTTGGGAAATATGCCTTATCAGAACCTTCTGTCAGTCTGGTATGTGGTTTCCATGGTAACTCAGGACTTCTGGCCACTTATCAGGTCTTAACACCCTCTGACTATCCCACCTCCTCCCCTGCCTCTGTAGCCCCCCCCCTCGCCTCTGTAAACCCCTGGCTCTGTTACAACACGCCCATATGGTAATTAGATGCAAAGCCTCACGAAAAACGACACAACTTCCAGAAATCAAGCAATAATTCTTCCCAACAACAGCCCCAAACAAAATAATGACTTCAATGGAGACAGGAGTGTGAAAGCCGACAGATCTTCATCTCAAAACCAGCCGTCTTCATCTAGCCGTGACAAAAAAGACATTCTAAAAGACTGACCCCTCAGCAGCAGGGGAAACTGGGAATTTGGGAGCCTTGTCTCCTGTGAGGGGGGGAGTGGCTAATTCCCCCACCTGGCCGTTCAGCATTTTGACGGATGAAGACCATATTGCTCTCCCAAGCACCTATATAAATAAAAGAGCTGTTTCTTTAATAAAGGCATATAACTGGAGTGACAGTCATCCAGCCTGTTGTAGGTGCTATGAACTGTCCTCTGGAGATGTCTTTCTCCTCCTCAAAGGGTGTGTAGACAACTGGTTTAGACAGATATCTCACTTTTATGTGGCTGAAATTATGTGAAAGTGGCATAGGCTGTTTAGTCTCAAAGGTTAACAGGCATTTCCTTTGAAGTCTGAAAAACAATAAAGTGAACAAATACAATCAATGAAACTTCCCTGTAAATAAATCCAAAGCAAAACTAACGAAATATTTGGACATGGAGACTCAGTTACAAGCACAGATCTCTCCAGATCTTTATCACTACCAGCTATGTTTCATATCTCTTTGCTGTTTTCAGCTGTGACCGGTATAGCCTTAAACAAGTCTGCAATTCTCCTTGCTCAGTGGGAAAAAAAGGAACCTGCAACTGCCATATGGTAGTGGGATTTTGGACCCCACTTGCCCTGCCCCACTGGAGAAATTTGGTGAAGTTTGTCTATGCGACGCTGTGTCCGGCTATGAAGTGTACTGACCTTCTTTATGTTCTGTGGCTAGTGAGGGCAAGGTAGAGCTAGGTATTAACCTCCCAGAACAGTTTTTGAGCATCTCCAGTGTGCTACATTCATTTCCAGTATGTCTCATGGCATTTCCAGAGGGCCTCCTCAGCTGGGTGATACAAACTCCTCTCTGAAGCTGCTCTGCTTTCTATGCATCAAAACCAACATGGCACCAAGGCTGCGGGTTGCAGATGCCCTCTCCCACTGAAACATCCCAGTGTACTTCTCAAAGTACCTTGCCTGAACAGCTGTCCTTCCATTAACAGTGATGTGGATTGAATAGAGTATCCTGATGGAGGGAGCATACCTAGCACCTCTAATTGTAGGTAAATTCCTCCACTGGTGCACACTGTCACAGTTCTCTAGGAGTGTTGGTAACCCCGTGATACAGGCTGTAGCTGGGTGTCAGTAAGCTGCTGCTACCTTGTGTGTGACTTACTTGGCTATCTCCCCTCCACTGTGCTAGCTCTGTGCTACTAGCCACACTGTGAATTTAGGCAGGGAACTAGCTGAGCTGAAGTATTACAGTAACACAAAAAGGGAGGTAGAGAACCAGGTTGATTAAATTTACATCACTGTCAACGAGGAGCATTGCGGACTGCAGCCCCAGCAGTTGTATTCCAGGTCTTTGTTGTTTCCTAGCGCTTGCAAATTCTGGCCACTGCCTCTGTTTTCAGTTCCTTTAGCTAGGCTGTGGTTTCATATAGATTTAATTTCCTTCTACAGAAGATGTTTGAGATAAATTGCATCTTCTTTTTCACAGACAAACTAAAGGACAGACAGGGAATGCTCTTCTGAGTTCATCTGCACTGAATCTACTGTACAGTTGTGGAGCATCATCAAGCAGTATGCACTTTGGGGGCAAGAGAAGGCGAGGGGGTGGAGATGGCTCCCCAAGCAGTCAGAGACAGTGTGGGATTACCTTTCCGGCAGTGGCAGCAAGGGTCTGAACTCAGGAAGCTCTGCACTATTACATTTCAAAAAGGGATATCCTTCTGGCACAAACTCTTGAGTGCGCTCCAACTTACACCCAAAGCTCTCTCACTGGCAGGCTGGGAGCAGAGGACCGGGGCTATTTGTGCCTTGCCCATGTGATCCCCTTTGAAAGGGGCACTACCAGTAAGCTGGTACCCCCAGTTTGTGACATCAGTGTCATGTCACTGATGTCACTGCATAGAACAGCATTGGCAGGAGTATACCTGTGTTGAAAGGACCATGGAAACAAACTATTTGTGCATGAGTTGCTGGTAGACTTGGGTACATTCTCAGGTATAATGTTTCTGAAAATGCTCAACTTACATTTACATTTCCCACAAACAACTTTAATCCATATTCCTTCATAGCCTGCTTGCGCTGTTTGATTGATTGCAGCTGGATAAAAAGGAAAATGTTTGCTAACTCCATTTTATACAAGTATGCAACAGTATCTCAGTTTTAACAGCAAGCGTATCTTTAGAGGACATCTTTTTGTTACGCAAATTATAGATTTTGCCCAATCTACAAAAGAGCACTTTCAGTTTTCTTCTGATTCTCTTTTACTTTTATGATAATCTGAACATTTATAAGACCAGACATCGTTTAGATGTTCAAAATAGAATAGTATTTTTGGACCGTGACATCAGTTTTTATGCCATTTCACTCTATTTTGAGCTACAATTAAAAGTTCTTTTTAAAACAAACTGTATCTAATTTCTGTGCTAAATCAAACCAGGCAACAAGAAATGTTTTTACTTTTAACTAGAATGTCACTAGAGTCAAGACATGCAAATACAATGTGGAATTGTAAGACATCTCTGCCAAAAAAGAAAAAAAAATCAACTGCAAACTCTTTTTCTACGCTAGAAGAGGGCTTTTATTTCTAAAGAAATCCTGGCAAACCCTCATGGAGAATCACTGCTTGCACCAAAGTAAAGTGATTTCCCACTAGAGCTTGTTCCAGTTTTGTGAACAGAAGCAGCAATACCAAAAACAATTTTGCTGTCCCAGCAACATTTGCAAGCATGACTGTGTTTCTGAGAGCTGTGTATTATTGACTCCTCCTTGATGACATTATTTCAGCAAAAACTTTGGACCCAGCTAATAACTGTGATTAGGAGTGTAAACCAAGAGAACTAGCACAGAAGGGAAATTCCGTTTTACACATGGAAACAGTATGCAGAAAATAGGCAACAAGTATTTTTTCTTTATAGAACATTAAGTTTGTAAATAGACCAATGCTCCATCTACATGCTGGGCCTAAATTCCATTGCAGTATACCTTTAAAGAGACACACACTGCATATATATATATATATACATGTGCTATATATACCGTTGCCATTTCTTCAAACATATCTTTATTCTTTGAGAATAAAGCCCATGACAAAATATGAAGTTTTTAAAAGCAACAGTTCTTTAAAATTTTCTAGACATAGAAATAGCGTATGACCAGTGGCTCTTGCTGCAACCAGCACTGCAGTTTTTTACACCCAGCTGGCACAGAAAGGTTAAACTGCATTAACTGAAGTCCTCAAGAAATTGTGCAGATTTCTTAGATGGCTCAGGACAGAACTGCAGCCCCAGGAGATGTATTGTCTTCAGAATGATGCTTAGTCCTCAGCATCAGTGTAAAATTCCTCTCCCAGATGGTAATAAAGAACTGGAGCATTACCTGTGACCCAGGGGAAGGCTGTAGTATCTGGAACTTTCATGTCAGTGTTGATTAAAGTCTGGCTTTGAGCTAAATGAGAGGCATATAAGTGTGCTTGGTTAGCTGTAGAGAGTGTCAAATATTCAAAGCCTAAAACTACAGTCTTAGATCTCTACCTTTAATACTCTCCATGACTCATGGGGAGACTCACAAGGTCATTCAGCTCTCTCTTGCATTGTACTGGGTCTCCAGAGCTCCTGCTGCAGGAAAATGTCTTTTCCCACATTTGTCATGGAGAGCCATACTTCATGGTGGGACACGACCTGAGCTCAGACTTTCATGTCACTGATTATTAGTAGCTATGAATTCCTCTCCTCCACCTACTGCCTCACGTTATTATGAATTTTTTTGTTTGTTTTCAGCCTATCCTTTGTCATTCCTACCCTCCCATCCACCTCTCCAGCCCCTTCTCCTGTCACACTGTCTCACTGACAATAATGACTTTTGAAAGCTAAAAGTGGTGAGTAGTTATTTCAACTTTTGATAATTAGGAACATCTCTGCAGGTGTTTAGGATGGTATGCTACACTGAGCTGAATGTGAGATACTGCTCCCCATCCAGACTGTGAACATCCAAGTAGGAGAAAGTAAATCCCACTTTTTCTAATATGCCAAGGAAATCTGCATCTCTGCTAACCTTAGAAAATCTCTCCCAGACACACACAAATTGCCCTCTTTGTTTGACCTGTTTCCTATCTGTTAAGCAGACTTACTGGGACTTCCCCCAGTTTCCTTTTGGTCTCTTTCATCTTTTCTTCTCTTTTTTTTTCCCTTTGGCTTCTATACTTCATTATAAATAAAAATTTCCTAATTATTTCTGATCTAACCCTTTAAGACTTTCACATGATGATGACATAGTGAGGAAATGAAAGAAGAAAGATGTATTTGTGAATGGATCTGGTCACCCTCAGGCTTTGAAGTGGGAAAACTTTAGGTCTAGGCAATCCATTTCTGATGTAAATGTTTCAGTCATATATCTGGAGCCCCCATTAGTGAAGGGGCAATCTGTCATAGGCTCTCTCTATATGAGATGCTTTGTGCCCTTATTCTGTGAAGAAAGAAAGAGTTGTCAGCACAGGAGGTGACTATTAAATTGGGAAACTGAAAACATCACTAATAATGTTCATTAACGGGAAGAGAATTACTTTTTTTTTTTTTTTTTTTTGACCTAGAAGAGAAACAGAGAGATTTGGTTTTATTGATATCTGCAAGATAAAAAGAAACAAAAACTCAGTCTCCAAATAAGCATATTTCTGTGCAACATGAAATGTGTAATTCCATGGAAACAAATACACAGATAGAAACTAAAAATGCTGGAGGGCATCTTTAACTTATCAGCACAGGAAAAAGGGAAAGTAAATATAAATGTCACAGAAGATATAACAAAACTTAAGAAAGCATGCATTGTGTTTAAATCTTATGGATAATGTGCTAAAAATTAAGTCGCATACTTGCAACACACATTTTAAAGTGGTAACACGCAAATTGGATGAAAAGAACCAAAACCAATTTATTAACAGAATATAAATTACAATCATCCTAATACAGACCTGTATCTGGTGCAATTTCTGCTCACGTGTTTAGGAGGCTGTTAGTTAGAAAAATATTACATTAGTCCCACTTTTTTTAATTGGTAGCAAAACCCAAGGCTGCAGTTTTGTGTGAGAAGGGTTTAACCTCTATGAAATCCCAGTGGGCACATTAGACAGACAAAGTTTACTAAAACTAATGTCAGATTATAGAAATCACTGTTCCAGCAGCTGCTATTCTTGCTGATGCACTACAGCAGCTTTTGTTTCATTGTTACTATCGTATGACAGAGCTGAAGGAACTTCCCCATGGGAATCCTGCTGCAACCCCAAATATTAGCATAAACAGCTGAGTTTCTGCCAGGTTTGGTGACCCTGCAAAGAGCTGCTGCAAGCTCACTCAAGCTTGAAAAGCAGTGCTGTCCTGTAGATGACTTGCTGATCATTTGTCCTGGCCTTTGATACCCCTGGTGAAAGGTTGGAATAAAGGAAGCTGATAATTGCATCTTTTTCTCCAGATGTGATAGAGGAGCCTGTGGGCGGGCACATTACTTGTATCTCAGTTGCTCAAATTGATTTAAATTTTACAGTGTCTCCTTAACGAGATGGGCCAGTGGCTGCTGCCTGTGATAGAGATGCATACATGGGAAGGTGACAATACTTTGTACATGTGAACTTGTAGGGTCTTCCCTCATTTTTCTAATAACTCCTGCACCAAAAAAGGCCATGCTTTGTTGGCCTTCTCATAATTCCTAGACATAAAAAAAGTGATGAGGAACTATTTCCAAAAGCCCTTCTTGGAGCTTCAGCTCTGGTAGATACATGTGATGCTCTGCAAAGCTGACCTCTGGCCCTCTGGGTCTTGTCAGCATGTAGCAAGCCCCAAGTCCAGCATAACACAGGACCTGAGAAAAGCTTGGTTAGCTTCTGAATTCCTGTATTTTCCTGCCAATTAAGAGGTCATACATCTGGGGCAGCTTGATTCTGCAGCATTTAATTCCTCCAGAAATATTCCTAAAGAAACTCAGTTACCTTTTTTCTCCACTGTCTGGAAAAGGCACTGAACTTCTGATTCAAACATGTCCAGCATCATGATGTGCTGGGGGAGATCTTGCTTCTTCACAGCTTCTTCAGGCACTATCTGTTGTATTTGGATTCAGATTGTGATTTAACTTTCCCTCTGCATATGTTGTATGTCTCCAGCAAACCTAGTTTGGTAGGAAAACTTTATAATAAGGTTTTTCAGAATGCTTTTTGCAGGCATCTCTAAAACATTAAGAATTTGAATCAAAGAGAAGGGATCATCAAGGAAAAGGTGGGGTGAAAGTGAAATTACCAAAAAGTTCAAAATGTTTCCTGCAATTACCAGCAGTTTTCAATGTACCTAAGTGTCACGGTATGAACTATGTCTTCAAGCAGTTCTTGAACCTTCACAATACAGATTTTCAGATACATTTGTTTATGACTGAGGCTTACTCCGTAATGCAAATAATGTAGCAATACAGCAGGCGTGAAGCATGACATGAAAAATACGATTAATGTCAAGCTCACAGATCTAGTCTGTCTGTGATACATCCTCAAAGCCTTTCGCCTCTGAGTTACACATTTGAAATCAGGAAGACATAGCCTAATTTTCGTAATCTTTGGATGCTCAGAAGTGTTTAATAAGAATGAAACTTATGCATGCATTTTCTCATAAAGATCAACTTTTGCTTGAGAAACCTGATAGCTTTTCTTTGTTGGTTCTTAATTCTTTTGATAAATTAGCAACAGAAAAAAACATGGTAGGGGTAATTTAAATTAAAAACAGCAACAACATTTGATACAGTGCCTTGAGAAGTCTTGCTTTTAAAATTAATTCATAATAGCTTGACCATAAAAATTGCTATGCAATTTGAAAAATGTGAGCCTTAAGCATAACCAAACCAAACATCTATAAAGTTTTCACAACCAAAAAGCCTTTCGTCCTCCATGGGAAAAACTTTCCAAAACACAGTAAATCTTTGTTCGTAGAGCTGTGGCCCAGACATGAGAACTCAAATCTTCTTAGAGAATGTTATAGGCTCTGTAACTGTTCAAGACATACAGCACAGTAAGGTTTCCTATGTGATGAAATTCGGCCAGATCAATATTGCCTGACCCCTTGGGAATTGTAGGCTTGCCAGGATTCTGTTATTTGGAGTGTCTTCAGCTCTCTGGCAGACACGCAGCTTTTTTTTCATTAATTTTCCTTGCTTCTTCAAAATCCACTACGTCGGATCCCTTTGCTTGATCCTGTTCTAATTGCATAGAATTATTTTTGATACAATTTATCATTAGTATAAATAAATATGTTTTATGCATAGAGTGCCAAGGGTTTAGACATGCTCCCCTCTATTCCAGTCTATGATGGAAGAGGAGCCCTAATTTTCAAAGGGAGAGCCTTTGCAGCAACCCCCTTTAAGTATGTTAAAGGTTCTTTAGAAATGCAGGTAATATTAATCAATATAATGTCACTGGACTGTTGAGCATTTTCTGCATTTTTAGAGTCTGTGGCAAAAAGGCTCAGCTGTTCTCCCAGTAGCAAATATACCTTTAGACACATACATCTTTGTAGTTAAATACACTTTATTATGAACATATATCAAATTAGATACGTATTTTCAGGTGTCATTGTTTTGGACAGCCATACATTGCAGCACAGTAGTCACAACTTAAGCAAATAAAAGAGATATTCCTCATCTTTGAAATGTTTTCAGAATTATTGAGTCCCTTCTGTAATGTAAATAAGTAAGGCAAGAGGTTATGTGGATTGTGAGCACTCCAGTCTGGTACAGCCTGTAACAGGACAGACATCCCCAACGCCAGGTAAAGGCCAGGTGGCTTCTAACAGCCTTACAATGATTGATTAACTGCTTCCAATTAAAGAGGATTTACCTTGAGAAGGATAATGGCCTTGTCTTGGGAGGTGAGAAAACAAACTGTGTTCTTAAACAAGCATTTTCTTAGGAAAAAAAAAAAAAAGAGGAAAGGAAGCTGTCGGGAGGACAATACCTTTGCCCTTGTATTGTAAGGCTCAGAGACCAAAACGCTCAGCTCTTCCTGAGTCTGGAGACTGACTTTTTGACCTCCAGAAGCAGCTCAGTTTTTAAGCTTGTCTGAGAGCCCATCATTAAGATATAGGACAAGTTTGGTGGGGCTGGGCATGAAGGTGCATTCAACCCCCTCTGCCCACCTGGAAACCTCACTGTGAGCCACCTCAGGCTGTTCAGATTAGGGATGTTGCTCAGGAACATCTCAGGGAATAGACATGTCTCAGGAAATGAGAGTTTGCTGTGACCAATGGATTTTCAAATGTGGACAGACATTTATTAGTACCTCTGTTTGAAGTTGGTTCAGCAGTGAGATCTCATGTGAATAAAAGCCAACCGTGAGAAAAGTTACAAATTGCTTTATGCCTGTTTTATGAAGTCTAAGACTTGTTCTAATCGAGATTCCACAAATGTGCACCCTTGGGTGCTTCCTATTTTGATTATCATTGATACAAGGCTTGGAGGAGAACTTTGCAGATGGACTTTTCCATGGCTCTAGCATTTATCAGAATGATCTCGTTACACAGATGCCTGTGGGCTTGCCAGCTTCCTGAGGGCAGTAACACACTAGCTGTGTCTGCACCCAGGGCTGGTGGGACAGAACCAAACTCAGCTACAGAGGTCTTTCAGCCATTTCCCAGACTTTCAAATGGTTTCATTTGCTCTGGTGCAGTCGTGGGGGTGCTTCTGAGGCTCAGCCACCTCTATGGCTACAAGTAAGCAGCTCATGGGCTGAACCAGCACATATGACAGCAGCCTGGCTGGAGGAGAAGCTTGTTTCAATGAGCAAGACAAAATCCAAAGACACTTCTTACCACCTTGCTTTCCACAACATCTTTGGTGCTGTTAATTTGTAGGTCTTTCCATGAACGCTTTAATCATGCTTCCTTTTTGATATGATGTGTGATTGAATGACTTGCAAACATGGACAAGGAATGCATTTCTGCTTTGTTGCAGGTGACAAACATTCCTTGACATGGCAAATTTCTCTAGACAGTATGGGGACAACAACTTGTCCATGGGAAAGGCTCAATCATACCCTCACTAGACTTCAACTGTGAGACCCACAAAGTTACCCACTGCTGATCAGCAACACCTAAAGCCAATTCTGTGATGAAAAACTTTCTGTCTGATACTTTAACTTCCATTTTCAAGCCCTGAATGAGCACTTGACTGCACTGAGTCTGCCTAAGAATATTCACTGCCTGAGATACACTTGAGAATACTACCTGTAATACATTCATCCCTCCCATCCTAGCCAACACTTCACCCATTGTGGGAGTCTCCCTAGACCCCAGGATACCCCCATGTATCTTCACTCTAAGCTATCTTCTTGCCTCATGTGTTTCCATGAAAATTTTCCATGTCTATGAATCCACATTTTCTCATGAGAAACTGTTTCATCAAAGCATTCCCTGTCAGCTGCAGTTCTCTTTCACTTCAAAGGCAAACACTGTGCCAAAGACCTGCATGCTGGGAAATTTTTAAGTCAGATGTCTTGTCTCAAATGTTAAAAGGAGTCATTCTGGCGGGGGGAGGTTGCACACAGCTCATAATGCCCAGCATATTAAGTATTTGAGGTAAACAACATTAAACTAGAAAAGCATCAACAGTGTGTAAGATTTAGCACTGCCTGAACTGTGACCCAGAGACATCTTTTTTTTTCTTATCATAAACTGTGGTGTCATCAAAGCGTTGACTGTCTAGAGAAGTGTTTAAACCCATATACTCACTAAACTCCCTGTATTTGCTTGCATGTAAAACCGTGTGTGTGTGTGTGTGTGTGTGTGTGTGGTGGTGGACGTGGGATGTTAGCTGTTGACATGCTGGATTGTTAGTGTGCTTATCTCAGTCTAGAAACCTGGACATGTCTTGTTCTGGACATGTGCTGACTCTAGTGTTATGTTGGAGATAGAAGTCTGGCCCCTGCAGAGGCAAAGACAGCCATGTGCAATTTTCTACATTCTCTTGTAGGAAAATACACCTGCATCCTGATTTAGGAATGGCATTCCCCAGTTTAGTGTTCCCACTGAAACACTCCAAGGCATGCACTGCTCGCTTGCTCCCTTCTCCCCACCTCCTGTGGTGGGATGAAAAGTGGAATTGGAGGCACAAAAGGTAAAGATCTTGGGTTGAGATAAGAAAAATTTACTGGAAACAGCAATGAGATAAGAAACTAAAGAGTTACAGCAACAATACTAATAAAAGCGTGTACAAGAAATGAATAGTTTGCTTGTGAGTTCTCACCCCTGACAATAATTGACTGCTCCTTCCACCAGGCTACCCTGTCCCCTGTCCCCAGAACATGAGTGAGGTGATACAGAATGACTCCCAGATCCTACCTATGGCCCCTACTGCAAAAACTAGCATTGTCCTGGCCAGAACTAGGACAACCTGCCAAGGCAAGCGGGAAGAGAAGGTGAAAACACACCACCATCAAAAATAGTTCATGACAGCGAGGTACCCTCTCCAAATCAAGACATTTGAAATTGTTCAGCTATGTCTGCTCAAAGTCACTGCTTTGCTGGTGGGCAGCTGGAGAATGTGCCAGGAGAGACAGGGCTTTGTGTCAGGTACATTGGGGACATAACTCTTACATGGCTTATCTTCATGGAAAGCACTACCAAGAAAGTTCTTAATAATACTCTGACAGAAGTGAAGTAGGCTTTCCTCTTCCAGAGCAAGTTCATTATATGTGCTGAGATAGGAATTAGTGTCCTTCACCATTGTACTTCACATTTTATGACAAAAAAAAAATACCTCAAGCTTCTCCAAGTAGTTGTCCAAGGCTTCCTTTAGCTTCAAGCACACCACCATTTCATGTTCACAAGATTTTTTTTTTCAGCTCTTACAGCAAACGCCTTACTTATTTTTAAAAATGAAAGACTGGCTAGATTTTGAGATGTATATATGTATATTCTGTAAGTCAGTGTACCAACCCTGTCTAAGCTCTCAGAAATACCACTAAGCCTTTTATCTTGAAACCAGGCTGCCGCTGGTAAAGCCTTTTGGGCCACTGTGTGTGCACAAATTTGTGCTACCTAAAATCTGATTCTATCACAGCTCCCTGTGTAGGCTGTCATTCCAAGCATGGATCTAGATGATGTTAAACAGCAGCTATAAAGATTAAACATTTTAAATCAGCAGGTCTGGATAACCTGCACCTGTGATTTTTAAGACAACTAACCAAGGAGCAAAAATGGTCCTTTTCAGCATACCGGAAAACTTCCCGCAGTGTCCAGAAGACTGGAAGAAAGTCAATGACATGTCAGTATTTTAAAAACCCATAGCAGGAAGCTTGGATATTACAAGCATATCAGAACTACTTGGAAGCAAAACAAAATGTTGAATTGTGAGTTTAGGTCTTGATTTAAAGATAGAAAGAAAGCTGTTTCCAATCAAAATTGGTTTATGGAAAACAAACCTTGTCCAACTAAAATATATTTTTATAATGACACTGACCATTGCTGGACACAAGTTATTAAAGGGAGACCACATGGTACTACTACTTTTGCAAAAACTCTACATCATCAGAAATTTTATGTTTAGATTGAGGCTGTAAAATTTAAAGACATACTCAAATTGCTTAGCCAAAACCTATAGAGAGGGTTCTAAAAAGACTAAACACTTCTGACTAAAGCTTCTCTCCTCTACTAATAATTCTGAAACACAGGAAAAGGTAAGACCCATATTGTTCACCCATGCAAATGGATATTTGCATGAATGATGCAAAGGATAGTGATGGCTTTGATTGCTGCTGAGCAGCCCAAGTTATGCAAATATACAAATACTGTTCCAACAAATGAGTAAAGGGCAGTGGCAGGTAAGTTCACCAATAAGCCTTTGGGATGTTCTTTCTCATATATTCTCTCTTAAATAGTCCATGGCATTATGCTCCAAAATAAATACCAGTAAGTCGTCTACTGCACACCAGCAGTATGCACCAGATGTTTGAAAGCTGTGAATACATTTAAAATGCCATTTTACAGTGTCTGATTATTAAACAGGATGAAAATTTTGGGCTCTGTGCAGGAAGCTGCAATGACTATCTTATCTGTGAAGGATTCATTTAATTTGTGGCAGAATGGCTGCATTTCCCCACTGCCAGAGAAAGCAGAGGAAATTAGCATGAACACACTCTCACTGAAGAGGATGGGAGAAAGCCTGTGTGCATGCATTCGTAGAGATGTTGGGTTTACATCGATCCAAACCTACCAGACCTGTAAACTGAGAAAAGTAGATGAATTCTAGTTCATCCTGTGTAGACTTTCCCATGTGGAATGAAATTGGTCTTATTGCATTTCTATTTAATTCACTGGTGAGTGTAGCAATCACCCCTCAGTCTCAGCTGAGTTTTCACTAGCTGATACCTTTGTTTCCTGTTGTGGATAATTCCATGAAATACAACCACAGTCAAATGGTCACAAAGGATCAAGTAATCACAATCTAAAAAGGTGCTGCTCCTTCACTGAGAGTTCCCACCATGAATGTGGGAGATGTGGAGTTTATTCTACTTCGCGTGGGTCTGAAAAGCCCAGGTTTAGGGTGATTACATCTCTAGTTCTCTAACCACCACCTGTCACCATCTAACACCAGCCAAAGGGTGCATGTCTGATATCTACAAAGGTACTTGGGCATCTACCTCATATCAGCTTCCCCTGGGTATCCCTGGAGATTGAAGATGGAGAAAAACCACTGCTGAGGATCTTCCCTTACATAAGAAATTGGCCACTAACAGAGCTATACATCCAGGATGTGTATTTAGGAAGTCTAGAAAAGAGGCACAGCTTAATTTGGAAGAGAGAGTGCTTTTTTCCAGGATCACTCATATGAATAAAATTATCTATCCAAACCACCAGACTCCTCTGGTGGTCCCAGTAGTTCTGCATTGAGGTATAACCCAGAGCAGCTCAGGATGCATCTTCACTAGTGTTTCTATTTGGATCAGGAGTGTTCTTTCAAAGTGCGTGTGGCAGTTTAGCATGCTTTGTGAAGCATTGTTGGCAAACACAGGCTAGGTTCTTCTGGGATTAACCTAAACCAGACATTGCAGATCAAGAGCGCTGCGCCATCTGCAAAAGGGATGGTACTACTACAGCTAGTCTGAAGTAAAACCTTCAAAAACTTGTGTATCACAAACATCGGGTCCTCTGCACCAGAACTGATTTGCTTTGCAGTTCACTCTTGCTGTGCTGCACGGCTGCTGCTGCAGGTATACTCCCTGGCCAAACACCAGCTTAGGGTGTTCATCATGTCTGAATGCCTCTGTGTTAAACAAAATGGCATTTTCTGTCTTCCAGCTGGAAATGAAAGAGATGCATGCCCACACTACCAAAAAAAAAAAAACAAACCAAACTATTTGGGACTAAAACGACCTCTTCAAATAAATCTTGAAATAAAATGAGGGAAACACAGACTAGAGATAGAAAAGATGGGAACCACAAAAAGTTCCTCAGAGAAAAGTCTTGAGCCCCAGCACACTGAGTGTGTTCTGCAATGGAATTGCTTATTACTGTCCCAAACCCTCAGTGTTTCTCTCTAAAGGGAATAATTTTCTAATGTGCCTGAGGAGCTGGATAAGCATGTGAAAGCATAACTTCCAAGCCTTTTTCATCCGGAGTAAAAATGAAAATGGAGTAAAATGGAGTTTTACGTAGGTTTTTTTTTTCAAAAGTGGCTGCTTCAAAAAAAAAAGCCAACATTTTTTGGAAAGCTGTAAATTGGATAAAACTCATGAGATTTTCATTTTTCATAAGTTTCCAGGCTATGAACACTTTAGTGCTTAAAATCTGAGGGAATTTTAACCAAAAAACTAGCATGATTTTCTTTTTAGCCTCTGCATAAATCTTACTGGGAACAGGATCCATGTTAAAAGAAAACACAGAAGGTCTTCTCTAAAGTGCTACAGTTTACTACAACTGCCACAAAATAAATTTATGGATTTTTTTTTTAAGAGCAAAAGAGGAATGTGTGAATTTAGATCCAGAGGTGAAATATAAATGAAGGAGAATTTTTATTTCACTTGTAAAGTAAAAAGGAATGATTTTTCATGTACCTAGTTTTTGAAAAATATATCCGTTGAAAAACAGAGAAAAGTGATGATGCACTTCCAATGTGGTAGAAGTAACTAAAACCTAGCTGCATAAATAGAAGAACTATTATAATGTTTAGAAAAACAAACTGGTGGAAACCTATAAAAACATTCACATGACATTTGCATTCAACTACATGTTATTAGTTAATAGATATGCAATAAAAATTCAGGTAAGAAGATCCAAAGCTATCATTTACTGACACTTTTTAGCAGCCAGGATTTTGTGCATGGACTGTTCCCTTGGCAGACAGAAAAATACTTTCTGTTGTATTTTCTTTCTCGCCTGCTTGCTGCTTCCTGTCTGCATGTGATGATGAGATGTCATTTCAGCACACAGCGTGGAGACAGCTGACAACAGCCACTACACCAGCCCAGTCTGAGATACTTTCACTGCCAGAACCAGGACACCTTGAAGATGAAAACATCCAACCTGCAGTCTAACATGGAAAAAATGTTAGCATAGATGCTGCAGGTGTGGGGAAGCACTGCACTCAGTCAGGAAAGGAGAGGGTGCCTGGCTGCCAGCTGATGTTGTCCGTGAGGCTGTGCCAATGCCATCAGCCGCAGAAGTGCTGAGATCTCCCCAGCTGTAAAGTGGAGTGAAAAATTCAGAGTGAGTTCCAGTGCCATACATGCTGCCTCAGAGGGCTGGGATGGTCCATTGCAGAAAACAACATTTCTCTGTCTTTCAGACCACAGAGGTAATGACTTCCACTAGATTCCTTGTCCGGTGTTTATGGAAGTCAGTGACAAAATACCAGAGTGCCCACCAAAATGGGAAAAAGAGTGGCTGCCTTGAAGGTCTAGAGCAAAGTCTCATGCTCCTGCACTTGGGTGTGTGTGAGGTGGGATATAGAATGCAGAGGTGCTGTGGAAGGAGCAGGTTGTCCACAGGAAAGGAGAAGCCGGGGGGGCTGTAAAAATTCTTACAGCCAGGTCCTTGTCCACATGTCATGCTCTTTGTCTGCCACCAGTGCTGCTCCATGCTGTAGCCATCAGCAGTGGCACCTCAGCAAAATTAATTTGATCCCAGGTGATGCAAATGAATCATGTCCATTTTGTCATTAATTTGTAGTGGAACCTCAGGAGAGTCTAAGAATTTAGTCTGTCTTCCACTGGACGCCAGTGCTTGGAGGAAAGCTGAAAGGTCGTTTATGCCATTCTTCTGTGCTAAGACACTTCTAACTTTCCCTTAACAATTTACCAGTGAAGTTTGTCCAAGTGCATTTTTAGGGATCCCTTGCCTCCTTCAGCAACATATTCTAATGCTTAATCACTGAGAAAAGCTTTCCTGTTGCCTAACATAAATCACTCTTGTTTCTATTTAAGCCCTAAAGTCTTGCTCTGTCCACCTGGGAGGAGAGGAAGAGTTTGCTCTGTTGTCTTCCCACCTACTTCTCACACGTCTGAAGGCTGTTATTACATCTCACTTACATCTTAGATTGTTGAGGCAGCTATGACAATAGAAATGTTCTTTAAGGTTTTTTATCGGTAAACACTGAAAGGAAAATCAATCAGATTGACAACTTGAGGGAAGTGAGTTCTTTGGCCTACTTGTAGCAGTGAGATTTCCTGGCTGACCAGAGTATTGCTGTGTGTACAGGGGACAGGGAGGAGGGAATAGCTATAGGCTGCACAAATTGGGAGGGCAAGTGAACACTGGTATGAACTTTTCCCCGTGGGGAAGTTTTTATGGTACTTTTCTATGGCAACTGAGGAGACAATTTTCAGAAGTACTTACTCAGTAAATGTAAAAAGAAAGACAAAGCCAGTAAGCCAGTCCTTCAGTAAGGACTTAAAAGTGCTCCATCATTTTGAAAGTCTTTTTCTATATGCTTTTATCAGACTCTAGAATGGAGACATGAGTCCTGCTCATGCAGGATAGTGCTTGAAGGAAAGATATGGCAATGGACTGTTTCAAAATATCAAATTCTCCTGAATGAAGCCATCAAAGCAGACTTAGTGTCAGCCAGGCCAAGCTTCTGGTGGAGTGGAGATTCCCTGCATTTTATACACCACAGCACAGGCTCTGACACTGTCACCCCATATGCTGAGGCAATTTTTCAATGTGAACAAGGTAAGCAGCACAAAGTAATTATTATGTAGTTTTAGTTCGCATACTCATCACCTGATGTTTAAAAATAAAAGCTTAAGTGGAAGAGGGTCAGAATGCAACAAAAGTCAGAATGACAAGTGTCATGAAGAGCTACAGTATAATTAGTGTTAGGTTGTATTTGATTCAATAGTTTTATTGTAAGATCATTATTCAATAAAATGCTCAGACATTTTTATTGAATTAAAGCTTCAAAGTCTCACTTCGGTATTGGTTTTATTTTTTAAGTCAATAATTTACGAATAAGGCATATGCTGCCATGCTAATCAATTCATTATTTCATGCAAATACTAGCAAATAGATTCAAATATGATTAATTTAATTATGTTAATACTAGCACAGATGCATACACTTCCATTACTTGAAACAAGGTATGATCTAGTATTTATGAAATAGCCTCTGGGTACTGGGAAATTTTTAAAGAACACAAAGATGGTAAAATTCTGGGAACTGAGTGACAGCTATACACTGCACAAGTGCAGCAGATCCATTAACAAAACAACCAGCTTTTCAACTTACTTTTGGCTACAACCAGTGTGTTTCTCAACTGTGATGCAAGATAAAAAGATGGCAGTTATTAATTTCAATGACTCATTAAATAATAGGGAACAAGTGCATATAGCTTTAGCTCATCTCGTAACCACCACAATCAATGTGCCCACAACTCGAAGGAACACTCCGTTGGCATTGACTGTCAAAATAAGCTACAGCTGAGAACTGGCTGGGTTTCTGATTAAAATGATCTGTCAAACAGAAGTGAATTAACCCCGCAGTAAAACTGATGCTGTCACTTTGATGGGTAAAATTTGTTTACTATATGAAATTCTGTGGTCAATGCTGTGATAATATTCTCCAGAGCAATGCAAGGAATGGTGTCACAGTCTGTCACTTTCCTGATGCTTTGAGGAATTGCTGGGGATGAGATTTTGTTTGCTTTTGCACACATACTTACACTTGCACAAATAATCCGAGAAATTCTCACTGAATATATTTCAAAATTGCTTTCTCTGGGTGCCATAACATTGTTTTCATTCTTTCCATTGAAAAAAAAAAAATGCCATAGCACAGAAAATTCTATTTGCAAAGCTTATGGCCTGCTGAAGCAGTACATTAGCATGATTTGTCACAACAATAGCCTAATTTGCCTGTTTTAAGAATGAAAACATAATCCTCTGGCAATGTGCAAAATATTTTATTTTCCCCATGAAAATCAAGGCTGTATGTTGAAGAACAAATGTATCCCTATAACTAGGGCTCTAGAAACAACTGTGCCAGATTTTTTCCTCAGTTTCTCCTTTGACAAATTTTTCCTTAATCTTGCTGTATCTGTAAAATCGTGGTAGTGCTACTTTCTACTACTTTGTCTTGTGTTTAGTCTGTAGCTCTGTAAGACAAAAGCTGGGGTTTTTTATGTGCAGTACTGCCAACTTAAGATGTTTTTCACATGTCTCATGATATTTGATGCTTTCCACAGCTCTTGTCATTATGTGAGAATCTCAGCATTCATTAAAAAAGAAAAGTTCCAGTCTTAATGGCTGTAGATGAAAGCTCAGATAGGGGCTGTGCATATACAGTAATCCTCAAAGAGTAGAAAAGAAGAGGATAACAAACAGGAGCCCTGATTTTATAGCTCCTGGTAGATCAGTGTTTGCTTGTCATTTTTTAGCTGATTATTTGCAGTCCCTTCGTTTGGGGGTTGCTTCCTCAGCACATATGGCAGAGAAAATGAGGCCATTCTCACCTTCTGGGGTTGATGGAACAACTGGAGAAGTACTCCTGGTGGGACCTCAGTCCTGTCTATGAACATGTGAGTGAACCCCTCCTTCTGGGGCAAAGGTGCTGGAGTTTGGTCCTCATGTCTCCATAGCACTTGGGAATAGGTAATGTTTGTCCTGTGTAACCCAGCACATCATTGGTCAAAAACATGTCACTACTTTGCTGATACTGAGGACTCGAAGATAGCATCCTCATAACATCACTTCTCTTTTTCTCTTTTTCTCTTTTTCNTTTGACACCATACTCACTGTTTGCAAGCACCTACTTCTGCTGCTGGTCCATTTCAGACAAGTAAGTGAGTGCTGTTCAGCTGATAGGAGACCTGTTTGTTCACCATCTGAAGTGAGTTTTGCCAAGCCTTTCTCACAAATGTTGTTCTTGCAAGGGCAGCATCTCTTTTCTAAATGGGGATCTGAAATTTCAGGTGGATCCGTCCCACCTGTACAAAAAATCCCACTTCTCTTTCTACGCTTAAAGGTTTCAAGGGGCACTTCTCTATTATCTCTGTGTTTTGAAGAAATATGCCTTGAAATGTGGTGGAAATCCAGGGGAAAAGGAAAACAAGAGAAGGAAAGGACATGCTCAAAGACAAGTATCTTTCATTACCTGCTGCGTCTGTAACAAATGAGAGACAAGAAAACTGTTTTGATTTCTCTTAGGTTTATTCACAGTATAGTGGCTTCCTTTACCCTGTGCCCAAATCATGTATGTGTAGGTACCATTTGGACCCTTGTTCAGCTGTAGTAGGTATTTTTTTGGTAGGGATTTCTCTTGTGATGAGTTGCTTTTCCCAGTAGCACTTAATGACTGCTCTTGGTAGGACGTGTGTGTGTGTGTTCTTTTTCCTCTGCTACTTTATGGAGAGAGGGACTACAAATCCCAAGCAGTTGCAATACCTGTGATACCTGTGGTTTTGGATTTCAGTGTAACAGTGCTGAACAGTGTAACTATTTCTGTGATTTCTGCTGCAGGAGAGTAACTTTCCCTCCAAGTTTTATGGTAGATTTGCACTGACACCACAGCCCAGGAACATGCTCCTGTGACCCCAGTGCAGCACTTCCTCTCCACGCAGTACTCAACCTGACATACTGTGGAATCACACCTTTAACCTCCGTTTCCTTAAATTAAATTACACCTATTACATCTAATATGCTGTTTTAAAAAAGCATGAAATCCCTTGAGAAATGCACATCTTAAATGCAAAATACTGTTGATCTGGCTTGATTTCAAGCAGTATAAACTCATTTTTCCCTTTCCCATATTGTCTTTTCCTTTTGCCCCAATGCAAAATTTACATTACTTTCTTAATGAGTGATGGAAAAGTAAGTTGGATACAATGCACTAATAAATTAAGTCATGGTATCTATGACTTGTAGCTCATCAATCCTTTTTCAGGAGAAGCAGAAATGATAGAAGGAGTTTGCATGTGTCCTACAGTCATATTATTCATTAAGCAGACAGGGCAGGTTATCTGTAGAACAGCAATAACTATTTTAGGTTATTGAGCGGCAGACACCAGGGTGAGCTGATCTCATGTATCTTTATATCTACAGTACAGATGTGTTTGTTTCCTCTGACCACCAGTCTAGGAATCCTAAGAGTTGACTGGCAAAACCAGGGATTTTTAGGAGAATTATTCAGAGACATTGTATACATCTGCTTAAATATTAAAAAAAATCATATACCCAAAGTGATTCTTTTCTTCCCACCAAGAGCTCAGCCAAAGGTGTGTTCACTGTAGCCATCTACATCTGATCACATAAAATCCACGCCAGTGGACTCATTTCTGATCTGGAAGGTTCTCTAGACCCCATAGATGAGCCCTTCCATGCATGAGCTCCTTTCAAAATGGCCTTCCCATCAAATTCATTATCATTAACTCATGCTTAGCATTGCTTCAGGTGGAAGGCATTGTAATTTCTGTTTTGTCATTAGTGCCCATATAATGGCTGGATAAATAAAAGATATAAAAACAGCACCTATTCCTTTGAGAATTGTGCTTTGGATTATGGCTGCTTAGGTTATCGTTTACTGAGATTTGTTCTGAAGAAACTCCAGCTTATCTTTTTCATCAATGTTTTGCAATCTTCACTGCATGTGCCGTTAACTACAAGTTACTGTCTTGTTTTTGCATTGGTACATCAGCTAGATCTGACTTTCCCTTGACTTGCACTAGGATTGGACTAGATTCCTGAGGCTTGCTCTAAATAACATTCATAGAAGTGATACTGTGTGGGAATACACAAGTCAGAGTGTAAGACAGACTTAATTAGCATGACTGGTTTGATAACCAGGATGCCATGGCAGGACCAAACAGAGCTCTGAAGATTACAGAAGATGGGATTAAATCTGCTTATGGGAAGAGGAGAGATTCAATCAAACCCCTGCGAGAAAGATGTTGTAAAATGCATAAGTTGTTTGTATGACCTTTTAACCTAATTATTGCAGTGGAAATTATTAACCTTCCTGAAATGGTATATAAGCTTTTGGAAAACCTGAGTAAAATCGAATTCTGATCACCGAATCAGTCTTCCCATCTCTCCTCAATTGTTAATAATGCTGGACATTTTCCAAAGTTTAATAACTGTTTCCTTAATTTTTAAGAACTGAAACCTCTTGTGTCTTAAAAACATGGTAGCAAAACAGCAGGAGCAAGGGAGGATGATAACAGGAAATCTTCTCAAACATATTTGAGCAACCAAGTATCTATCACTTGCAGCCCCAGGGGCACTGCCATGGGATTTTAACAGGCACAGCATGCAGGCACTACATGCATGGGGTTTTTAAAGAAGGTGGACACCCCCAAAGTACATGAGGCACTTGGTCAACCTCTATGAACAGGCAGCAGGACTAGAGATATCCATACAAACAGCATCTTCCTTGCTAGTGTCTTACAGTCAAGAACCTTCTGTTTCTTAGTCTAAGGACAGAATTAATCTCCAAAGTCCCCCACAGGCTTCCACAATGACAGGTTGAGTTGCTGCACAACTTCTAAAATAACCAGCAGATCCTGACACTACATCCTGTTCAGTTCTTCATGGTCTTGTGTTGAAACCTGTCTAGGTACATGTGGCTTGATAGAGCATTCTGAGTAAAGGCACTCTGGTTCTTCCCATGAGTTTGCAATTCCCCTTGAGAAAGTTAAGTGAAGCCTGGTTGACCTATACAGTTTCCTATAACAGATATTTTTCAGTCATAAAAACAAACTCCTCTTGGAGTTACATTAGGACCCAAAGCCACAAATGCAGGTGAGGGACAAGACTACTCAAAGCTAGATGGACAGGAGGTTTTCACTGGGGAAGGATTCTTGCAAGTGCAGAAGATGGATGTTCTGGTGGAGGTACATGTTTAGCACAGTGGGAGCCAAAATAATCAAGGAACGCTTGCAAAGAAGCCCCCCAGACAGCACTTGCTGTGCAATCCAAAAAAAGCATCAGGAGACACCACTGCACTGGCTGGAAGAAGAACTGGATTAGCCATCACAGAAACTTTCTTCTGTTGTGTGATTCCTCCATGTGCAGCTCTAGGAAATGGAACTGTGTTTGATCCTTGTGAGGGGTGAAGCCACAATACAGAAATACCGTATTCCATGGTGAGCTTCTCTGGAGGCTGGCTTCAACCCTTAAGACTCAGATTACTGGCAGGTGATGTGTGTGAAAGGATCTAACTCACTGATTGCACACTGTGTGCTTACCCCTCACACCATTCCTGATTAAATGGCTGGGCATGGAAAAACAAAACTTTCAGGGGAAAGAGATTGAGAAAAATGGGCTTGGGCATTTAGGCAATCACGGGATTCAATCAATCAATCAATCAATCAATC
>VZDJ01007747.1:20493221-20606098 GCA_008694505.1 Cyanoderma ruficeps
ATCAATCAATCAATCAATCAATCAGTGTAATGCAGTCAGGAAAATAAAGACAAAAATGTGAGGTACATCAGCTCAGTGTTTCTTCAGATTGGGAGGGGTGTGCATGCCATTGTAAAGGGACTGTTAGAATCCCATCTTTTTGAGCTCCTACTCAAAAATGTGAATTCCAGGTGGAAGAAGGGCAAAAAAGGGTCATTAAAAAGAAAGGAGAACTGGAGCTCTCATTTCACAAGAACAGAAAAAAAAGAGCGTGGGTGGTTTAGACTAGAATACAGAGTTAGGATTGCTCTGTATATATCTGTTAAATGGCTAATCACCAGGTAGTCATTAAAGAATTATTTAAGTAAGATGACAACACTGGCATGAGAACAAATGAGAGGAAAGTGGTGATGAATAATTTGGAATGGGAATTAAAAGTAAATTCTCATCCTCCAATGGCCTATCTGATTAGAGTAAAGAAGCAAATTGGCTAAGGTTTTTTTAAATGAGCTTGTTGTGACTAAGTGACAGTAGTCAGCTCCCCAGTGTATCCTGCATTTTCTTTTTAAAATAATACAGACAAAAAGGAAAGCTCAACATTTTGTTGGCAAGAAAGTCTTTGTCAATGATGGAATAGCTAGTCCAAAATAGCAGCCTTGCTTATTGTGCTTAAGAGCATCAAGACAGGGACACCTTTACCTAAACCCCAAATTCTGGACGGTTTTTTGGCTCAAAGACCATTGAAGAAAAACTTGAAGCCAGACAGTTCTTTTCTGGCTTCTCATGGCTCATATTTGCAATTTGTAGAATTTGTAGAAACCAATAAAAAGCAATTAGGCGATGGCAGAACACACAGGGTACATAAAAGATTGTGCTGTGTTCAACAATCTTACTCTCTGGATGAAATCTTGGCTTCAGTGAAGTTAAGGTGAGTACTGTCCTTGATTTCAAGGCTTTTTTCCCAGTGTTCTGACTTTTATGCATTCATGCTTGTTGTTAATCAGCACATCTCAGAGACAGAGGCAGAACCTGGAAGGATAGTCAAGGAGTATTTATGCTCTAAACAATGTAAAACATTCCAAAGCAAAATGATGGCATTAGAATGGAGCTCAAGGATTGTATTTTTAGCCTCTAAAAAAATTCTCCATCTATCCATGACACTGTAAATGTAATTTCCCTGTGACAGACTAAAACAGTCACTGAGCAATGCTTTTTCTCATAGGTGTTTTTTTACTTTGTAGTTCTTCAATCTTCATTTATGCCACTTCTCCTTCAAATGTTCTGGGGTTTGTTTATGTTTTTTACCTTCTCCTCTCCTCCATTTCTTTTGATGCAGCTGGATTTAGATGCCCCTGGAAAGAAAAAAATACAAGGAAAATCACCTAGAAATTCAGATCAGAAATTCAGAGTTTGAATAGTTTAATGTCCTTTCTAGTTTAAATTCTTTAGGGTTGAGCCTCCTTTTTAAAAGACATTTTTGATTCACTTACCTGAGAGTATGCAAATCTCTGCTGAACTCAGAGCAGCAAGGGTTATTTCCCTGAATAAAATTAGCAGACACTTAATAAGACACATCTACATTTGTGCAGCATGTTTTATCTTAGTGGATCCCAAAGCACTGCTGAAATGTAGTAGGATGTTGAAACTGGAAAACGTTTTTGAGGTGTTAATTCTCCCTTTCTCACTAATGTATCACGCTGACATTTGTGCAGTAATTCTTACTTCGTAACAGTGGAAATCAGAGATGAGCCAATCCATAACTTCTTCCAATAATTTATCAGAATTATTTCATCCTGGACCTGATCATGAAAGCTTCATGCATGTTTTCTCCAAAAGCCTTCTTTAATATACTCACAAAAGCTTAGGATGAAAAAAATACCTGAAACAAGCTTTTTTCAAAGTTACATTCATTTTGCATAGAGCTGGCAGGACATAACTGCCTACTATTGACTTCATTTGCCACTCTCCTAAAGTGTGTCCTTCAAAAGTCTTTATTTCCTACTGTCTCTTAAGATTTTGAATGAGTCTGCCTAGTAGTTTTTATCTTTCCTTTTTATCTATCTTTTAACAGAAGATGGGACCATTATTACCTAGCCATTTATTTGGTGGCTATGCTTTTAGTGGTCTTTGTGTGTTTAAAATTATTAACAAGTACTACTGTTCTGCTCTTTGAGTTCAGCTTGTCTTGTACCTCTCCATTTATTCTCCACTTTCATGAGCACAGGCTCATCTGAAACTGTCCTCATCCTATCCTGATAGTTGATATCCCTGTGGTGTGTTTTTTCATACTTCAAAATGAGCTGTAGAGAGACTTATGTCCAACACACAACAGCACACCCACCCTTACACACACACCCTACGCCTGCTAGTTTCATGTTTGATCCTATCTTGTGGGTACTTTATGTATATATGTGCATGATTATGATACAGCAAACTTGTAATATGATTCAAAAATAAAGGCAACAGAAATGTCAGAAACTGTTGGGCACTTCTTCCCAATGGAGATAAATACTTCCACCAAACTGAGAAGAAAACACTGCATCCTCTATAGCTCTATCACCATTTCTTGGCAAGATCTTGTTTTTGTTTTCTAACACCTCACTTCAGACCAAATGACAACACACAATTTTTTAAAGAATTTTCTTAAGTGCAACATTAGTCTCTGGCCTGAAAATAAATGATAATTTTGTCATGGTATCTAGAAAATTGGCCAGATATTAAAGCTGTTTTTCAGCTGTTTCAAAGAAAAGGCTAAAATCTGTTGTGTCAGATATTCAGGTACATATTATGGATGTACCTGTCTGGTTTCACTAGCAGGGTTCTCACAGCTGTCCCTCCTTTTGGCTGTATTTGTGCATTAGGCTCAAAAATGCTGGCAGACAACAAAGCCTTCTGATAAAGATGTAGGTCTTGAGCCCCAGCCAAATGTCAGCAGGGGCCTTTTTATGGAAGCCAGTGGGAGTTGGCTCATGCATGAAAACCTAAAATATATTACGCAGTAAACATGGAGCTTGGCTATTAGAAGCCCTGACAGAAAAATTACCAAATGGACTTTGTTCTGTGCATCAAATAATACTTCTGGATTTGTGGCCTTTGTTGTTAGTATGTTCACAAGAGACACCTAATTAGATTAGGAGGATTTTGAATAAGACAGTGGTAACCAGCTGGGAGAGCCCGGTGCAGACCAGTTGGCAGTGAGGAAAGGCAATGTCCCCTGCAGTTACCAAGACTACAAGGAGCTTTAGCAGCTGGAACACAAGACATGAAACTGTTCAGTGCAAAGTTTAGCGCTGAGTTGGGAGTCAGTGCCTTGGACAATGGAAGATGTATTCAGGCATTTGAAGATGCACTCCTTTGGTACAGTCAGTGTGGCCATCCAGTGGCACTTGGGCCACATGAGCAGGCAGTGGGCATGGAGCAGAAGAAGCCCATGCACCTGCTGCTTTTGGATGGAAAATAAGAAGAAAGGAGAGCATGTCAGAAAAGTTTAAAGCACTATTCATTATAAACAGCCTTCATGTTCAGTCATTAAATTAGGCAGCAGCTCTGAGATGAGAAACTAGAAGTGCTGATGCCATTTATACACCATGAGAAAAATAAATACGCTGTTATTTGACTGCGCCTAGCATCAGCTCACACACGTCCAATTAATTAACATGGCAGCTAATTAACAGGACAGTTTTGATCTGCCATAGCAAAGCTTTGATATATAGTAGCTCACTAAGTAATTTATTTCAGTAAAAATTAAAACCAAATACATTATATGGGCCCATTTGCAGATCTCCATATTACCCTAATGGCCTCAGCGTGACATCTGAATCTGGACAGAATTAATCTGGGATGACAAAAGGTAAATAAAGGTTGATGTAACCAAGGAGCAAAAAAAGGTCATGAAACACCACCAGATAATTTGGGTCCCTGGTAAAGTGCAACTGGTCTCTCACAGACTCTTGTTTGCTGGTTTTGGTTATTGCCCTCTCAGAAATCAGAGCAGGACTGGACAAATGAGCAGCTAGGCCAAGAAGACATTTGGAGCTGTTCCTCCCTTAGCATATAACTTGTGATCATGTATTTTGAAGGAAACACTGCTAGTGTAGCTGCAACCCTTTGCTAGCCCAAGCTCCCACAAGCCTGCATGCTAGAGTGGCTGGACAAATATGGGAAGGACTCCTCCTGCTGATTGCACCTCCAGGACAAGTGTTTACTGCAGCTGTTAAAGTACCCATTCAGCAGTGAAGACCTGGTCTCCTGCAGACCTGCGCTCTGACACCCATTGACACCCAGAAGACAGAAGAAAATGCACATCACCGTGGGATCTGTGAGCCGTCAGGATTTAGAGACAGTTTCAGGGTAGGCCACCAACAAAAAATAAAAAAAAAGGGTTTAAGAATACTTCTGCCCTTTCAAGGGTTTCACGTTGCACCCGCCAGGAGCAGAAAACGGAAGCTCACCTTACATTTTAATCAGTCTTTCTCTCACTTAATTTTAATCTGACCCTGAGTAATACCCCCTAAGAAGATTCATTTAGAAGCAGATTACAGCATCTAATTTGCTAATGATGAGACATCATCCTCAGAATCACAATCTTCCGTCAGGACTTAGTAAATGCATCAGGAAATAAGATAAAAATGTCCTGAGCCCTCAGCATTGTCTTACAGCTGGAGTGCTTGTCCTCAATTCTTCCCAGCTCTGGCTCCAGTCCTCCTCAGAGTTGTACCTGGCTGTAGTGGACTGGACTACAGTAAACAAGCAGAAAAAGCCAGGGTAAGATTATGTTTGGTTTGGAGACCTGCAGGGAGGAACAAGGCAGTTCCCCTAGCTCAGTGCTCCAAGACCAAGGGGCTCAGGTCTGCAGGCAAGTACGGATTGCAGATGGCGCTTGCAACTGGGAAATGTGTTATGAAGAGATATCATAACAGATGAGAGATCTCTCAGATGAGAGATCTCACAGTTTACAGCCAGGGGAAGGACAGCTGGTTTTTCATCAGGATTTGTGGTCAGGTGTATGGGCAGGATTTTCTGTGAAAAGCAAAGAATCACAGAGAGGCCTGGACCACTTGCAATGGAACAAGGAAGGCAGGAAAGGGACTCTGGAGTATTTTGCTCAGGAGAGATACTTATACAATACAGAAGCTCTCAGAAAAAAAACAGAGTGTCCTCAATATTCTCTGGTTATAAAATTATTCGTTATTACAACCTGATTCTGCTTAAATTCACTGGAAGACTTTAATGTTTTTCGGTTTCTAAAGGGTGATTTTGTGTAATGAAATTAATTCTAGCAGCTGAAGAAATAGAAGACATGAATGGAAAGAAATGCATTAAAGCCAAAAGTGCCATAGTATCTTCAATTTACATCCCAAGCAGAAATAGAAAATCAGTCAGAAAGGTCTCCAGACTAAGCAAACTGAGTCAGCATCTCAAAAATCACATTAAGTCACTTGTGAGCAGAGAGCTCACAAGTATTGCAAAAGCATTTGATCAGCAAAGAAATCTGTGTTCAATAAAAGCAATATTGCCAAAAGTCAAGCTGAGTCAGACTTGTGAAGGATATTAAAAGACACAGCAAAAGATTTCCCAGCTGCATGAAAGAAAGAGGAACATTTATGGGAAAAAACTGTAACAGTAAAAATCAAGAACTAGCTTCCCAAAATTGGCTAGAACACAATCTGTGCACCCATCCTACATGCAAAAAAACAGAAGACCATTGAGAAGTGAGAATGGCCCTCTCATCCAATTTTCATTATATTCATGAATGCTTAAAGACAAAAACTCAATATCGTGGGTGTCCAGACAATTTCGGTGAAATGGCTGACAAATCAGATGCGGCTGCAGGAGTGGGCACCGCTGTAGTCCATAGCTCCTAAAGTCGGGAGACAATTTGAGAGGGCAACATGGGCTATAAACTGAGAAACAGGGGAAGAGCTGCTCCTCACACCTCCTCTCCAGGCTTTTGTTGGTCTGTCACCAGGCAGGCAGGAGGTGCTGTCAGCCCTACAGAAATAGGATCCTTTTCTGCCTCAGCTGCCCTAGCCTCTCTCCTCCAGCTTCTTCTCCTCCTCTAAAACACCTCTCACTCCAGCAGTGCTCCCTCCAGGATGGACTTCTAGATGTACCTGTGTCATGTCTACTGCAGCATGGGGGGTAGAGGGGTAGAAGAGTTTTTGCAGACTGCTCAGAGGGGTGGAAGAGTTTTTGCAGCCTGCTCTTCATCATGGAGGACAGACAGACAAACTCAGCAGTCCTGCCCCTGTATGATGCCCTTGCCAGCGGCCACCCCCAGTGTATCTCTAGGTAGCCAAGGACAGAGTTTTCTGTAGGATTACTGGGAAAACAATTTTTGTCAAGAGTGGGGGAAAGTCCAACTGTGAAGAGGGCAATTCTCCTGGAACTGGTATATTCTTTTGGTACCATGATGACGTAACTCTCTTCTGCAACCTCTTCTGCTTGGCAGGGAATTTAGGGTGGGATGTGGAAGGAAGAGTTGTTCAGGGTTGTCCACGGAAGGCGGGAAAGAGGAGATCTGAGGCTACCTAGGGAGGACAGAGAGATGCCTCCTTGGCAATATTGATCCTTTTCTTCTGCACTAATGAGGAAGTTGAGAATCTCCTGTTGCTTCTCATGCTGCAGTGCAGTGGATGGAGTCTCTGAGCACAGCAGGGACATCCCTCTAGTATCTGCTGTGCATCTCACCCATGCTGGCCTGAGGGCTGGGAATGGTAACGTCTCACCATACACAACAGCCTGCTCCATTACTGAACAGCCAGCTGGAATCTGTTGATTTAAAATACACCTATGTGCCATTTTACCCCACATGGCAATATGGCATGGTGCAGAATAGGTGTTCTCTTAGGTGCAGTGTTTGTTTGGAATGTGACAGAGGGAGCCCAATTTCATTAGGGAGTTGATGTCTGGCAGTCAGCAGAATGTAAACTGCCTGTGGCTCTTGGTCCTTCTGGTGTCAGCTGTCACAGGAACTTGCAAAGACTCACAAAGAGGATGTCATGATGCTGTATATTCGTATTTTCACCTTGGACCAATGGTGAATAAGTGTTACAGCAGATTTGTAATGGAGTTTGTTGTTTAAATTCCTTCTCAGGCACCACTTTCTCCTCATGCTTTTAGTTCCTTTGAGGAACCAAAGTGACACAAAGTAAATGGAAACAGAGTATTCACATTGAATTGTACTACTGGTTCAGAGCAGCCCAGTAAGGCAAACATGGCCAGTGGAGATGCTAAAAGAAGTAAAAAAAGCTGATCATTGGCACAGACAGGTTCTCCAACAGCCTCCGCCAGCAACTGAGTTAATGTGAAAGAGGAAAGTGGTTTTAAGATGGAACCTTGTACATTTCTGAATGCAATTTCATGATTGCAAGAAAACAAATCAAATGATTCAGACATTCCTTTGTATTGTGTGTACTGCATTGGGGTGTACACCACCACCATACAGAACAGTATGATCAGCTGATTGTGCTAGTGCTGCCTGCTGGGAATTTGCACTTTCTTTTGATAAGCCATGATGGCCACTTATTGGCCAGAGGGTCCTAAACTGTGCTTTAACATGTGCTACTATTTGTTTTTTAACCATTTAGTTCAAGTAAATAGCAAAAAAAAAGACGTTGCATAGACCTCAATGGAAATTACCATGTGGCTTGGTACTATACTGAATGTAGATAAGAAAACCTGGCAGACTGAAAAAAGTAGGGCAGTTTCTAATGTGAGAGAAGGTGTGGTCTGGGGAATTTAACAAATTAACAGGTATGGTGCTGTTCATAAGTGCCATGAAAAATGTATCACAAAGTTATGGGATTTTGCTTTAATTTTATAAATGGAACTACAAATATTATACAATACAATTTTGCTAAGTAACAGAGATTGTGCATGTGCAGTAATCCATTACTTGAACTGAAGGAGAAAGGGAAAAGGAAAATAAAAATTTGTCTGTTCACTTGCAAATAAAAATGATATCTCATATAATAAACTTCAGGACTACATTACTGGAAAAAAAAGGTATCTAAATAGATCACACTTATATTTCACCAAAATAATAAATGCAGGTTGATATGTTATCTTTCATACTCAGGAAATTCCTCATGGGTTCACATGATGACACATGGCTGTCTGATCAGTTGATCTGTAGCAAATTTAGCTATTACACATTCATCTTTGCTCAGAGATATTTCAGTTTTGCAGTCTAAGGAAGAATTACAAAGTTGGGGAACATATCAGATTTAGAAATCTGTCTGCTCATTTTTTACCTAAACTCATAAGCTCTCCAGTATTAGTTTTTGTGACTTTCTTTTAGAGGAAGAAATTCTCTCTGTTGTCATTAATTGAGATGGACTTTGACTATCAATAACTGAATGGAATTTGCATGTAATAGGTGGCAGCTGATAGCCCTTTGCCGTAAGGGAAGGACATTCAAAAGGAAGTGCTAAAGAATTTCCAGTAAAATTCACACACAATTTTGCATACTTATATTCAAATCACTCTCTGAGTTCACACAGCAACATTTAAGGTGCAAAGAGCAGCTAGTCTGTAACCCAGCAGAGATATTAAAGTACACAGTGTGCGTTCCTGAAGTAATCATAGGGTAACAAGGATCAGTTCTGATCACCTGACTTGGTGTCTTGTGGAACCTACCAGAGCAAACTACCAGATGTTTTCAGGTAATTTTCAGTTTGAACTAGAGAATCCCTTTCAGAAAACAGGTAGTCTTGACTGAAAATGAAATTAAAAATCTTATGCTTCATACCAATCCTCTGACAAGGTTTTTTAGTGATTAATCACTTTCACCTGTAAAAATTTCCACATTTCAAGATTTACCAAGTAGACCACCAGTTTCCTTTCACTTGATTTTATTACCTATTTATCTACCAGTTTAAATGTCAAAAGCCACATTTAGCTTTTGCCAGTGCCAATTTTCCCAGTGGTCATGTATGAATTGCCAGAAGTTGCCTATAACCCTAGTTCACAGGAAAGGCTCAAAAAGAATTTCTACAGAGCCTCTCTTAACTTGTCTTTTAGATGTAGTTGATCTGTAACTGACAGCAAGGAATGAAACCATTTGCACCACTGGGTCAGTGAATCTCTGTCTTAAAACTCCCACCCTGTTTTGGGTGAGAAATGTATATCCCCCTCTCTGCCCTAACCATCAGCATTGGCTGACTGGAGCAGGCTTTGCTCAGCCTCCTCCACCAAAAGAACTGTAATTTGATATAGAGGGATGTGCAGCCTCATGGTGAGGCTACAGCCTCTGGTGAGGAAGCTGGCTCAGGTCCTAACATCAAGGGTTCCCACAACTGCTCAGGGATGTGTGTGCCAAGCCTTGCAGCTGCAGCTATCATTTCATATATATTGTGATGCTGAGGCAAGCACTGGGAGGTGGTTTAGCTCCTAGGTCCTCTTGGCAGTAGCCCTGGAAGTCCTCAGCAATCACTGAAGTAGATGGCCAAGTGAAAAATTGCTAAGGCAGGTATCAAACACTATGCACAGTAACTTTAAAGAACTCATTTGCTCTTTAAGCTTCTAAAGAGGAGTCTGATAAAAGCCATCAGGAAATACATCTCCAGCACTGTCCTTTTTTAAAAGCAGGAAGCATCATGAACATTTCCAGGACCAATCTGCGATGTCTTTCTCTGTCTGCACAGTTACAGGTGGTGTAAATGGCCCTGACACCTTGCAAAGCCTCCAGCCCTCCTGCCTCTGAGGTAAGCAGATGGCAGACAGTAGCCTTCACCTTAATGTAAAAACAGAAAAGGACTTTCTATGGACCTAAAAAGGTCACAACCACACTGGTAAGAGTAAAGCCTGAGTCATGTCATGGTGGGGTTTTTTTTGTTGTTGTTTTGGTTTTTTGGTTGGGTTTTTTTTTTCCTGTGGTTTGTCTGGATTTGTTTTTGAGTGACAGTAGGAGATGGATTTTTTTTTCTTTCAAATACCACATTATTTAAAAAAATGAAGAAATTAGGAAATGGGAAAATTAAGAGTTCCTGTGCAGCCTTCATTTGACTCTCTTCACACGCATACTTTATTGCTTGGTCTCTTCAACACTTTTTTTAATCCCTTGAGGCCCATTTCATTCTCTAAAGATACCGTAAAGACATATCGTGGAGACAGTGGTTTAAGCAAATAGGACAGACTTATAGTTGAGGCACTTGAATGTGGCCCTAGAGGACCAGGACTGAATCTACAAAGGATTTAAGACGTGTGTGTACTAAGCTTGTCTGTCATCCTTGGACCCTATGATTGGGGCATCTCAGGGTTCGCTCAGGGCCTTACAGAACATCTCCAGCCCTCGTGCTGGTGGCAGCAAGACAACGCAGGAACATCCATCCTAGGCAGGACTTTCTGTTCTGCCAGGAGTGGGCACTTTACGTTCCCTCTCTGCTGATTCATTGCTGCTGCTGTGAGATCGCACCTCAACGTCTCCAGTTTCCCTGAGGCTCATCCTGCCTATTAAGTATAGGATACACTTTGGACCTAAGGTTAGGCTTTTGGGACTAATCATTTTAATACTGGAAACAGAGATTCCAATCAGAGGTTAAACAGAGCACTATTCTACACTTAAGAACATTCTCTCTGTACCATTTCAGTGTGTGTCACCACAAAGTCCTCCAGTGTGTCCAGCTGGGGAGATGGGCAGTAAGGATTCCCACAACAATTCATCTGCTATCCTCCCCTTTCCCTACCCACCTCCTCTCATCTGAATCATTTATCCTCCTCCTTACACTTATATCACACTATTTTGTCTTCTCACTCCTAATTTGCTTACACTGCAAGTGTAAATGTAATGACTTGGACTTTATCATCCCCTTTCACCAGTGCCCCTCTCTAGGATAAGGTGACGTAACACACCTTTTGAAACCACTATTACACTGTAATAGCATGTGGCATACAAATGTGAATCATATTAACTGGACAAGCCTGTCTTAATTTATGAACCCCAGTGTATTCTGAGCAAGACCCATGTGGACACAACACAGGTGGAGCATCAAGGCGTTTTGCCCACACTGCCTGTCCCCTTTCTCACTTTGAAATTTTTGACATCGTATCTATCACAGTAAACTGGGAATTGAGGTAATTTTTTTCTTCAGGGGAAGGCACTGCAAAGTTGTATTCATTAGTATTCATTAATAGTTTGCCGTGAGGAAATTAATAATTTCATATTCACTTCAGAGTCTGAAAGGTACACAGTAATTAAAAGGTGGAAAGTTTTGCATAAGTATCGAACTTCCAAAGCCTGAATGCAATGTGGGTTTTACAGAAAAAAATTGCCCAGTGTCCTACAGACTGTGTCAAGATGCATACTTGCAAGAAGACATGTTGAGACTGCCTGAGGCCCCTTCTTTCAGTAATTCTCTGTTCTGTATTTGATTACACAACTGTACCATTCCTGTAATTTAGAGGTAGCATTGAATGGATGTTAAAACACTTACTTCCAAGAAAGGAACATTTAAAGAGATTCAGGTGCCTAAATATAAGAAGAGCTGTCTAATGTCATTTTAGATGCTCCAAGAAGCCCGTCTGGCTTGCAGCTGCTGCTCCAGCAGGGCACAAATCCTGCCATAAATCCTATGTCAAAGCTGCCAACACGTTATATGACTGCAGCAACTGCCGCCATCTCCAAAAGCATTATGTTTAGGTACCTGCATTTCTCCATTTAAATTACATTTGAACACTGAAAACAGAGAGTCATCAGATAAACTCAGATCTAACTTCAGCCAGGATTTCCTAGCCACAGTGCGTGATTACTCTCATTTCTCTGTTTCAGTCCTTCCTGCTTAGTTTAGAGTTTATTGTCTCTTGAGGTGTCCAGACAATTTCGGTGAAATGGCTGACAAATCAGATGCGGCTGCAGGAGCCCAGTCTGAGGAAATGCTTGTCTGCATTCAGAAATCAGCAGATGAGGCATTTCCATTCAGCCCACTAATCCTCGCGTGGCTGGACTTAGAGTTACAAGCATGCAAACCTCTTCTGCCTCTTCTTGCCCTCTTTGCTGGTTTATGCTGGTTTGAGGGTGTGGTTTTTTGCCTGAAATTCATCCTTGAAGGAGGCATGTCTTGCAGTTACAGAGAAGGGTAAATGCTTCTTAGGGCAGGAACAGGAACAGGCAGAGGAAGCAACAGGACTATGGTAAGGTTACACAGATACCCACAATATTATTCCCATCAGGCAGATTCAGTCTGTGATGCTTCAACAGGGTGCAAAGAAATATACATGGATCCTGCAAGAATATTGCAAGTTAAAAAAATCAATGTTGTTAGAAGATTTAAGGTCTCCTAATGAATGTCCTTAAGCTTGTATGTGTGCTGAAATCTTTATTTTATCTGGATTTTCTGGCTGGGGAAATAACAATAACTTTTGTCTTGCCTTCTTTAGCTTCTTTGCAGATAGAAACTTGGCTAAACAATTTTCCTGCCTAATTTCAGTGGAGTTGAGTACCTAGACATCTTTATTCATTTGACCTCCAAACCTTGTTTATGTTAGAAAATGTTTAATTTTGCTTTATAAGAGCAGTACATCTTCCTTGTAGGTCAGCTTATGTTCCGAAAGAAGTCTTTCTATCAGTTCAGGTCATACTATTTTGCCAATTAAAATAACCTGCACTAGCAAAAGAACAGTTTTAATGTGGACTTGTATGTGCCCTAGAGTTTTCAGCACTATTCCTAAGTTAGGATAGGATGTTTTTCACATTCCTGACATCAGCTTGCAAGGGCAGTTTAGGCCAAAGAAGGTGAATTCTGCCCAGTAAAATATTAATACTGTAAGTATCAACAGGCATGAGAGAAATACATTCAGAGCTGGTAGAAAACAAAATGCTGGCGAGACAAGCTGAGCTATTCCAGATGCTCACCTGAAGATTTATTTAAGCTACTCTGAGTGTTGCTACCTTGTTTTACCTAATGTTTTACCAGTTTTACCTAGTGTGTAACTCCATTGATACTCCACAAGATCAACAGAAACCGAGGAGAAACACCCCACATTTCCAACCCCTTTGCAAAATATGGGTCAAACGTATCTTAGAACAAGAAAATGTTCTGACATTCCACTGATTTAAAAATGTATTCTTCAGAAATATTTGTATATGCTGTGAGTAACAGGGATGCTTTCTTCCTCCCAAGTCTGGTTGTCTTGGGCATTTAGACCACAGGATTCTCAGGCAGGGTTGATTTTTTTCTGTTGTATTTTTTTTCTTTTTCAGCCAGAGTGACATTTAACTGTTGCTATTGCACCCCAGCATAAAGCAAACTGCAGACAAGAATATCAGTGTGAACATGACAGACAATCCTACCATGTAGGAACTCCCTCTCCCCTTCCCTGTCTCAAAAGCTCAATGCATACCCCAGTACACATAGGCACCAAAGCTGAAAATGGTGCTCAGTTCCAGATTACATGCATCAAAAACTTTTATTTGTGGTCACTGTAGTAATTATACACTTAATAGGGTAAGTTATAGTCTGGAAAGTTATGCTGGGAATGAAAAAAGCAGCAGCCCAAGGCCACAGAATACAGTGTTCAAAGAGGCAGGTGTGAAGCTTTAATTTCTTTTTATTCCTTTGCTCTGTGATATGTTTTCTCACTAGCTGTAAAATCTGTCTATTAAGACTATCAAACCACATTATGGCCCTTTCCTTCGCCTGTCGTTGTACTATTGCTGCTGGAGATGAAAAATTAGGGGAAGGGCTAGGGAGCTCAAACATTCTCTTTCCTACTCTGGTGGCAAGAGGACAAGAGGAGAAGTAGCTCTGCTCCTCTGACTGCCTTCAAAGCACCTCCTGGGACCTCTAAGAAGCCTCATTCTGCTGCATGAAGCTTAGGTTATTCTGAGAAATGATACAAGAGATAATTTTTTTATGTCTGTGCATCAGATAGTGTTATTTGTATATCCCTTATCTGGCATGTTTTCTTCAGTTGCTCTGTGTGGGTCTTTCACAGAACAGAAAAGACATCTGAAAAGAGACTTTAAGGAAAGGAAAATAGAGAGCCTCATAGCATAACAGAGGGGTTCAAAAGGAGGTGAGAAGTTAACAAGCTTAAAATCTGTTTGTTTTAATCTCCCTACTGCTTTCGTGACACATATCTTTAAATAACAGTAGACTTGACATTTTTTTTCCAAGATAAGAGCCACGATTTTGTGACTCACATTAAACAGGGCAGAAACCATTGCACCAAGTTCAGGTGGAATCATCTTTCTTCTTGTGTGATCTTGAACATATGTGTCCTAATCCAAACATTTACAGTATTTAACCAGAATTTTCTTGTTGCACCCATATCTTCTTTCATTCAGGTCCTAAATTTCAAAGATCAGAGTTGGGTTTCATAAGAAAAGCTTTAAACCTGTAGCCTCCAGGACATGCCCAACCATATGACAAAACAGAGCCCTGTTAACAGTGAGTGACCTCTCTTCTGAGAGAGAGGCAGCAAAAAAGGGACAGATGTATTTTAGGGTCCAAATCTATCCACATAGGGTTGTTTTTACTTCAGTCATACCTCACTGAAGAAGAATTTGAATTTTTCTTTTTCATAACTGTTCTCAAGGTGTATTTCTTGTATCATAATTCCATGTTACCTACACTGTAAACTCTTGGGAACAAGAATCCTCTTAGATCATATGCTTGTACTGCATCCCGCTGAGGGCTAGCACAGTATTGCTATGAAAAAAAACCATTGTGAAGTTAGAGGAAAAGATCACTGAGACAGATATGGCAGAGGAGAAGTTCAGAAGAGCCTCTTTTTATACTAAGAACAAAGGGAAGCAAAGCTTACAGGATCTAAGTTTGACCTTTATGAATAAGAAAAAAAATCTGAGCTTGTTTGCATGAAGAATCGATGATGATCAAGAGTAAACCCTCTGTTAGAAAGCAAGGATTTGACCTCGATCTGACATGCCATGCAGAAATTTGCAACACTTACAGTCATTTGACTCTTTTAACACACCATGCTGCGTTCACACAATCAGCCCAGATAAGAGCAGTCTCCCCCGTCTTGTTTCTTCCTTTTAATTCATTCCTTTCATCTTGTTTTTTGCAAACGTTTCTAGCACTCTTGCATATTCCACACTAAATGAGCTTTGAGCTTTAATGAAATGGGAAAGAAAGTTGCAAGAGACTGGGACTGGCCTGAAGATGCTGTTTCAATTACACTCTTTTAGCCTTTCTAGGACTGAATGGAATATTCCTATGGCAATGTACTCTTTAATCTACATTAATTTCTTCAGTTACATGGTAACAGCTGATGCATTGTAGTAATCACTGACAAATAAACTTGGTTGGAGTAGGCAAATTGGATCTGTGGCAGGAGGAGAATAGAAATCTCAAATCCCAGGAATATAAAAGCCTAATTTCTGTCTATGCATTGACAGGATGAACCTGAGCTCAGATCAAAGGTATTTCTCTGAATAAGCCACTTTTGCAAGCACACAGAGCTTGAAACAGAATAGAGGGAACCAGCTAAGAAAGGCTTCCAGAATCAAAAATTCCAGAATACCAAAGCTATTTTAAATGAAAAATAAAACTTCTCTCCCCAACAGGTCTTACATCACCTGCTGAAGTACAGATCTGTACTTCTTGAGCTGCTGCTCTCTAAAAATCTTGTGTCCTTTTCTTCTGATAATTACCATATTAAAGAGGAGGAGAATTGAGAGCTAACTGAAATGGACTTTATGAAAATGTGAAACAAACAACGTCTCCATTGTACTTGTCATTGCAAATGTTTCTCTTCATTTGGCTATTGCAAGTGATTTTGAGAAAATATAATTGTATCATTGGCGCATTATTTTTCTTAGAAGTAAAGCACAGAATTTCCTCAAACCCTCAGGAATCAGGCCTCCCAGGTTCCACCAGATTAACCCAACATCATGAAGCATGCTTAAAGTAACACATTTTGGATTCATTCTATTTGCCTTTTAGATCTGGTCTCCTAGGTAAAATCTCTTCAAATTTTACATTTTAAAAGAGCTGGAAATGTTATAGAATCTTTATTCCAAGAGTGTTAAGTTTTAAGAAATGCATCAAAAATGATGAAACTTGAAATTAAAACATGAGACTTGGCAGCAGCGGTGAGCAGTAATTCACTCTTCCAAGCACTTCCTCACCCTTTCAAATAGAAATTGTTAATCATGAGAAAAATTCATAAATGCACATTTGTAAAGCACAGATCAAGACAGCAACATATAATTACATTTAAACCAAATATAACCTTAATTTCACTCTATTTCCAGTTTCCCAGCACTGATCTGAAAACACATGCAGAGAGCCAGCCCAGCCTAGCACTACAACTCCCTCATCTTGACCAGTTCTGTGTAAGTTCAGCAGCAGCAGATCGCTGAGATGTTCGCATGCAAAGTGATCCAAGTCTATTGACTTCCTTTCCTGTAGTTCTCTCACATGTATTATGCAAAATTCAGCAGGCAGATATTATAATCAGCACATTAGTCATGGAGCAGACACCTCCAATTTCCTCGTATCTTCTCAAAGTTGTATTCTGCTGCTGCTCTGAATGTTCTCAAGTGTTTCATTTGGCATCTCAGGGTGGGTATGAAGAACCAGGACAAAATGAAGATGATACAATACTACAATGGAAAGCTTCTGTTGATCCTCAAGTGCACAGGGGTTTATTTTGACCCTTTGCTGTCTGCATAACAGGAGAAGTTACAGGAGCCCTGCAAAGGTTGAAATTATTGTTTACAGAAACACCTCCTCTCATGGCCAGTGCAATTCAGCCAGTCTAATGGAAATCAGTCCCGCATTGGAAAGTCTGGATTGTGCCAAGTATCTCGTAGACTTGCTGGCAATGTGAAAACTCAGACACCACCCACAATTTCCACAGAAGGGTTTTGTTTTGATAGAGCTTAGGAGTGGTGGTAATTAAAACTGCAGTGTTTTTGCTACTGTATGATCCCAGCACAGCATTCATTGGTGACTTCTACACCACATGCTGCTTCAATAATTTCCTAGAGTAGCCAGGAGAACAGCATGCTGAGTGGAGGATACAACACCTCAAGGTCTGGGCTGAGCCCTCTGGGCATGTGGTAACCTCTTTTCCTGCCTTTTGGCATCAGTTGCTGATCCTTCTCACTGGCATGGCAGGAAACTTCACCCCTTCTAGCACCCACCCAGGGGATATCAGTAATCAGACCTGCAGCCAGAGTTTTTAGGTGTCAGAAGTGAAATGTCATTCAGTGGTTGCCCTGACTTCTTGCATGATTTCAATTGCTCTTTCCTTTATAGGTATACTCTCCAGATGTTACTGTGATGCTATTTCCCATGGTTGGGGATGCTTTTCCTCATCTCTAGCCGTGACCAATCCTGCCAAGGAGAAAATAAGAGCAGAACACTCCCCTCCTCTCTGCTTAAAGAAATATCCTGGAAATGGTGCCATATACCAGAATTGGAAGGATGTCCTGGAGGATTCTGGGAGTGTGACTAAGCCCCTCAGGGTGTCTAGAAACACCTCAGTTTTCTTTTAAACGTTGCAAAAGCTGGTGTACTTTGAGATCTGTGCTTGGGGTGTTGGGTAGTCTGGGGTTGGGGTGGTTGCCCCTGCTTCAACAGTCATGCTGTGCCTCTGCCTTGGGGGCTTGCAGGGACAGGTGGGAGGGCCAGCAGCCCCCCAGGAGCCCAGCTGACACCTGAGCAGCCACATGCTTATATAATATGAGCTTACTTCTCTCATTAACAGCAGAATATTATGTTCTGCATTGGAAACTAATTGAATTATTTAGACATTCTTCTATGCAAAAGCAGAAATCTTAGGAAATATTTGTATAATAGGAACAAATGTCCCCTTCATGATAATTTATACAACAAAGAGATTTTCCCAGTTGTTATTCTCCAGCCTAGAGTCCAATCCAAAACACCAAAACTAAATTTTCATTAAATTTTAAATGGTACAGGTAAGGAATTTTTAAGACAAGATGAAATACTTATCTTAAGGTTAGCCACACTGATCTGAAACTTTGATCTTGAAAAATCTGTCTGGAAATGTCTTATATTCAGACTTTTTATCTAGAATTCTGATACTTCCTGGTCTGTTCTGAGCAAAATACCAAAAGACTCACTTCTCTTCCCAAGAAGTGTAGAAATGAGAAAATTGCAGTGTGGGGATAGTGAAAAGTGAACCTCTTTTGGGTACATCCTCATCAGAGGTTCAGATTTATTCCTTCATTTAGTTTCCTGCTATGATTTACAAATTTGCAGAAACTTGTCCTCAAGAAAACTCGTCCTCAAAAATTATCAGATGCCAAGTTAAAATGATGCACTGACATCTTCTGTGTAAGCAAGTTAAATCCCAAAAACCTAAGGATGTGTGAGTTGTTTTCCAATGTGGATTTCACTGAGCTGTAATTACTCTAAAACATTTTAAATCCTGATAAAGACTTACATATTTTCTTTTGACTTCTGCTCTATTTTGATAGCATAGATAGCAAAATGTTTTACTGTAGATAAATATAACTGTGGGGTTATGACTTTACTAATAATCATGAGTCAATAGGTCTCATGATACCTACAGTTGCTCTCTAGATAAAGAAATATACAGATGCTAATGTCTGCAGAGAGATATAATAGTAGAAAGGCTTAGCAATGCTGACTGTCCTTCAGTTCTGCATTGCTTAAGCTCATTGCAGGTCAGTTTAAAGCTAAATTCAAGTCCAGTTACTAATATCTACAATTTGTTCTGTGTTTGCTGTCCCCCCCAAGAATCCTTTCTAAAATGTCCCATGCTATTTCCTAATGTGACCAAATATTGTCTGCTACTTTAGTCCTAGAGAGAAGCAGAAAAGGAGTGCAAAATTATGTTTTTAAAGTGTGTTCCCTTTTGATTGTCACTCTTCAGAGGCAAAGTGTTCACTCTGGAAATCTGAAAAATGGACTGCTAAAGAACTCCAAATGTGCTTTGTTTTATGAACTACCATGAAGAAAATTATATTTTAACTCAGAGAGTTTGAAGGAAGCTGGGAGGAGGAGGTATGGGCCATTAAGTAAATCTAAGAAGCTTATACTACCTTTCATTTATTTAGGCATGGATGGGATTAGCTTCAGGCTGATTAAAGGAGACTATAGAGAAGGAGGCAGCAGGGGTTAGTACGAGGCAGAGGAGGAGGTGCTGCAGATCCAGTCATGTTGCAGGAGAGCTGAGCAACATGTTGCTGTGGCAAAAGACTTGTGCATTAATTATCCTGCAATATTGTGTGGAAACCTGGAGTGGGGCTGAGACACTTGGCACTGCTTGGGTTTGGGAATTGCAGCTGAGATGCTCTTCCATGTGGCAAGGAGACACCCAGGCTCACCTAGTGGATGAGCCAACTGTGCCTCGGGGAGCAATCTGAGATTCTTTGGTACTCCCTAAAGAGGGTGATGGCTAGGGCCAGCAAGGCAGCCTGTGAAGGCAGCAGAAGGCTGGAGAATTGGTGGCCTGTGGCTGCACCACCTTAAAATAACTCACACGCAACACACCCCTACAAAAACAGATGTGAAGGAGTTACTCAAATCTCTTCTCTGTAACTGGTTCCCAAGGCTGCCATCCTCCCACAGTATGAGAATTTGCATATGGCCCATGTTTTTCCACAATAACCATCTCTCTAGTTATTACGCAAATCAGATACCCTGAAGCAAAGAGTACACAACTGCTGTTGTGACGTTACAACTATTGTTACAACTCAGGAAAAGAGCCTTCTCTGCATTCAGTGGAGCAACTCCATTGCAATATGAGGGCAAGGTTTGATTGAAGCATATAATTCAACCTGTTCAGAAGAAGCAGCTTGATCAGTTTCTCATCTGCAGACCCTAAGCAGGAATAGTCCCCATTCTGCTGGACCAAACTGTGAATCACCCAGGAAATTTGGCTGGAGTGCATTGCCAATCAAATCACATAAAATTATTAAGGAGAGAGAAAAGCAAGAAACTTTGATTTTGAGCTGACCAGAAAGAAAAACGGCTAGCTTTAGATGGAGATTTTTAATGAAATTTTAAAAGTATTTCCTGGGAAGTCCTTACAGTAGGTTATTCTTGAAAACACTTTCATGTTGTTTATTTAAACTGCTTTATTTCAGCACTATTCAAAATGCTCATACTGAAGTACTGGAAGCAAAGTGCCATGATTTCCTATTTCTAGAGCTGTAAATTTATTTCCTTCTTAAGGAAATATAGTTAAAACATGTCAGACTTGAGAAACGTGACTGGCAGCTGAGCTGTTGCACGTTCTCTAGGAGCTCTGTTAGTGGCTGCCAAAGAGAAGTCACCTGTGAGCCAGAGAAAGTGAGCAGAGGGCAACTGTCAGCAGTTTCACAAAGGAGATCTTTGGAAGGCCCCAAAGACAGCCTTTTCTCTTGCAATTTCTTTGGATTCTGCTTTCTCCAGGCTTGCCTTTGTTAGGGCAGGTAAAGGGAGATAAGACTGGCTTGGATGCTTTTGCTTCTGTCTAGAAAGTGAGGCATTTTTGTTTTGAATGCCACCCCGTGGTGCTTTTCTTAGGAGCTCCAAAACCATCTCCTCCTGGCCACCACTTTCGAATGTGGAACACTGGGTTTCTGTTGCTGATCCTGGTAAATCTTCAAGGGGAAATTCAGATCCCTTAACAAGCCAAGCACACTCAGTAGGGTTTGTTCCTTTGCTGCTCATCTTGGGCGTATTTACCAATATCCCGCAGTTCACAGACCTGAGCAAGACCCACTGCTATTGAATAAGCTCCTTGGCACAGAAGCACAGTGGTTCTGGCCATGCTCATGTGTATCTGAGCACCCATATCCATCACAGCGCTGCCATTCGCTGCCTGCTCTGCAAAACGCTTTCTTCTCGCGGAAAGAGAAACGCGGTGACATTTACAGGGCAGAGCGGGTGTCAGGGAGTAACCTGTTTCCCTAACACTAGATGGAGCTGGGTAATTGAGGTTCATTTCCAGCCTCTCCCGGCAGGCTGTGGTTTGTGGGGGAGCTGAGGGAGGCGGTGGGGTTGGCAGTCATTCACCCTGCCACCTTCTAGAAGCTGGTTCCAGGGCTCAGTTATAGGGGTTGCCTTTTTTTTCACGTGCCACAATAGCCCTATAGAGCAAGGCCAGCCTCATCCTGACATTACATGAAATAGGTCAGTATTTGGATAGACAAATTTATTGTGCGGTTTAGGCTTAACAGTTAAAATAAATAGTTCTTTTCTTCCCTTAGGAGCTGATGAGCCAGACTCACTTCCAAACAACTGAAGACTTCTGTGCTTTTTGACAAACACAGTTCTCCAATTAAGAACAGTAAATAGGATTATACAGTCTGAAAAGGCTCTTTATTGCCAGAAAGTTTGTATGTGGGAAGTGGGGGTCTCTCTTTAGCATTCATTGTAATTCTTTTTAAATACTAATGATTTTGTCACATCCAGAATGCAGTGCTTTCAAAGGGAAAAGCTGCTTAAAGGAAGCCAGCCTTCTGATGGAAGAGATCTGCATCCATATGATTAATTCTCTATAATATATGCAGAATTAATATATTTTCTTTAATCAAAGTGTCTAAGATGCAATCTTTGCTTTAAGCCACGTGAAAAAATAAGTCATATTTAATTTTCTTTCAGGAGAGATTTTTATTATGTGAGGTTGATATATATACACACACATATTTGTCTTTAATTCAGTAGAATAAATGACACAGGTCAGAAAAGGCCAAATAGTGTAACACATCAGGAACTCAGTTTTACAGCTCTCTTACCAGTTGCTTTAAATATAATGGAAGCCCAGTGCAGCAGAGATAGAAAATAGCCTGTTGGCAAGAGAAGTTTGATCCAAAACTCCACCAGTAAGTACCTGGGTGATACTGTACAACATGAGGGCTTCCATCCTATATCACATGGCTGCAGATGTTCATATTATGTATACAGTCATCTAATCTCTCTTGACTCTAGAACATCTGTGACATAGATTAATTATGCATTGTGTAAAGACAAAGCATGGTGATTTAATTAGTTTTCTGATTACTGATTTCCAGTTCCATTGGCTCCCTCTCTTGTCCTTGTAATAGGAAACAGGAGATACCAGTTTATTTTCCTTTTTTTTTTCCTTCCTCTACAACCCAGCTCTCTCACCAGGGCAGTTTTCCCTGTACTCTTCTCATTTTTTTCACTTTCCATGTCCCTTCCATTTTTGGCGTTTCTTTGAGATTAAGTGTCTATAAACCTAAATATTAATCTAGGTGGAGGGAATGCCATCCGTTTCCAGTTTGATATCCTTGGGTTTTTTGCATTCCAGATGCAGAATGATGAAATGAACTGAAATATGCAGAGAATACAGTTATGATGATATTGTAAGACAGACAAATGATGCCCTGGACTCACTACAGTATAATTTTTACTGATGTCAATTGCATTTATGTTGCTTTTATTGGTATCAAATATATCCCTTTTTTCTCCTTTTTTTTTCCTTTTTTTTTTCTAGACACTCCTTAAAAGCTGAAGTAGTATCTGCAATTTTGTCACTTAGCCAAAATTTTGCAAGATTTCTTTTGTCCCTGAGTTCTGTTTTTCTCCAGGGACAGGTACACCTCTTAGAGCCTGTTACTAGCTGATTTTACAGCCTCCCACACTTTTAATTTACAGGCACATTTGAACTGCTTTCTTCTGCTTGTGATGTGCCTCAGGTCTGCTGGGCACTGAGATGGCATGGAATTTCCTATCTTTTCCTTACAGCTTGATGCTGAGCTGGCTAATCTTCCCTCCTGCTCCCAATTTCTCCTCTCAAATTGTTTTGGGGACCATCACTCCCTTCAAATGATGATAAATGAAAAGTGAAAAAAAATGGCTTAAAGTAAAAATTTTAATTCACATCACTGTTTAATTTTTTGTGGTTTTGTACTGTTCTTTTCATTCTCTGCACTTTTGCACAAACAGGGAGAGATCAGATGAAAGATGCTCAGGTCTAAGCACTTTCAGAGCTCATCTCATGTGTGGCCATGTGTACATTTAGAGGACCAAAGAAAGAATTTGCACATGCTTTAAAGGAGATTATCTTTTCATTTTTACTATAATCCCCCAACTTGCTTGTGCTTGAAACATGCCCTCTTTCTTATATGAAGAGGAAGCCAACCAGCCAGGGTAGGAGAGTGGAGCTCAGTGTGGAGTGAGGCACACTGCAGCTGCAGTTGTTGGAAATAGTCTTTTAACGTCCTGGCTTGATGCCCCTGCTTTCTTGGTGCCCAAGGCAGTTTCACACATTCCCTAGCAATCCATCTGTGAACGATAGAAATGCAGCAACAATGCTCAATGCACAAGCATCAGTGAAGACAGAGGAAGAGCCTTTGCTCTCAATGGCTGAGCCCAGTAAAACACTGAGAAATTCATTCAGTTCAGTTGACACATGCTCCAGAGCAAAAGGATGTTCAGGAAAAAAAATCTTTACAACACACTATAAAACACACATCTGCAAGCGACTGTAATTGCTAAGGTGCCTCTGCCCCAACACAGATGTATAGAGTACTAAGATTTTGGTGGTGACTGTCTGCAGGACAGGTTTTTGTTAATAGGTAAATAACATAACTAACATAATTATGTTGGGATTATAAAATTACAAAATTGCATTCTGACACCATGAAAAGCCACTGATACTCTCTTGGAAGGTGAATTTTCAATAAAAATGTCCTCAGAGACTTTCAGTTAGAGTATTTCAATTTTACCTGAAGTGTGTGTGGTAAATTATTATCACTCTCAGGAACGTAGGATCTTCCTATTTTAAGTAAATAAAAAATGTAGTTGGTTTGCTTAGCATTCAATACTATATAAATCCTTTTCATCTCTAATTAATTCCTTTAATGCCTGTCATTTTTGAGAAGTGTTGTCTGTAGACCTGGATGCTAAGTTAAGCCAGGTGGTTTTCATGGAAGCAGGAGTTAGATTTACCAGTGCAGAAATTATTTGAAACTACCTGTGTAGGCCATCTATGCATGAAGGCCAGCCTTTACTTTTTTTCAATATAAGTCTGGCCTTTTCAAGCTCTGCCTCAAAAGCCACTCAAGGTACCCCTCTCTTTTCAGTGGTATTGACTGATCATCCAGTATGTGGTGTATTCTAATGGATGTCTACTGAGGCTAAGATCCTGTGCAAGAGCTTTGATGAGTGTTTTTGCCATGTGCAACATGATGCAACCTCCAAAATCCTTTGGCTTCTGCTCACAAAGGGAAAGCTTTGCCAGGAGGTGAATGCTGCATGAACCACCAGAGCGGTTACTGTGCACAATTTTATGGTAGATCATGCCCTATGGTGTAACTCTGCAAAGAGATGCTTTCCAGTGTAGTTCAGAAAGGAGAGAATTCACAGCTACTAGTAACCAGCCTCCCCAGCCCTGCCAAGCAGTGCAAGGCCCTGGCCTCCCACCCTTTGGAGGGTCTGGCTCCCCAGGCTCTGCAGGGACCTACCCAGGGACACAGGAGGGAGGTTTTTCATTGGGCAAAGATCACTGCAGAGATGTGGGCACCATCAGCTCTTCTTGGATCACACTGCTGACTACACAAGGTTAAGCAGAACCTGCTTGTGGAAAGAGTACAGTTGGACAAAAGACAGAGAAGCAGCCCAGACACCCCAAAGCAGGAGTGTTTGCTATAAATCCCAATGCTAGTTTCTGGAACTAAAAAACAAAAGAAGAAAAAAAAGAAAAAAGAAAAAAGAAACATTTTTGTCTGAAATAAGCCTGCTGCAATACACTTCTAGGCTGAGTGGAAGTGAACACAAAGTGCCTTCTGTACTCCAAGAGTGTACACTCACCCTTGCTACTTTTTCAAATCTGAGCAATGTTAAAAAAGAGGTATATCAGAAGTCTGACATTGTCAGGACAAGCACTCAAAATTTACAAATGTTTCATTTGTTTTAGTTAACACGAAATCTGTAAAGATCGTCTTCTGACAAGCCAGAAGCTTTGTGCTGAAAGAGTGTAGCAATTCAGCCAGTGTGGACAAAGGCTCTTATTGCAGTGTCCAGTGTGAAAACGTGACCAAGACTTCCTGGCCATAAGCGAGAGGTGGTATAATTATTGGTGCATAGAATGCATTTTAATATTGCTTCACATCAAAGGGCCTAGATATTAGCTACTTGACCATGAAGATTCAGGAATGAGCACAACATTCAAGATTATTAACTCCAGTGAACCCTGAAATGAGAAGATATTACCTAGTTTACAATCTTTTTCTGAGATGGTAGCATGGCTTTCCCTCATAACTCTTTTCCTTTCCTTTTGAATTGCTTTTTCTTTTTGCTTTTTGTCCCCTAAGGTTTTTCTCATTTTAGGAATATCATTGTGCCAGTAATTAACACTGTGCTTGGCAAAAGTATTTCCTTATTGATGTGGATTTATTGATTTTAAATGTCTGCATTCATATTTTTATACTTGCCACAATAGGATGCTTTGAAGCAGAAATGATGAAGTCATTCACATTAACACCTGGACTTCCTGAAAGATCTGTTTGTCTCCCAGTTCAAAACCACTGCCTTCTGAGGAGGGGAAAAAGGGAGGAACTTTTTTTTCTCATTTGTGTTTTTAATGGACTAGAAAACCCAACGGATTTACTGTAATTACAGTGCATTTAGTTTCACAGAATTAATGCTAATGCTACAAAGGATCAGGTTAATTTAAATTAGAGCTGTATGACTGGGCTTTTTATGCATTTCGGGCCAGGAGTGTATGCAGGTACAGACCCCCATCAGAACTGCTAAAACACTTTAAAGTCTAAGTTAATTTTACTGTGAGGAGAAATATTGGACTCAACTGTATTGTACAGATTACCTGAGCTGGTCCTTGTGTACCTGAGTGTGTTGCTGGCTATCTTCACCAAAAGATTTGACAACAAAGTCAGAGAGGGATGCCAGACTAGCAGCTAACACTGTCATTAACTTGTGCATTTGCTGTGATTTCTTCATTGACAAACATGTTTGTTAGAACACATATCAGGCAGTGTCATCCTAGGAGGGAAGCAAGAGGAAATTAAGACAGTTTGCTTGACATGCAAATTATCATCTCAACACCAACCAGCTTGTGAAAAAGATATACTTTGCAAGAATGACACACACAAGAGAATACACATCAGCCTCATTTTATTTTCTGGAAGCTACTTTTTCATTTTTTCACAGTATTTAGGGTAAAGCCCCTCCTTTCTGGATTCTCCTTAGAGAGAGAAGCTTTTTGCTCGGGCTGCAAGCTTCCATCTTATTCACCTTTCTTCTCTCAGGCTGTAATTGAATCTGTAAGGCATGCTTCTTATGGTTCTGTAATCCGGTGTCATGGAAACTTTGGAGTCAGCCAAAAGGAAAGCGAATCAGAGTCTGGCAATCATTAAATAGTGCAAAGGATATTTTCTGAAAACAAAGGCTTCAAAATTTTAGACTTCCACAAAGATAGAGAAACAAGTCTTTTTTGTGCAACGCCCAGCGCATACACAAGCTGAAATACTGACATCTTTCCTTAGAGTATTGCAATAATGGAGACCTGCACCAAAGCTACCAGCACTGGTAAAACAGTTCTCATGAACAGAATTTTTCTAATAACTAACACTTAAGCAACTTAAAAACTATTCGGACCTAATAAGAATGGTCTGAAAAAAACCATTTGTTTGGGGGTACACTCTTCATTATTAAAAAATAAAAACAAAAATTAAAATTAAAAACAAAAGTAAATAGAAGAAACCTAGAAGTTGAATTTTTAAAGTAAATCTATACCTTTTATGAACTGGAGCTGTAATAAAAATGCTGTACACGTGTATAAAAGCTATTGTTTCACCAAGAAAATGACTTGATTAGCATTAATGCAATAGATGAGACTACAGCAAAAGAAAAGAGTCACAAATCAATGGCTATGCTTCTCAACAAATTGAATCTTCCATAGCAGCACTTTTCGTACATGCATATTAGGTATAGAGACTTCAAGATGTGAAACTGAACACAAAGAAGGAAAAATCCTGTACTTTTGCACCATAATATTAGTATTGCATTGTTACAACTGAACTGTGCAGATAAAGCAGCAAACTTGTCCCTTCAAGAGGAAGAATAAATAACACCAATTGTAAGTGTGACATTATTACAAAAGAAATACATTTTGTCATGAAAACGTACACTGAAAGTTAGGATATCAAAGCTAGACTGATCTACACTGAATAAAATGTCTATTAAAGGTCTTTTCTAGCTAACAAAAAGCATTCCCAGTTCTCTGTTCTGGAGACAGCTATGCCTAGCAGCACAACTAAAAATAAATCTTAATGCAACATTTCAACAGCTGACCTACAGCAACTTAGTAAAAAACTTTCACCAACCTCACAATGAGGTAACACAGTGTGAGGAATCCAGATTTAATCTGGAAATGGCCTTATCTTCACCTATTTCCAACACACTGGACCAGTGAAAAGGCACCATGGCCTAATAACTGAGGAACAAAAGGGCAAAAGCAGATTTTTGTTTTTCTCACTTTGCTTTAAACCAAGATTTTGCATTTAATAACTAGAAAGACACTGCAAAGCAATGGGAATCAAATCTGAACACTTTGGTAGTGCTAATACAGTCTACCGGAAAGCCTATATCTACTCCTATGGTTCTGGTTTTAAAAAGCCTCATTTTGCTTGTGAGTAAAATGAAAAGGCCAGTTATTCAAACTAGTATTGCACAGACAGTCTCATGAAAATAGGGTTAGCCCAGCAGATGAGCAAAAGCTTGGCTGATAATCAGGGCCAGCCCTCCTGCAAAAGGGCAATGCTCCCAGCTGGGAGTGAGGGGCACTTTGAGGATTTGGAGAGCACCCCTAGATCTAAGAGCTCACACTTTACACCATTCAAATTGCCATCACTATGTGTGGCCACATTTTTTGGATCTGATCCTTCCCTCAGTGATCTTGGTGTGAGTTTTAACCACATCTCAGGGGAAGTGTCAGGCTTTATATGATGTTTTTGGCAGCAGATACCACTTCAAAACTCCAGCTCACATTTGGATGCTTCCATTTACAGTGTTTACTCTTCTGGGTGATGATTTGACCCAAGTCCACCACAAGCAAGAAACACTGGCACTGTAATTCTTTGAAAGAAAAGAGGCATGCTATTTGGGCTGCCCTAATGTTAGCATCTGATTTGCTTTTGGGATTTTAAACACTGAGGTATAATTTGCACTGCCAATGTTTATGACCATATGTGATTGATATAAGTAACCATCAATTATCTGGTGGTACCCACATATCAAGCACTGAAGGACCTAAATGGAATTAACTCCCTAACACTTAATTGTGGATATAACATTTTTGCCTGCAGCTTGTTTACCTGCAAATACTATGCAGGAGATATATTCTAGGACTTGAAGATCTGGCGTTCAGATTTTTGTCTTTAGTTGTTGTTGTTTCTTTTCCTTCTCTCAGCTTGTATTTCTGCCTTTTTCTGTTCATGTTCAGGAGTGTCTTCTTAAAAACAAAACTGACTTTTCAATCTTTGCTCAAGTTAGTAATTTCTATGAAGTGTCCCATTTATTAGAGTAAGTATTACTCACAGGTGGAAAACCTTGCTGGTTTGGACTCCTTTTCAACAGAAGAAAAGGTACCAGACAGCAGTAATCTATTTTCCAGCACAATGCAAACACCAAACACTGTGAGAAAGAATATGTTTACTTTGGAATATGAAAAAACAACTAAATGAAATGAATAGACATGAGGCATCCATGACGCAACAGCAAGTGAATGTTGTTTTCTTCTCCCCTACTTCAAAACAAAAGGATGATGTCCAGGAGAAACAAAATCACAGTACCAAATAGTGTCTCAGGAAGCTGTATTTGCCTGATGCTGTGGCCAGCATGAAGAATGACCTGCTATAGCAATGGCCTATGTGTTCTCAGTTGTTTTATTATAAGCAGTCATATAAAAGAAGAATAATACCTGTAGCAATTTTTTTTGCTAAAATAAGGGTTTCTCTCTCTTACTTACACTACTAAACTTACTATCTTTTTCTACAAAAGACACAGTAGCATGCTTTGTATTTTTGACATGTATAAAATGTAAATATTTTAACCAAATTGACACAGCTGCATGGCAGAGATATGCTTGGTATGGTTACCTTGCTTGTCAGTGGATTCACAGCTTCTTTTTAATTTGTTTTCTGCTGTGGCACCATGCACATCCTCTCTCATTTCCCTGGGAAGGAAAACAGAGCCTTAGGGATGGTCCCAGTTTTATGGAACCTGGGTTGACCTTCTTGTCCACATGTGCTAGCTGAAAGTTGTTCTGATAACATTGCTGTGGAGGGTTTCAGAACAATGTCACCCTATCACTGCATTTGAAAGTAATTGGATCTGCCAAAGCAAGCCTCTGCAACATACAAGCTAAAATATACTTTATTTAAAATATATTATAAATAAAAATATATTATAAATAAAATATGTTATATTTTCTTTAATTACTCTACATGGTCAAAACTGAGTTACAGATGCTGAAAAATCTGTGTTCATTCCTGCAGCCTGTCCACAAACAAAACTAGCCATTCACTGATGAGGATGGAATTGTTCAGTGCAAATAAATTTAGTGTGTGCAACAAATTCCAGCTTAAATAAATTAATAGCTTGCAAACTGATTCCCTGCTTTTCTTAAAGGCATTCTGGCACATAAGGATTTGCTGGGCACAGCATTGTGGCTGGCAGCAGCTAAGCCACAGACCCCTTCCAACACCCGCCAGCTCTGCCATGCTACCAACACCTCAACTCCTGGTGCCTGGAGTGTGAAAGCTGCAAATGGCAAACTGCAGTCACAATCATGAACTTTCAGCATCTGGAAGTGCAAAGGATTTGGGGGCTATACCCATGCCCCACACCAAAGGGACTGAAGGGAATGTCCCAATTTTCACTTCTGCCCAAGGAAAATATTCACAAATTGGCTCATCTTCTACTTAATTAGCTGATCTGCTTCACCTGTGCATGTGTGGGGAGACAGGGAGGAAAGGAGTGGCAGCCAGATCACTGAGGAGGTGAAGTTATTGAAAGCAAATTTGTCCCTACGAGGCTATGCACTTGCAGACCGTAGCCATGTACTGCAGGCCACTGGCCACCCCAGAACTAACCTGTCTTCTCAGTAATTAGAAACACTCACTATCACCTTTTTGACTAAGTTCTTAGTCCTCAGTATAACACTAAAAGTAGTAGTGTTCTATTATTTTAGAAGAAAGATTTTTCATCAGTGAATAAGGAATCTCTGATGCATTCATATTTGCTTCTTAACCAGTAACTTGTCCTAAAGGATAACTAGCTGCCCACTTTCCTTGGACTTCATGTTGTTGGTGACAATTCTGTATTGTATAGGATAATGGCTTCAGACTGACTCTGTTAGAGGCAGAAATGTTGCTGGGGACACTGGTGCAGAATGAATATGTTTGCATTTTGTGTATGCTTGGAGAAATGGCTGAAAAATAAGTGATGAATAACAAACCACCTACTCAAGTCAGCCTCTCTAGATGTATCCAACTAACTAAAAAGTGCAATGTGGAAAAAAAAGTTAAACACCAAATACACTTTCCAAGTGAGTGTCTCTGGTATATCTGGCTTTTTGCATACACTAAATCATTTAGGGTTTGTTAGGCAGTATTATTTTTACTAAAATGATACTTTGCATTCCACAGCTTCCCATTTCCTGTAAAGGAAAACAGTCTTAAAATACATGGCTAAGCCACAGGAAGACAGGAACAAGCTAATGCATAGATTGGCTCCACCTGTATAAACCAGAATTTAAAAAAAAAAACAAACAAAAACACACCAAACAACCAGCAAACAAAGTAAAAGTTACAAAGGTGAAGTTAAATTAGACAGCCTACCTTCTTGAACTTTGCAATTGTATTCAATTCCAGGTATCGAGAAGCACAGGACAATACACTGTACAGGCTTTTGAGCTCCCACCTTACTAGAGGCAGCATGTTATTCCTTTCACAGGCTTCCTGACTCTGAAATAACTTCTCCCAGAAAAGTGGTGTCTCTCACAAGGGTGCAGGACTGAGGGAAGCTGCTAATTGCAGGTTACCAGGCAGCTGCTCTAGGGAAGCAACCTGTAGGAATATAGAACTGACCTGGTCTGGGCAGCTTTGAATAAACACTACAAGTGACCTTGCTTCACCCCGGTTTTCACAACGAGGTGGCTTTACCCCTTCCCCTGCTGACACACATTTGTTAGCTCCTCCACGCATCACAGACTTTGTGTGGGCACAAACAGATAAGAAGGCAGAGAAAAACTTTTTGCCAGAGTCTGTAGTCACAGGACAAGGGACAACAGTTTTAAACTAAAAGAGGGTAAGTTTTGACTGGATATAAGGAAGAAAATATGACAATGAGGGTGTAAATTGCCCAGAGAAATTGTGGATGCCCTATCCCTGTAAATGTTCAAGGCCAGGCTGAATAGGGCTTTGGGCAACCTGGTCTTGTGGAAGGTGTTCCTGTCCATGGCAGGGAGTTGGACTAGATGGTTTAAGGTCCCTTCCAAACCAAACTATTCCATGATTCTATGTAGGATGAAGGACAAAGGCCACCCTGACAATGAAACCAGTGCGGATAACTCTTAATATTTCAGCCGTGCTTGGAGGCTCCTACTTCCCAGATGGGTAGATACTCAATGCAAAAAAAGTTAACAATCCTGCTTAACATTAAAATAGTGCCATTGCAATGAAGTCTCTAATTCCCTGTAAAAAACTAGGGACAAAGCCACACCAACATATGAAGGAACTAGACTAGTGAAGTGGCAAAGCCTTGAAGCTCCTCCTCACTGGGAGCCAAACTGTGGCTCCCAACACACTTGGCAGAATCTGGAGGATGTGTATCACGTGATGGAGGCATGTCCGAGCCTTTCCCTGCTGTGCTGGGAGCAGCGTTGTGCTTGGTGAGTCACACTTGTCACCAGCTGCTGCAGACATCCAGTTACACAGGAACAGCATCTGAAAGATTGCTTCTGACTTCTGCTGCTGCTTGGGTTTATTATTAGTGTTGAATTGAAAGTCCTTCCAAGGCTGGAACTGGAGTATGTCAGACATCTCCTCCCCATCTGTGATAACTGAGCTCGTCAATGCCGTGATCCACACTGGTAACCAGGAGAATGGTGCTTTCAGTGTTAGACTGTAGGCAAGAAGAATTCCTAATAGAGAAACCAAGAAGCTAGAAGAAAAAAAGTAAAAACTTAAGAAAAGGCAAATCCCAGAACACAGAAGTCTGATTTTTTTCTCATGCCTTTTGACTTTGCTGTTTCTTTTGACTTCATTGATTATGGAATCAACTTCTTGATTTTTCTGACATTTAGTTGTTATTTTCCTTGTTTGTGGCTTCTTACACATAGCTTCCAGTTCTGAACTTCTCAAGCAAATCATCTCAGAAACCTTTTTTAATGTCACTTGCAATTTCTTCTTTGTTGACCATTCTCTTCTGGCTTTTCTTACTCACTGCTTTTGCCCATGGCCCAGGATGACAAGAATCTACAGTGTTCTCATTTCCCTTCTCTCAGATACTCATTTATGAGGGCTCTATCTAGGTGGTAAGATTTTTTCTCATAACAACAAGATAAAAATGTAGCACTATGTTTTCAGAAAGCTGTAAATGCAACAAAAAGGCCTCCATATCAATTGAACATCCAGGGTAGTAGATTCCATGAGGACTCCAAGCCTTTTATTGTGAGGACAGCTGCCAGAGTAACTGCTGTACTGGGACTGCAGCTTGCATGAGGGGTGAGGAGAACAGCTGGAATCCCTAGAAACATGTGAAACCCAGAAAGCAAGCAGTGCTACAACTCTGTTTAATCCAATAGGGAATATGAAAAACCAATTGGCTTTGGATCAGGCCCCTGGTACCTTCCTGTTGGTTTGTAAGAAATAACGAGGGCCAAGTGATTACAGGAAACCCATCGTTCTTGGTGAACACAAGAAACAGAGCTGCACACAGATACCTGTGTGTGTGTGTGTGTGTGAAAGTACCATTCTGCCATGGGAAGTTAACTTAAACTGTTGCTTTTTCTAACAGAATTAAAACCAGAAGGTTTTTCAAACTTCAAATATTTATACGAACAGGAGTACTGTATTATATCAATCAAACACTTGTGGAGTGAAGACACATTGAAACCTATGTACCTGCTCTCTTAGAGAGCTCTGTGAGCTGCTTGGAGCTAGTTTATGTTAAAAAGAAAAAAAAAAAATCCCTAGCCCAAATGACAATACCAGAGCTTGTTAGTTCTCTGTTTACACTGTGAATTTAAGTTACCAACACGACAGGAGAGGATGTATATTTTAGATAACACAATCTGGTTTCTATCGTTTGTATTTTTAGGTTTTAATCCTATCGGTCTCTTAGCCAAGCAACTGAGTATCAGATTTAACTATTGTTTTATAGAGGGAAAAATCCCAGCTTATCTTAAAAAAACAAAAGGTCTGAGTATATATATTTTTTAAAAAGTTAAACCTAATAATTCCCCTCAGAAACTGAGTCAAATTGCTCAGACTCCTCTTTTAGTTCATGAACTTAGCAGTGATAAAACAAAAGGAAATGGATTTGCAGAATTTTCGGTTCTGGTGCACGCCTTTCATGAACAGAAATAGACTCTGAGAACTGCCTTCTACAGGCATTATTTCTGAACGATTTCCATAACATTTCAAGTAAAACATCCATTTTTCCTCTGCCTGCCTTGTAAACACCAATCTGAGAGTCAAGCCAGATACTCTGCTCCTTTCATGCAGTTGCAGAGCCCAGCCCCACACCCAGAGCAGTTCCAGCAGCTAGTGGACCTCCTGGGAACATCTGTGCTGCAAGAACATGCCACCTTCATTTCCTACTCAGTTACTGCTGCCTCACCTCACTCTCCTGCTCCCTAAAATAACATTTCAAGCTAATAAGACTACTTCTGCTTTAGTGAGAAAAAACTGGGGGCTTGGAAATTTTATTAGCATCAAACAAGGTAGCTGGACAATGGTGCTGGAGTTGGGGAATATTTTGCAGTCATCTGACTGCTGTCCCAGGAGAATGGACTGGTCTTCACGATGACCTTACCCAGCTGTGCCTGAGGTTCAGGAAATGGTTGTGTCCCAGTGATTTGTCCAAACCCTCCCTCACTGTTACATCCATATCTGTTGTGATAACCATATCTGCCTGCACAGGATGAGCAAGGATACCTTGGTCAAAGAAGGTTAGTGTCAAAGTATACATGTAGGTCAGGGTATTGTGCAAGTTGATTTCTACTAAAACAAGCAAAGCCAGGAAACGACAGGAGCCAAAACCCTGGTTAAAATAAAGTTTTGCCTGAGTAAGGTTTGTAGCTCAGGCCTTTAATACAAACCAAGTAAAGAAAAATATGTTTGACTCAGCACTAGGCTAGCGATTTTAAAAGCTTTGAATAACACCTCTGATGTGAGTGACCTTGAAGAAATTTTGAATTCCTACTGTGGCTTTGCAGGGTGGTTTCCTAGGAAATTTATAGCAGTGGTAGCAAAAGCAGCAAAAGCAATTCAGATAAGCAAATAAGTAGATACAGACCTGCCTTTTTCAGAGGGAGCAAAAGGTAGAGCCAGAGAAAGAACAAGAGAATTCTGTGTTACCTAAATTATAGTACTTATTAACAGATAAGGTATAATTAACACATTATTAATTCTGAGGGACAGTAGTGTATAAGTATTGTTATATATCGTAACTACAGTTATATATAACAACCATAGCAGCTTTTACTGATGGCCTTCAACTTGCCACGAGGACAGACAGGGTAACCAGCTGCTTTTTATTCTCTCCCTCTGTAAGCACATTCTCATAGGCTTTCTTCACTTCCCACAGTGATGCAGGCTGCTGCCCTCCCTCCTGGCCACTGCCACTCCCTCCAGCCACCCACCCTTCTCCCCATCTGTGCCACCCCTGCCACCACAAGTTTTGGGTTTCCCTGATCCTGCTGCTCAGTCCTCACCTCATAGCTGTTAATAAAAAGTCCCCAGTATATCACCTTGCAGCCACTAAATAACCTTTTCAAAATGGTGTCTTAAACATACCTTTGTATAAAGAAGAGCAAAGAAATATTCAGGGTTGATTCCACCTCCAAAGCAATTTTGGAAAAAGTATCTGTAAACACTGGCAATGTCCACTTAATGGGTTTCTTTTTGGACTCATTGCCACAAAAGTATTTCCTCCAGTTACTCCTGCATGAGCATGTCAAATTTTGGCAATGCCTTAGAAACTGCAGGAATATTTCTGAAGGTTTGTGTCACCCCCATCTTCATCCTCTTCCTCCTGCAGCCAACCCCAGTGCCCTGCGAGCTGCAGCACCTGTGACCCCAGTGCCAGTGACTCCTGATGGTCCCATAGGCAGTGCAGGAAGCCCTGAGGGGGTCTGGGTTCATACTGATTCCAGGCCTTCTGGGCATTTCAGATAACCTCACCACAAGCTCGAGCTGACTTTTCGTTGGTGGTGGTGGTGCTCAGCAGTCCCCATTGCTCAGCTGTTGTCAGTTCTGTTACTTGATTTGTGGGGTGATTTACAAACTTTGTTCTATTCAGCATGAGGAGCATGACTGATAAAGGACGGGGTCAAGGGTCTTTTAAAGAGACAGATGATTATAGCCCTGTGACAAAAGTCTGAAGACTTTTGAAGACTCTGAGGTATCAGATGTCATCCTAGGAACACATTGACCTATTCATTTCAAGAGATGCTGTCAAAGAAAATTAGCTACCTGATGCTTTTCCTTGTTCAGTGCTGTAAACATTTCATATTCATGTTTCATATTTTCCTGTGACCACATGTTATACCTCCTTAGCACTAATGAATGTCATTTGTTGCATGCACAGCTACAGGGCATCAAAGCTTTTTCAAAGACTGGTATTTTGGTTGATCTTTAAAACCTTACAAGTACGGGGTCTGTCTGTGGCATCCTTTAGTTTAATACACCAAATGTGAGGTAAGAGGCAAAGGCACTGACTGGAAACTGGAAATACAAATATCTAGGTGCCCCATTTCCCTTTTTAAAGAGGTTTAAACACCTCTTGGCTTCTGCAAAGGTTTAAGGACCGCATCACCTCTCTCTGCAAAGCCTGAATGTGGCAGCATGCCTGCCGTGGGATGGTGTACGGGCCTTAGAGAGGGCCACCTTCTCGGGAGGCTCAGCTCAAGCCCTACAACAGGGGAGCAAAGGGGCTCCTCTTCAGTGTCCTTTACATTTTAAAGCTGCATTTTGTATACACTGGGTGCCATGGCCTCTCCCCTGGCTGCAGCAGGGTCTGAGGCCCAGCACATCCCTGACACCATGCTCGGGGCTGTGACCAAAGCCAAGCTGCACATCTTTGAGTGCAGGTGTGCCCAAGACATGGGAAAGAGAGTCAGAAGAAATGCCTGAGACACAGATAGATTAAAATTCAGATACAGAGGGGGTTTAGAAGAGGAAAGCAAGACAAATGAATCATTACATGCATAGCAGCACCCAGCAGTCTCTCTTTTCATACCTCACTTACAAAACAGTGTGATTTTCTAATGAGAGATCATGGGACAGACCAGAGGCGAGCCAATAAGTGACTTACATAATAGGTTTATATTAAAGGATGAGATGCCAAAACACCCTGTAACAAGGATACTAGAGAATAGTTTTAATAACATAGTCCAAACTTCCTGAGGTTGTTTATACCTTACTTCAGACTGATTAAATACTTTTTCTTGCATGTGGACTGATGTGAAATACTTTTCAACTACTGCTAAAAGATCTGGGTGTAGAACACATACTTTCTCAGCTAAGAAGATTGCTTAAGAAAAAAGCCAGTCACCTAATTACAAGATTCAGGGTATATTCCAAAGCATTTCCTTCTATAAATGAGTATCTCAAACAGGAGATTAACTGTTACTTTTAGAGTAATTTTATGGTATATTTGTTCTTCTGGAGCTTTTTCTTTCTCAGACATTAGAAGTACTCTGGAGATCAATGAAGGCCTGTGAAACGTCACATGAAAATAAGTAGTCTGACCAGAAGGAGGGACAGATTCAATTCTGCACTCTGATGTATCCTCATGCAAACCCCACTGACAGTGGCTCAAAGTTCAAGAGTTACAACCAATGATCAGGCCCAAAGTCATTAAAATTGAAACTAGTTACTAATGAATGACTTGTTTGGTAAGCCATATGAAAAAAGATGGTGTTTTCAGTACAGATCCTAGAAGACAGACATCCACATTTCAGAAATTACTTCCAAATTGGTGCTACTTGGCACTCTCAAAAGAGAGAAAAAAAAATTTGAAAGAACACTCTTCATCTAAAAACATCTTTGTGTCTGAACTATATTTACCTACTATGGCCTGCAAAATTTTGAAAGAAAGAATCAGTTCTGCAGGTGTGTTGTTGATTGTGGCAGTCTTTAGACCTCAGAAATACTTGAATGCATCACCTGAACTGATAAAAACCAAAAGAGAATGTAGTAAGTCTTAGTTTTAGTAATAATAATTCTACAGAGTGCTGTAACCCTTTACCCCAGCATCTCTCCACTTCTTTCTAGCTCTTCTGATTAACTGAATTTCCCCAAAGTTGCCAGGTGAGGATGCTAGTACAAAGGATTTAAAATGTTCCGTGCAGGCTCAGGCTTCTTTAGCACTTTTCATGGTCCTTTGCACAGCTCAGAGGCTGGAGAAGTGTCCACACGCAAAGGGGAACTCCACAGAGCCTCGGGCTTGACACATACTCAAAGTGAAGGAAAACCCAGTTCTGCCCTGCTCTCCTCTGTACAAGGAGATTCATAACTACATCCCTTCCCCAGGAGACTGTCTTATCCTTGCAAACTGTTACACAGCACTGAAAGGCTTTAGCCACCTCTCCCCTTGGTGTGGTCTCACTTTGCACATTACACCGAACCTGAATTGCTCCAGAGGGAGCATTACAGTGCAGTGACTGGGGCACCCAAGTGGGGCTGGGACACAGAGGACCATCAGCTCTAATAAATATTTAATCTTTGTATGCAAAGTGTAACAGCTTCATTGAGAGAGACTCTGCACCTGCCAACTCTGCTCAGCCCAGAGCCTGCTCAGCAAGGGCTGCAGGGAGATGAGGCTTGAAGCAGATGGCAGAGTTGAACTTGGATCACCCAAACCATAAGCATGTGCTTTAGTCAATCTGTACATTCAGCCCAATTAGTGAATAGTGCCAGATCTGCCAAAGCCACATTTTTCTCACGCTAAAAGATTGATCAAAACAAAAGAAAACATCTCACCCAGGCTCACCAGTCAGTCTTGCTGCTGATCACGGCCCCACAGGCAGTGCCAGTGTTTCACAACAGTCGCTTTCTTCAGCTGTCAGTGTGCATCCTTTAGACATCAGCAGGAAATAAAGCACAAAACTGGAGACAGGAAACTGTTTAATGATAGAAATTGGCAAAGACAGGTGTAATCCTCAAGCTACATTTAGCTCATTTTAGGAAATACGCAGGTATCATTTTGACAGCACGCTTTTAACAAAAAAAAAACGTAGAGATTTACATGGTAAGATGTGCTCTTCTTAGAGGACCTAGCCCTCATTCTGTTGGTAAATTGACCACCAGTCATAGCTGGGATGTGAGTTTTTGTGAAATCAGTCTAGAAAAGGACATTTTTTAATTCAGCTTTCAGTGCCTTTTAATGCTGTTGTTGAATGACAGCTATGGTGTGATACAAATTGAAGGAAGTCTGTTAGTACCTGCCTTTTGTTTCACAGGCTCTGTATAAACACTGTGTTTGCCTCTGATATTGGCCTTTCCTCATCTACAGCTGTCCTTGGCTGCAAACTTCGAGCCAGTTTTAACTTGGGTTCATTTAATCTCTGGCACCTTCCCTGGCTGTGGACTTGTCTCTGCTCTTTTCCTGCCTCGTCTCATTAGCCCAAGACACTCAGCTTTTCTTCTCAGTTCCCCATTTCTCATTATTTATTTTCCAAGAAGCAAAAAGTGAAAATAGTTATACATTGAAAACCCCAGGAAGTACCAAATTAAAACCAGGGAGCTGATTTGTGTCCTGAGAAGTCTCCAAGGTCACAGTCCTCTACTGCTCCTCATTGTGACCAAGAAGCCTCCTTGGCAGCTTCAACGCACACAGACAGAGCAGCTGTAGGAAAAAAAAGGACAAACATCACCCCTCTCCAGCTGTGCCTTCACATACACAGACAAATCCTGCTAGGAAATGACAAGGAGCAGCTAAAGGAAATGGACTTCAGAGATACAAAATGCTCATCACTGCCTCGCTTGGAATGGATGAGATGAAAGAGGAAGTGTCAAATCCAAACCAGATCCTGCACGTACACCTGTGATTGTGTACACACAGCCATCTGAACCTACAGAAGATGAAAAGCAGATGAACAACTCAACTTGATAAGGGAAAATAGCTATTTATGTTATTACGTGCTAATAGGACGGAATATAAACCTGACATTTTGGAAATGGGAGAGATAAATAGAAAGTAGTCATGGCTTTCTTACAGTTCTGCTTTATGGGTGTGAATATCTGAGACTGAAGGCAGTGCCTGAATATCCTATTCAGTATAGCTCCTGAACTTACTTTCAGCTTTATTCAGATTGCTGCTAGTTATTAAAGCTCAACAGGAAAATTCTAGAACTACTTAGCAATAGATTCTGGGATTCTCATTTTTTAAAAGTTACTTGCAAATTGAAAAAGACAAGAGAAAGGATTTTTTTTTCCCTGAAAAAGCATGTAGATGAGTACACAACTCTACTTAATCAGTTGAATGCTGGTGGTTTCCCCACAGAATGAATTTGTGGAGAAGCCCTGTAATCTGTGAAATCCCATGGACTTCTGGCAGGAAAGTGGGACTGATGATGGGCTGTATCAGATTCCTTTGCCATTATTTTGCCATGTCTTTGTGATGGATGGTGAAGTCCCAGCTACTGGAATCACAGATTGTTCACTTTCATTTGTGCATTGCTAGCTCTCATAATTAAAGATAAACGACATCATGTGAAACAAGCATAAACTTGAAAGTCCACCAAGTGGAACTGTAAGAACCCAGCATGTTTTGTCTTGATTTTAAATCTTGCCTTGGAGGATCATAACTCCTGTTATGGGGGATTATAACACCTGTTTTTTGGTACAGCAGTGCTTTAAGTTTTTTTTCTTGAGCACCATAATCATTTTGCCTCCTAGGCACCAAACAGGGTTTGGTGCAAGGAACAGATTGCCCACTATGTAATCAAGACAGACTTTGAGTCAAAATCTTTCCATGCCAGTAGGAATATTCCTAGAATTGTACTAGAAGATGAATAGGGACGAAAGAGCATATGAGGACTTTTTTAATAACTCTTTGATAATATTTTGGAAGCAGAGATGAAAATGTGCCTTCATTTACAAAGAATTGAAGAGTCATGAATTGAGGAACTAGAGAGGATATTGGGACACTGGTGCATATTGTCCATTTATCCTTTTGGTAATACGGTTCCTCTGCTTTGTTTGTCTCCTCTCCAACTGGCACGCCTTGCATCAAAATACATATTTTTAAAGATAAAATCCTACTGAGTTCCTGCACAGTGACTGACATGTATGGCCCTTCAAAATCTGTAGGTTTTAAACCCAAGGCCAATATGTGATTCAAAGTATTGCAGTGAGCATGGAGCAAAGTACCTCAGTGAGCACTGAGCAAAGCATTTGTGTCCTCCAGAGCAATGCTCAGACAAATGACTCACAGCACCTGCAGGGAGGAAAGGAGTCAGACTGATTTTCCAAAGTACTGACCACAGACATATCATGGGGGTGATGTGGCCTTAAGGGAGAGGAAGGACAGAAAAGGACAATAGTGTTGTTAGTTTGTGACTTCCATAATTATAATGTTTGCAGAATTAGAAGGGAGGGAGGGAGGGAAGCAGGAATGACAAGTATTTATCAGTTGCCACTTTCTGCTTGTTGCATGCTGAGGGATATTTCTGCTAATTTCTTTGCTAAAAAAACTGAGCTTGTTGAAACTTAAAGTGGGGGGATTATACTGGGACAGGACATGGGCAAACCCACACACTGCCCAGGTAGTCCCTGCTCCTCCAGCTCTCCCAGGACCTTCTCATTACCTCATATCCTTTGATTTCATTACTCCATCCAAAACAAAAACTGCATTTTCGTGGAAAATGTTCTCTGCTGAGAAATTGTGGCCCTTTTGAGCTCCACATTCACATATTTAGCAGAATTTGTTGTACAGAATTACTGACAAATGACTTCCAAAGGTTCATAAGCTAAAACTGCATTTTAACAAACCATTTTTGATGTAGTCATGACAATGTAATGAAAAGTTTGAAAGATGTACAATTTCTGTAATAAATGAATATTCACTTTTGTTCTGAAACATTAGTACTTGTGTCTAGACTTTGAGTGCTTCCAATCATAGAGCTACTAAAGCCAGAAGAATTCAGATGGTTGGCAAAAATGGCGTGTCTTCAAGATGTACCTGCTGTACTAATAAGATTTGATCTCAGCCTAGGCTGTGGGTCATGTGAGATAGATAATAATTGATTTTATTATTTATTTTATTTATTGCTATTTTTAAATGGTTTATATATTTTTGAATTATTTTTACTATCTTCTTTTTTCCAGATTCATTAAAAATTAGGAACTTGCAAACATTCCCAATATTTGGAGTGCTTGTCTATTCAAAGAGAGAAGGTACAGTTAAATATATATAAATATAGACAATCCAATCTCGTGACATTGCATCAGGTTCAACAATATAATGATATAAAAATAAGAATCTGACAGTATTTTAGCTGCTGAATGGCTACTTGATGTAAAACTCTAGGTGAAATGAAGAATGGGTGGTTTGGGGAGCTGACAGGAGGATCAGTTGTCAGCTGTTCACATCTAGCCCAGGCTGCCGACAGCGGTAGGGGTAGTAATGGAACTATCACTGCCATTACCTTCTGGCAGCTGTTTGACTGGAGTAAAATGAGACAGTGGCCTACTCCCTTTGTTTTAGGTTATCCATCCCTCTGTTCTCTAGACAGTGCCAAAAGAGGTTCCAGACTACTCCCTACTAGAGAGGTGTTAATGCACAAAACTCGGTGAGGATGTTGCGAGTGATGGTAAGCACATCTAGAAGTAAGAAACTTCAAGCCAGAATCACAACATCTTCTAAGCCCTAAAGGAGCCTCCTTCAATGCAGTAGCTTCTTTTAAGATTTTGTGAAGGTGTCCTGGTGATAACCTCAAGGTTAAATCCTTAATTGTCCCTCTTGGTGATCCAGGAGTGTCACACTTTTGACTTACTGGTCTTGACCAGAGTCTTGCCCAATGCTCCTGTGGGAGTGAGAACAGAGGTGCTTTTCTCCTGGGCAAGGTGACAAGGTTTAATCCCTGCTAGCACTCTAGGATGCACCATGTTATGATGTTTATCCTGTCTAGTGCTTACATGGTTTGGCTCCCTCTCCTACCACCTACAACTGTACAGGGGTCCTTCTACCTCCCTCACCAGCAGCAGATCCTGTTATTGGAGAGGAACAGAGCTGCTGTTCCCCCCACACCATGATTCAAACAGGTCTCAGCAGTAGAGACAGCAGTATGTGTGTGGCTGAGGGACCTCATCAGGACCATGATAGACAGGCTGCTGGAATCAAATGTATAGTCTTGGAGAGAGGAGAAGACAGCAAGGCAGGTTTGCCATAAGCTCCATCACCACTGCTCAGCAGACATGTAATAAAATTCCTTTCTACTGACTCAGTACTCTCATGAGCCTCCTGCTCGCTCCATGGTGAGGGAAGAGAAGATAACCTGTGCAGTATTGTGACAAAATTCAGTGCTGGCACATCAGAGCTCCCCTGGCTGAGATGGTCTCAGGATTAATATGTGGCAGGTTGGCAGTGTCTTTTATGAGCCCCATCCACATGGCTGGCAAAACCCCGGCAGCACTGGTGGTGTCTCTGACCAGTGTGAAGTTGTAAGGTTGTGGTGGGGCTCAGAGCCCTCTTTCACATTACTGCTGAGCCATAAAGGTGAGGTGCCCCTGGGCAGGGACCAGCTGACAGGCAGACATGTGCCCACATACATGCACCATTGCGTTCTGCTCGCATGTGTGAGCCCTTGTGTCAGGGATCCTCTAGGAAAAGGAGGCTCTCACTGGCTCCCAGAGCTGACTGCCACTGGGCAGAGCAGGGGAGCAAAATGCATCTTTTGTGCCTGGGTATCCCTTATCCACAATCTGAGCAGCAACCCAGCAGACACAGCTCTCGTGCCCCTATCCTCTCCCAGCATTTATTTGGAACCTCAGGAAGAAGGAGGTAAAAGTGAATTTCAGCTGGGTAAAAAAAAACCACAATAGCTTGCTTTATAGTCCATAGCAAAAATGGATTTTTCAGGAAAAAATCTGAATACCAAAAACATTCAAGCCAAAAAATAAAGTTTTGAATTTTTGGCAGCTCAGGACAGGTTTGGGCTGCTCAGTTTTTGACAGTAAAGCAACAGATATTCGCACCATTTTTTTCATCTTCTTTTACAGTATGCTGACATTTTCAAATGCATTTTCTCTTGAAATGCAGTTTGTCTTGAACATTTTCAACAACGCTTTTTCACGGTATTTAATTCTCAAGGGTTTCTCACTGCCAGGGGAACAGCCGAGGATCCAGGGAGGAGCTGTGGAAATGCATTAGCTATGCCAGTTCTCAAGAGCATCTTGAAGTGACACTGGACCCCTTCGATTCTGGCCCTTGGCAGCAGCTGGTGTTGTCCAAGTTTGAAGTGGGGCAAAGATGCTCTCAGCTCACCTCCAGGAGGAAGCTGAAAAGAGTAGGCACAGGAGAAAAGAGCCAAGTCAAATGCACCTTTGATCAAATGGTGCAGTCTTAGCAAGACAGCAGAAAAAACAGATTGTGCCATGCCCCAGCATTCTCCCACTACTTGTGCCAAGCCTTGCAGTCAAGAGAGAGCATCTCCTGACCTGCCCACAGCTGTAAGAGAAGCATGGATGGTCCCCTGTACTTGCAACCAAAGGCAGTGTCAAAGCCTCCATGTTGCTACATTAGGCTGTAGTTGGAAATGCTATGGAGGGTCCTCTACATTCCTGCTTTTGTACACATTAAAACCAAGTGTAAGGAGTATTGACCCAGCCCAGGAGGGCTTGGCAGTGGCACCCCTCCTGCTCTTCACAGAGCAATCTCTCTGAGCCCGCCAACAGGGAGACACAGCTCAAAGCAGCATGAGAAGGTCTTGTGACAGAGTGGGAAAACAACTAAATTTACCTGCATGTTTTTACTGAATAGAAGTGTTACATCATTTTTTTTTCCTACAGGCATCTTCTCTCCTTCAGGTCAGTCCACCTCCATTAACCTATAGCCAGAGGAGTTCCCTCTTCACATGCAGAGCATCAGAGTGCTGCACACACATAACCGGAACTGCCACAGGCGGACACCAGGAACTACACTAAAAACAATTAAAATATGCTGATGAAATCCCACTTCCCTGCTCATCCAGCCCATCAGACTAGAAAAGATGGGGTTTCTGAGCTCCTCTGAGCAAACAGTGTGAAAATAAAAGTCTTGGTTTGGTGCATGCCCAGAGTGTTGAACTAATAACACTTGTCTCATATGTAAGCAGCTGCAAAACCTGATATTTACACAAGGATTCACAGAGATGAGAAAAGCCTGCCTTTTTTTTTTTTTTTTCCTAGATGGCAGGCTCTGGTTCAAATGGGAATTAATTTGGGAAAACCCTCTGGTTTGTATCATACAGCATGCCAGGTTAAATGACTAGAGTAGACTCTATTTTTTGTATAATTGAAGATTAGCTTTAGAGCATTGACATCGTTCCCACATCAGTATAGCAGCATTTTTACCAACCAAAGCACCCATCATTTTGAATGTGAAATAGATTGTGAAAAAAGTAGAACTTTACCTTTAAAATCACTCAGTCAATGAGATCACAAATGCACTTGGTATAAATACAATTACACCTATATACGCTTGCTGGCAGGAGCCACTTTTTTGCAGAGCTGTCTCTGGGAACCCACACATGCTTGTCTTACTTTAGACAAGGTGGCTGCAATTTCAAGGCTTAGAGCTGCCTTTAAATAGGCTTCTCTTAGACTTGGGTATCAGCTGGCACATGCTTCTGCTGGCAACACAAGGGCTGTTGTCTCAGCCACCCAGAAGTAATATGCAAAAGATGGTTTTTATGAGGCCAATTAGTAGAGCTGGAAAACACAATCCAGGTTTTAGCTACCCAAGCCCTACCTCAAGGTCTTGAGTACCTGATGTGAGTTTCTTCTCATTTTTTTTCAGATTTATCAGATGGTCTAATAAATTACATCCCCCTTCTTACAAAGCTTGCATCACTTTTATAGAGAAATGATGAAGCAGGCAATGCCCCTGCTGGCAGAGCACAGCAGAGCTAATGGCAGGGTGGATACAGCAAAGTCTGATACATCAGATTGCAGCAGGGAATAGCTTGCCGACTCAATCTAACCTCCAACCTTCTGGGGGTTACATTTTGGGGGTCTTGCTGCGTACATTAGGCTGGTCCCAACTATTCTTTTAAGTCTCACGAAGGCACATGAACCTGGCTCTCAACTCAGCAGTGCTTTTAGCTCCCCATCTAGCACCAGCACAACACTAAAGCAACAAAAGAATGAATGCAGAGAAACAAGTGATATTAGGATATCTAAGGTCTCACTTCTTGCCTCATTTTAAATCATATTTTATTTTAAATCCCTCCCTCCCTCTCCACAAGAGAGGAGGTAAGTTTTTTGAGGCAAAAGACAGAGTGCCCTTCAGCACTATCAGGGATAGCAAGGCAGTTGCCAGTCTCATCCTGTAAAAAACTATGGTTATCACAATAGGTTCAAAGTTCTTCCAAACAAAACAGCTGGAGCTAATGGTCACTGTGTGCTCTTCCTATTGCTTTAAGAGCTCCAGCTGCTCTGCCTCTGCAATGGCAGTACATCTGTGTTGCTGTGCAAGCAAAAACAGAGAAAGGATGAGAAAAAAAACAATTTCACATATTTTTGTCTGTTGCTTCCATCTTGTGGCCAACTTGGAAAAGAGAAATTTGGGTCTTTATTTCAGTGCCGTTATTATTAACAAATGAAAGAAAACGCTGGAATTTTTAGAGGTGGCTCTAATCTTACCTCCAGTTGTTTGGATGGGAATGAATTGGGGTTGGAAGTTAGGTTTTCCCTTTGAAAAGCATTGAACATCAATGCCAGGAGAGGGAGGGGCTGGTGCCTCCTCTGCCACACACTCTGTTTTGGTCTCATTTGAGCTGCTGTCAGCTGTCAGCTGTTTTGGTCTCGTATGAGATGGGGTCAGGAGCACAATCCCATGAGTGCTGAACCCAACCCCTCACCTTGGTGTAGGCAGCAGTGATGGGACTGCAGCAGAATATGGACACTGCTTCAGCTGCTGGCTTCATGAGCTAGCTGAGATCCATGAGGTGACTTTCTCTCTTGTTTTTGAGGCTATCTTTTCTTCCTTTCCTTTTCATTTTTCCTGAGGATTATGCCAACACAAAGCTCCCATACCACACAACCTCTAACCATGGGGATAAATTGATGGGACACAGTGATCTTGCTGAGGCCGTTGCAAAGGCAGCATGCCTCACGTTTCTGGAGCCATGGGGAGCATCTCAAGGTGGATGGGTAACTTCTTTCTGGCTCATGAACCTGCTGCTTTTTGTGCCACTCATAGCAACACAGCAGCTTAGCCAAAAACCTTTTAACCTGCATAACCTAAAGCTATCCTTTTCCCATCCTCCTGACCAGAAGCCTGCCCTTCTCTGCTCCTGGCACAGTGCTGCTCTCTCACAGCTTCTCTCCTGGGCAGACTGCCTCTGCCATGTGCCACTGCATCCCCCCGGTGTTTGCTCATCACAAATACTTGCTGAGGCCTTGAGACAGGGAGCAAGATGATGTGTGGATCTCATGTTGGGCCCCCAGTCTGGTGGAGCAGGGGGCTACAATTTTGCCCAAAATGGGTCTACATCAGCAAGAGGGTGAGAAACTCACTATCCATGTTCCCCAGCATGGACAGATATGCCCACAGGCACACACAGCCATGCCCTGTGCTTGGGAGAATGCTCTGTACCCAGGCTCTTGCACAGAGAGGGATTTCAGTACCCCCACCCTTTACCCCACACAGCAGAAAAAACGAGTCCAATTAGTTCTTATGTCTCACACAGCTGCTGAGCTTCCAGAAGAGCAGGTGCACAGCTAAGCAGGATGTAAGGGCACAAGCACTTCCAGGACCCTTTCCTGTCTCCCTGTGGTGACAGGAAGTGGTATGTGCAGTGTTACAGGATAAAGACTCCTTTCAGCAAGGGCACACAAAGGAGAGACAACCTACTGTAACTCTTATCTCAGACAAGGGCCCAGGATGCTGCACCCCATTTAAATGAGGAGGGGGAGATGTCAGATGGAGAGTTCATCCCCCAGCAAGTTCCCAGCAAGAACAGTGACCACCCCAAGGACAGAAGGTTGCTAACCTACCCATTCACAGGGCATTTTCACAGCCAGCCTTGCCTGGGTCCCACTGGAAAACCAAGACAGGCTTTTGTGCAGGAAGTGCAGCTGTCAAGTTTAACTCTGATTTCAGGTGGAAATCTTGCAAATCTTCTCAAATTCACCTTCAGTTACATACAGTGTGTAAAATTGATTACTGTGAGAGCACAGAACCATACTAAAATCTGGTTTGATTCACAAAGGAGGTGAGTTCAGCACAAGTTCAAAAAACCTTGTTGCCAGAGGCCTTTCCCAAGTGTGTGCAGAGCAGCAGGCATCAACCCCCCAGGAGACAAGGTGCCAAGGCCAAAGGTTTCATCTTGTGCAGGGAGCCCAGTGCCCACTCACTCACCCACCCAGTGCTGCAGCACCCTACCTGCTGTGCTTTGGGAGATCATCTGACTCCCCACAGATGTTGCTTGGTATCCCAGTCATTTGCTGCCAGCACTTCTTCACTATGCCTGCTGGAAGGGCTCACAGACATGCTTGTCATTACTGCCTGATGGCTTTGCAGAGAACTCAGAGACTTCTTGAGAGAAAAAAATCCCTGAGCAAGACTGATTCTTTATAACCATCTTTCAATAAGTGAGTATAGACCCCTCACATATCCTTAAATTATATATCATTTATTGAAATATAGAGATCTTAATTTACAAGATTTTTTCAAAGACAAAATATCAACAGGGGCATTTTTGAAATACATTTTGTGCCTACCATCACTTTGCCCTTCTTCAAACATTTCACAACAGCCATCATTTTGGAAACACTTCCTTTTTTATTATTCTAAAATATAGCTTTTGGACATTCAAAGTGCAACAGTTAACGTGCCTGTGGAATATATCACAGTAAAAAACATATAAACAAAGGCAGTGATATAGCTGTCATAAATGTTTTGGCAGTATTCTAGAAGTCTATATAAAAATACTTATATACATATTGATGTATAACATCATCATATCTCACGTCCTTCATCATGTAATAGGACCATTTTGTACAAGTTGCAGACCACACTGTAAGGAATTGATTGGCCATTCCAAATCAAAAGCTGCATTTCATAGGTTAACACTGATTGTCGTTATACAATTACTGTAGCAAAAGGTTTGGGAATATCTCTTCCAGTGGCTTCTCAAAAAGTAAGCCATAAAAAAAAAAAAAGTCTGTAATACTGATAATATTGTGAAACTAAACAATTCATCCTCTCACACTTCTCCCTCTCAAGTAAATTCTCTCTTCCTCTCCTTCTCATTCCAGTTTCCAGGCCAGTTTGTCTGATTCCAAGCCTGCAGTGAGCTGGGTTTGGCTAGACCCCTGCCACAGATGCAACTGATCTGCACAATACTCATGACAAGATGGAGAGTTAACATTACTGTGTACCAGAAAGTGAGCCAGCTCTGGTTCACCGTTTGAGTCTTGCCTGAGATGCACTGAGATACAGAATGAGGCTGCTGAGGGGAAGGCAAACCTGCATGAAAATGTCCTTAGATTCCAGTAACTGATATAATAAAACATGCTGGGGCTGGTTTTCAAACCCTGAACACTAGGCCATGTGCAAAAATGCAGGTGAAATTTCTTGCCTAATTTGAATGTGTAGTTGTAAAGGCTACACATGCAAATTAAAGCACATGTCATCTCAAGTGGCCATTCAGATATCTGGGATATCCATAGACAATTTGTGTTTCCTCAATTCATAGTTCATAACTGGAGGGAGATTTCACACCATCTCATCTGTCCTGGCTATATCAAGAGTCTTTGTTTCACAGTTGTCCCCATACAGAGCTCAGTGACATGTTTGGCAAAAGCATGGTCCCAGGAAGAGACGCTTGTTCTTGATCTGTCGAATGCAAGAAGTAGAGAATGCACCATCATTCACCATTCCTTCTGATTGTCAGCTTCCATCGGGGTTGAAAATGGGGGGCTTGCTTCAGGTCCTGTTTTCACATTTCTGTGATCTTGTGCATGGCCTCAGCAAGGTGACAGCTTGAAACCCAGACTCAGAATTACTTGCCTGTGCAGTGTCCCACACTGTAACACTGCCCATATTGCATTTGCTTTTATTTGATCTGTAACTGTCCACAAGTGAAATCAAGGGGACTTACAAAGCTTTTTGTAGGGCCATTTGAAGGTAAACTGTAGTTTAACATGACAGCATGTTCTGTCAGTCACTCTTTCACACTTCCTAGGAAAATACTGCAACACAGGAATGAGTTTGCACCGCATTTGCATTGGTTATGTCCTAACAGAGGCTGGGCATATCCTATGGGGTGCTCATTGCACTGAATTAAGGCAGAGTTTGAAAGTTGAGTACCAGAAAGGATGAGGCCCTTAGCCCTTGTACTTTTTTTAACATGTAAGTCTTCCAAAGTATCATATCTCAATAACACATTGTACAGTGATAGCAGTAATCATAATACTTTGTTCATGTAAGTGGTGTAAAAAACCAACAATTGCAGGCTGAGAGCAGGTTCATTTTCATGCACCTTCTTCCAGAAAACAATCCTAGAAGCATTTCCCTTTTGTGGTTACTGTCTGCAAAGATAGTAGAGTTTTCTGCTCCTGTTTAAATTTGAAAACTAAGACAATGTTTTCTGCATATTTATTTCTGCTTGTTTGAACTCACGTTCAGGCTAGGAGAAATATCTTTATTCCCTGAACAGTTCAAATATCAAATCAATTCTTGAGCTAACCTCATGATAAGATTTCTTTTGAGTATCCACGAAACACTAATAATGGGGTGTTGCTGGTGGTTTATCATAATCTTTCATTCTCCAGCATCTTGGAAATCTGGCATATTTTTTTTTAATTTAAATGTTTAGAACCTCACTTAATCAGAGAAGAATTAATTGCTTCAAGTATACCTGATTAGAAAAGCTACTCAGCTCATGAAAGAAAAAAATCTGAATTTTTTTCTCATGTTAAGGTAGTTTTAGCTAACCAGAACAATTACCATTCTGTGTAGATAAAAAATAAAAAGGAATTGTTTCATAAAAATTTTTGGGCTGGAAATTTCTCCCCTGCACTTAAAAACGTGTTTTGATACTGTGCTTTTACTGAAGGACAATGGATTGTAAAATATACATTTAGTGTTACTGAAAACAGTAGTAGTATTATCTTGAAAACAGCTACCTTCTATAGTTAATAAAGACTTACTAGGTTCTAACACCTATTATAGACTGACTTTTAATTATCATTATTATTATCATTATTATTCCCCTTTACTTGCATTAATGGTAGAAAGTAAAATGTTTTATAGTACCGGTCAGTCCCTGGTGGTTTTAGACCTTCTTGGTCCAGAAGTGGTTTTTGCATGTTCTTCAATTCACATGATAGTTCAACAGCAGCTGACATTGAGGGAGGAATACACAAAATTCATGAATGATCTCTTCTAAAATCCATGGCATACGTTACATGTGCACCTCAAAAGATCCTTGAGTAGACAGTTATTTACATAATTACAATTGTAAAGTATTGCTGCAGTGGAAAATTGATCCATCGAAGTCATATGAATGCCCTTGAAACACAAAACTGGTCTGTTTGTGGCCTTTCCCTTCATCGTCCTACCAGCTGGAATGGCAAACAACACTGAGATGCTACTGAAGTACTGCAAGAAGCAGCACTAAAAAAATCCATCTTCAACATGTCTCTTTCATTTATACTCAGGCTGATTCCTCTGCCCGTTTCTGGGAGTTGCTTTCTACAAATCCACCATCCTCTTCACATCCTTGACATTGCAATAAAGTGGTTTTCTCTGTGGAGCAGAAGTCTGTAGACAACACAAGAAGCTTCCCTGCATGCAGAGCTGGCAGGTGCCTGTGGAGTTACAGGAAGCTGTCCTCCACCAGGTCTGAGGAGTCGATCCCAATGTCGTCCATCATGTCAATGTCCTCAATGGTCTCGTCCTCTCTCTTGATGAAGGTAGAGCTACTGGAGCCAGTTTCAATGGCACTTTCTTCAGATGTCTGTGAACTGGAAGAAACAAATATCTCAGAGATAAGGTACATATTGACTGTGGCTGGGTAAATACTCCAGTCTCTAGCAGAACTGAACGCTTTCTGACCCACGGTACAATCTTAGGTGACTATGACCACCAGTTTCTTAGGACATGACATATGTTGTATATGAGAACCACAAGTAGTGAACCACCTTGGAATTCAAAGAAGCATGCTGTTCTTATGTTCCTCCAAGCACTCTCAGCCAGACAGTTGTTGGAGAAATAGTTTTATGACACTACTGTGACAATAAGTCACTTAGGTAAATCTATGGAGGTCAGGTGAAAATAAGATAGCAATAACAGACAATAAGATAAGAATAACAGAGAGATAATACATCTTAATTTTAGTAGTACTTTTAGTGACTTCCTTCCTCCCTCACTTGAATAAAGCACAAAAATACAGAAAAAAAAAAGACATTTCTAGGTTGCTGAATCTATATACTGTGAATTAAGTGCTGAATTAAACCTGCACTATTCACAATTAGGGTCACACAGTGTTGTGTTGTAGTGGCATTGGTCATGCAAATTGACAAGAGAGAAGTAAAATGTCCTGGACACACGGCTTTCATAGAAGACTATACCATAGAAGATATTATCAACAGCTTCTTCCAAATTTTGGGATTTATCTCATACAAACAAATCAATCCTTTGAGATCTCATATGAAGCCTAAGGAGGCAAGATGTGTTGCAAAATGTGCCCACAGATCCACCAGACAACCACTGTGATGTAACCAAGCTATTAAAGGATCCCCGGAAAAACACACAGAAGCACCCTACCAGCAGTCGCCTTTACCCTGGCAACCACAAAACAGGCAAAATTAACTTTTTCCCATTGAAAACACTGTGGCCAGTCTATCTACTATCATATTTATATGCAACTCCCCCAATAAGCAGTTTCAACAGAGCTAAGGAAACCATTTGCAGAGTATGATGCTGCAAAGTGTAAAATGGACATTGCCAAGCCTGACCCCAAATGGTGACTATGGGCTAAGGGATTTCTAAACTGCACCTACCTGTGTCTGTTTCTTTTGCCAAGCTCATCTTCCGAAACAGGGTCAATGTCAGGCAGGGGAATGATGTATCCACTGTCAGCACTCAGCCTCTGCTCATCAAATCCACTCTCCCTGTCCTTTAGCTTGTCTTCATTCTTGTAGGTTACACCAATGTAAGCATTGTCACAGTCCCCTCTCATGCGTGTGACAGCTGGGTGATCACTTTTCAGGAAGTCCAGATGAATCTTCTCATAGCTCTGAAAATATTAATTTCAACCCCCTCATTAAATGCTATTCACTAAGGCTGACTTTCTTCAGATGGGCCTAGCAAATATTCTGCCCTATGAGCCAGCAACTCTGAATAGAGAAGTCCAGAACCTTCAATTGCTTTGAAGGGAGAAGTGACACCTAAGTTTTAGATGATGCAGGAGCAAAACTTTGTGGCAGCACAGAGCAGACAAATAGATATAAAAGAAGGATTGAGAGAAGAGAGTTAAGGTAGGTGGAAAAAATTAAACACTGAATGATGAGACAGGTACAATTTGTCCAGAGCTATCAGAAGTATGAAGGGAAAACTTGCTGGTGTCAGGGTCTAAAGAAGGAGATAATACATACACGTGGGCCAAGAAGTCCCTTTTATAGAATTATTTCACAGCCTACAAAATCCCATGAAAATATATATATATAAAACTAGTTCTCCAGTAGAAAAATTGAGTTGTTAGGATTTAATTAGACATGAAGAGTTCTGCTTCCCAGTTAATACTGCAGATCCGCTTCTCTCAGCAAGCTCGAATGAAGAAACTAAACATGCAATGTCCCTGTGCTAATCACATAATTCACATAGGTTAGAATGTGCCGGTTCAGTGTTCCTGGCTCTCATGGCTACAACAATGTTTATAATTCCCTCTGAAGCAGTATACAGAAAACACAGAGAAAATTACACAGAACAAACCTTTTTGTACTCTCCAGGCAACAAGCTCTCCACAATTTCACTCAAATGGTAGAAAGAAGGTCTCTTCTCCGGTTCACTGTTCCAGCACTTCACCATAATCTCATACCTGCAGATAAGAAGAAAACCAGCTTAACCATCTGGTACAGGAACATAAGTCATCAAACAGAAACTAAAGCCAAAATTCTCCAGAGACTGGGAAGGTGTGGGAAAGCCAAATGCACACATACACTTCATTGGTAGCATGATCGGGTTTCGCCATTCGGTATCCACTCTTGATCTTATTGTAGAAAGTAGAATCGACCATCATGCCAGGATATGGTGTGCCACCTGCAGATAAAAGAGAAGCAAAAGTACTACTCTGTACTTGACCATGCATGCAGAGTTCCAAAATGCTGTCTTCCTGTTCATGTCATGAAGTGTTAACACTGTAATTTAACATGATCTTAGAATGATTATTTCGTAGCCAGTGTTTCACATCAGAGCTATTGTCTTGATGACATTAAGCCCTAGTGTGAAATGCTGGCTAGGAAAGATTGAAGTAGGTGCTAGTTAGAAAAAAATATCTTTACAGTGTTAATAGAATGTATTGGGGACAGAGATTGGATGATACCTGGATCAGGCCATCAGCCTGCATTTGGCATGGCTGAGGTCATGGCTCTGCCCTGCCACTGCCTTTCTGTGAGGACTTAGCCCAGATACTGGCTCTGTCTGGCATTATTGCCTTTGGAACCTGTAGGACAGCTCAGAGTGACATGGCCTGAGTAACACATCCCATCATGACTGCAAGGCCAAAGCTTTGGTCTGAGTCCCCTCCACAGCCCAATCATCCCAGCCGGGCAGCTGGCTTTAGACAATAGCTAGCATGTCACGTGCATGGGTTGTCAAAAAGTTTGGACTTGGCCCAAGCTGACACAGTTAACTGATAATTTGGCGCTGCAGCACAGAGACATCATTGCACTCATGCTCAGTTGTTGCTGATGTGTAAAAGGGTAATTCAAGCTGAAGTCAGCATGGTAGCAAGATGTTAAAATTGACCTTCTTTACAAACACTGCTGAGGATATGTTTTGCTTTCCAAAAAGGAACAACATTCTCAGATGGAGGAAGCATATTATACTTTTGCTTCAGAAATCTCTGCCCTTTCAGAAACAGGATGTTCAGCTGAAACTGAGCTTCAGGACCTTCTTTACAGGTAGAGCAGTGAAGTGTAGTGCTTTGGTTCCTGAGCTGTCCCATGCCTTCCAGGGATATCGGGGAATGGCTATTTACAGGAACCTATGATGCCCAGAGATTACAGGAATCAATACCATAAATAGTGGTGCAACTGTTGTTTTCTGAGAAGCAGTTATGTGACAACTTACTCTAGCAAATAACATTACGCTTGGGGTTGCCGTGGGGCAGCCGTGGACGCCACACAGGCATGAGTAATTCTGCTGGCAGTAAATCTGGGCAATGCACGCTTGCTGGAGCGGGCCATCCACCCGTCCAGGAGGCCAATTAATGAGGCTGAGGAGAGAGCCAGCCTGTTCCCAGCTGGGAACTGTACGTTGTCTGTAAATGCTATACATTGTCATAACCACTTTACGCTGCCATAAACCAACTGTGTGAACAGTGTTGACCTGGAAATGAGAAATCAGTATCCCAGAAGATTGACATTTATTTTCATTCTGTAATGGGACTAAGACAGGCTCTTTTGAAACATGTATGAAGAGACTGTTCCAAAGCAGCTGCTGAGCTGGGCTGCAGCCCCAGGCACCCCATTGCAGGGGAGAAACATGTTCCTTTTCATATTAGACATAGAATCAATCCTGTTGTGGCACACCAATACTTTTCCACTAAAGATTTTCACACAGTTCATTTAGTTTTACAGAGAAAAAGTATATTGCAAAAACAAACAAACCAACCAAAAACAGAATCCCCAAACAAACTAACAAAAAAATCCATACCAAAACTAAAGGGAACTTTTGGAGGGTATTCCACTTCACACCTAACACTGGAATCTGAAATCCCATACAGGAGAACAACTAACAGTTGATTTCACACGTATATTTTTATATACAGAATTTTAAATACTTCATGTAGAACGGTTTGAATTGAAAAAACTTAATCACTACACAAAGGAAAACATTCACAGTACATACCAAGAGAAAATATTTCCCACAGCAGAATGCCATAAGACCAGACATCACTTAATGTTGTGTACAGGTTGTCAAAAATACTTTCAGGTGCCATCCATTTTACAGGGAGGAAAGTCTGTAATAAAAAGAAAGAAAGCCCAAACACACAGATTAGTCATTAAATAAATGCTTACCATTGCAATTCTTGTTTGATACCCAGGAATAGCATCTCTCTATAAGAAAAGTTGTGTTAACCTTGCTAGTGTTTATTTTAAATTCAATTTAATACAGAGGTACCAGGATTATAAGCAGTGCTACTTGTTGCTCCCCACAAAAAACAAGTTAAACCATAACTGTATTCATTTCATTACCAGCAAATGACCAGGTAGGAAATCATTGAGTGTATGATGCAAAATCTGGCATGGCTGAACTAGCTCTGATATGTCATTGTTTGACAGCTCCTTAATAATTTATCCAGTTGCAAACCCTGCCATTTAAAACTATCATACTGTGAAGTACTAAAAGTGTACTTTTTGACTTTAAAACAGAGCTAGAAAAGTTACAGGAATTAATGATCTGAAGATAAACTGTTCTGAGGAGTATTCATCTCAATGGTCAATTACTATAACCAACACTAAATGGCAAGAACATGAAATAGCATTTAAAACTGACAATTTTCATTTCAGTTAAAGCAGAGCTCCAGAGATTAAGTACATACACTGCCCTTGGAGACATAGTTGGAATCATGCATGATGTCTCTAGCCAGCCCAAAGTCACAGATTTTCACAATTTTTCCTTGAGCCAGGAGGACATTACGAGCAGCCAAGTCACGGTGCACACACTGTATGGAGAAAAATGAAGTTGTTCAAGAACATGCTTTTTCCATGACTGCCACTGCCCTTACACTGCCCTGACTTTCCGGGTCCTAACAAGACCTTCTATGGGGTCCTAACAAGACCTTCTTCTAGCACCTGCTAACAGGGGCAGGAAGGCACCAGGCCTCAGGACCAGCAAGGTCTTGCACCTCGCATTTTAGGGCAGAGACAGCAAAAGTGAGGTCACCCTTCCCCATTCTACCCATCATGTACTAATGATATGCCTGTGCTTCTGACCGTGCTGGTTTGTGACTGCATGGACCCTTCACCCAGACTCTTCTTTGATCCTCCACCATCTCTGGCACCCTGACTCCAGCAATGTCACAGGATGCAGCAGGGGAAGACAAGTGACTACTGCTTTGATTTTTTCCCACCATAGTGATCTCTATTTCCAGGTAAGTGAGAAAGCTGCCTATATCTCCAAAAAGAATACTATGTTGTGTCATATGCTCAAAATCTAAATTTAAAACCATAGCTGCAGAAGACATTTTTATACCTTATTCCATTTTGCTTACTTTTTTATTTACTTACATTTTTAGAAGCCAAGAATTCCATTCCCCGTGCAACCTGGTAGGTGAAACTCAGCAAATCCAGTAGGCTCAGGCCCTCTGAACTGTCATCTGAAAGAAGGTTTTTGACTTCTAATTCTATTGAAAAAAGAGGGAAAATGTGGTTTTGCTGTGGAGTGTGAAAGTAGCATCCATCATCCCCTACCTATCATTATTCTGAGCTGATAATTTTAACAGAGTACCATGACCAAAACAGTCATTTCATAGTAACTATTACCACTTTTAATGTCTGCATCAGTCACTAACACACACAGTTAGTGTGTGTTAGTGACTGATGCAGACATCAGTCACTAACAGCCAGTATTAAATAACGGGTTTGGGTTTTCTCCAGTCTGTAATTTTTTCCCCTGGGAACAGTGGGAAAAAGTGAAAAAGGAGTGTTACTGGACATTACTGGACTGTCACACAGGTTGTTTACTCAGTGTGTGGTACCAAAATAATTTTTTAGAGGTGATGCCTTCACTAGTGCTTTGTGCATGCATGTACATTCTTATCCGTTTACTTTTGTTGAACACTTGTTTCCCAGGAAGTATTCATTGGGACTAATCCAATACCAGCAAAAAGGGTCAGTAATTCTAGGCAACAGTTCTTATTTTTTTTATGAAAAATGCCAGAAAAAAAACCAGTCAAAATTCAGTGATTCATTTTCTCTGACTGTCCTAGAGCATAGTACAGAAGTCTGCCATGTAAATCTGGGACTGGATATGGTTCAGTTTCTGAGGCCTGGAGGCAGAAGTGATGGTGTCTGTTTTTAAACAAAAGCATATTTGGTTTCTGAGAAGAGGGACAGGGAATAGGATGCATTCATTATCTTCATTACATAATCCAAGAAAGTATTTGGGAGTGTTCTGCATTTGGTAAGTGTCAGTTAATGTGAAATACAAGTGGGAACAGTACAATATAAACTGCTATTATTATTGGTCATTGCTATTGCTGAAAATCCTTCAAACTACAAGACTGATAAAAACACTGCCTCCAAAGAGTGCCTACAGCCCCACTGCAGAGCATAACCACAGTGCTTCAGCACAGAAACAAATACATAACTGGACCCTTCTGCTCCAGCAGCATGCACTCCTAACCCCAGAGCAGAATGGAAGAACACAACCACAAGCTTTTAGCTTACAGCTTATGCTCACACTCGCTGAACAGAGTTAAACAGTTTGTGTGCATTTAGAGGACAAAAAAAAAAGAAACATGTTTACACGAGAGTCATTTGTGTTGGTGATACATGCAGAAGGGACAGTTCTATATTACCTGACATGGATTTCTTCTTGTATGAAGCAGGCCGATCATATACAGATCTCTGAATATCAGAGTATTTAGAGCCTTCCTTCCTTTCCAGCATTGGCACATACTGAGTGGTATCAGCTTGTTTCATGTCCATGTATTCTCCAGTGTTTTCAAATGATAGTATCACATAACTAAATTGGAAAAAAATACAAGCGTATCAGCTAGCGACTTCCCTGTCACAGCATATGCATATCTAACCATTCGCTTAAGGTGTACCATTGTATTCATGTGAAATTCAACAGCTGGCTTCTTGTTAGGGAATATATATATAAAGACCATTACCATATATCATATGTATAACATGACCAACACTTATGTGCACATGTTACTGTGCATTACTGTAGTCAAACACAAGCACTTCCAACTTAGGCTTCTGCCAACACTCAAGTATGTAACTGTGCCTTATTTCCCAAAATCCCACTGAACTCAAGGATCACTACTTAGGGCTTTTAGCTCAAGGTATTCCAAATGACGTGTAATTTATTCATCCAGACAGTTTGCATCAAATCCAGTCCTGCTAAACAAACCCATGCCGAGATGAATAGTACTGGCTTTACTCAGTTACCAAGTGAGTTTATCTATTTGTCTGAGTGATTTTCTGGATGAATCTCTGTTCACCTTTTAAATCCTGGCTCGTTTTATGGCATTACATTATTGCTGAATGTATGATGACAAACTTCTTCAGCCATCATCTCAAAAAAGTTCTGGGATGAACATTAACCATTAGGAACTGGCTAAGCCATGACTAGAGAAAGGAGAGACTTGAGCTTGGAGAACTCTGACAGGTTGTTGAAGGGAAGGAGTTTTACACAGTGAAAATTCCCTATGCATGGAAACAAGAAGATAAGTAAATGCACTTTACTTTAAAAGTTTTTGGTGTGTAAAGCCAAAAGGATGATTTTGCCTTTTTTTTTTTTTTTANCCTTTTTTTTTTTTTTTTAAGGAGAAGAAGAAGAAACACTGGGCTGTGATTTATTATTAAAAATCTTTGGGATGTCAGGGTATCTATGGAGAAACCACAGGGGTCCTCAGACTGCAGGCATGTCTACATGCAGGAAACACAAATCTAGAACACATGTCGGGGAGATTGAATGATGTTGAAACCTTCCCAGACCTATGAAACCTGACGAATAAAAGTCTAATGAGAAAAATTAGGGAGGAGTTTAAACCAATGAATCAGAGTAATGCAATAAGGGTAAAATAAGTTGCAGGTCATATATTTCTTTTATTTTTTTCCCCACCTTCTTGTGCTTTCATCAGCAGGGTTCATCCCAAAGATATCCAAATCTTTTTTAGGCTTTTCCGGGTGTCGGTTCAGGAAATTGTCCCTATTCTTATGCAGGTAGTTCACCAAATCACCATAAAAACAGTATTCAGTAATGATGTAAATAGGACCTGTAAAAATGTAGCAAAATTATGCATTGGTGAGTGGGGTTTTTGAAAAACAGAAACAAATACAAAAATACTCCAAAAGTAGTAGAAATTAGAGTTGTAAGTTAATACGTTTCTATCTGCAAAGTTATGACTGCAATTATTACCAAATATCAAGAAGTTTTCTGAAAACCTGTTCTTATTTATATTTATTTATTTTATTATTGTATTTTTTTTTATTTATTGGTAAATCTTTTAATTGAAACCTGCATTGATGTCTGGAAATAGAACACAAACTCTTCCAAACAACATTAGAATGGTAACATAAAAGCCTTCAGGTACACAATATGGCAAAAAACCCCAATGCTCTGAGTTAAATTTGTACAGTTTTATAAAATAGGGCAATTAGAATATCTAGCCAATATTGTCCAATTAGAGGAGCAGTTGGTTAGCTAACCTCTGCCCCACATTCTGCCCCACTGAAGCTCTACCCCCAATCTCCTACCCTACTTTTATTTTGTCTATGGTTATGTGGTTCAAAATAAAAGGGCCCTAGTAAACTAACAGGCAAGACTAAAATAAATTTAAGGAATGCATCAATAGACATTTATTCACTGTGGGAAAGAAAGCTGGAAAAGTACTAGAAGTTATACCTAGGCATTTAACAGTCTACAAAGCTACAAATACATGAAGATTACATAAAAAGCTAAAACTCCTTAGGCATTAATGTGCTCGTTAAATACTGAATGATGACTGCACAGCAAACCTTTATTTTGTCAGCCAAACCCACCTGATTTTGTACAAGCTCCAAGCAGATTCACAATATTCAGGTGGGGACCAAGATGTGTCATTATCTTCAGTTCAGACATGAGTGCCTGCTTTTCACTGGATCTAGCTGTAGCTGTAGAAAAAATACATTAGCCACTCAGTGGGAGCAGTCACCTTTTTCATATTAACAAAAAATTTCTCTTGCTTGCCTCATTGGAGTATTGCTGCCACCATATCCTTTACTTGATACGTGTCTTTCTCAAGACTTGGAGAGGAGCCACAAATGATTAATAAGGGACTCACTTGATGTGGCTCAGTAGCTGACCCAGTCTGTTTGTCCCTCTCCAGGGGTGTAGAGGATTGCATACGTGGCACAGAAGCACTCTACAAGCTGCTCATTCAATACAAGCAAGTTCACCATAGTTCCTACAGAATCACTGCATCAGATTCTCAGTTCTCATGAACCAGGAAATTTTCAATTAATTTAAGATTCTTATACAAATGCCTTTTTCCCCTTGTTGTATAGCTCTCTTTGTTCACAGGCACTCATGGTTACTTTATCTTTCTCAATATTTGTTCAGTTATTGTAGCTGTTCAGCTAAACCTAAACTTTGGATGTTTTTAAAAGCCTGGGTACCTTCAGGCCTGAAATGCCAAAAAGCAATCTAACATATAATTTTAAAATCCCGTCATTTCACCATTCATTTTCAACTCTAGATATAAAGAATTAATTTATAACAAGCAATGTTTGAACAACCCCGTGGGAACCTGCCCTACTTTGCTTGGGAAATGGAACCACGACAACTTACGTTTCAGCATTTTCACAGCTACTTTCATCACGGGTTGAGAGCGACTCAATCCATATGCAGTCCCTTCAACTACTTTTCCAAATGCACCTGAACCAAGGATCCGACCTGAACACAAGGGAGAGCATTATTTATTTCAGAAAGTAACAGCAATTCAGCTCCTTTCCTGTCTCCATTCCTCTACAAGTTGATTCTTGTGTGGAAAGGGCAGATTCCCTTAGCCAGACTACTGGTATTATTGCTATTATTGATGTTTTTAAGCAGAAAAAGCAGATATGAAATGCTGTTATCAAGTACAATTCCTAAAAGTATGCAAGCAAACATCAAGAGCACACCTGCACCTGGAAGCTCAGCTCATTCAAATTTCTCCCTTCCTGTGCTCTGCCATCTTCACTTTATCCTCTCACATCATGGATTGTCCTAGGCTTAAGCTGACCTCTTTGCCTCAGTCAGCACCTGATTAAAGTACAGGTGTGTTCCTGACATACAAATATGAATTGGGCCCCTCAGCTGTAGTTTCAGTCTACTATATAATGCTGGATACATGCAGCAGTTAAATGGACTAAAGGACATCGACAGCACATCCAGAAACAGACAGGCAGCACCATTTCAGATCTGCAAGAAGCTGAAATACATGTTGATCACATATGAGGGGAAACTTCTCTGAAGTTTAATGTACAAGTGTGTTTCATCTGCTGGAATAAATTGTGTTGCAAATTTCCAAGTGCTGTAATGAAACAGCTAATGTTCATAGACCCTTTACTCTTCCCACAAATCAATTTAGACAAAAATTTGGGATTAATATATCCTGTCTTCTAATATGGATCCAGTCTCCAGAAGAATTTTCTACAGACTGAGTAAGATTTTAGAGAAATACGACCTGCACAAACATACTCCAAAATACTGTATTCCATAGCTTCTGCATTGTAAACCAAGTTCATCAAGGGAACACTTTGTGAACGAACCTGTGTATGAGGTCCAGATGCCAGAATATAGTCACATGCCTGACAAGCTGTCACTTTGATTTTATGTTACTTTTTAACTTTGAGCACAGAAAGAACAAGTAGTGAGTTTTACTATGGAGATATACAGCATTTTGTCTTTGACGTTCGTTTGCAGTTTGAACTTGTCACCTTTTACACTTCTGAAGGTGTTATCTGGCATGCAATACCATATGTTTCTGTTATCCTTCAACTACTGCCTTCACTTTTATTGTACACATGCTTTTGAAAGAAAATTTCCAGACAAACAATATCTACATCATTAACAAGCACAAGAAATGGTTAAAGAATGCTTAGCTGAGTTAATACTGGTGAACCTCTCCAAGATTATGACAGCATAGTTTGTCATGCCCCCAGAAGCTATGTAATTTCTTTTCAAGATTCCTGTGCTCCAAAGGTTATCCTTCCCAATCAGGATGTGAGAAAGCTTCACACTAAATTTCAGACTAATTCAAACAACCTGAGTTTGAAATTTGGCCCCTGAAACTTTTCAGACTGAAGGTCTGGGAGCCATATGGCAGGATGCAACCCTTCAGAATGTGATGGCATTTGCTGATGCTCCTTGATCTTCTTGTCTTCACAAGCCAATTCCTCCCCAAAACCATATTGTCAGCTGAGCACGAGGCACACATCTCCCTCTCCATCACCTCTGCTGGGCTGGGGTGCATGTGGAGACAAGTGAGAGCACTTCCAGAATGGCAGGGAGCCATTACTGCTATTTCCCCTTTTCAACCCTCTCTGCAGATGTAGCCCAAGCCTCGTGTCTTTTGCATTTGAAATTTGGAGCCAGGTGGGAACTAACTGCCCGAGAACTGGAAGCATCTGTAATGCCATCAAATTCTTGATGAGTGCTTCATAGAAGCTCAGAATTATAGTGTGAGTTTACTTTTCAGTATAAAGGCACTGCTGTGATCTGCTCGCTGAAGGAGGAGTGCTGCTTCACCGCTACAGAGGGACTGTGCAGACACAGCAGCTGCTCAAGACCCCTCAGACTAGTGGAGGAACAGCAGCTAATTCAGCCTCTGTACCCATCCACAGAGCCTATCTGCTGTGCCTGCCAGAGAGTTGGTGCTTTTCTGCTCAGAGGACACAAGGGTCAAGTGTGTGAATTTGTTCCAGATGCAACCATCTCGGCTGGATGCTTCTTTTGCTAAAATTGGCCTGGGATAATCAACCCACTCCAAATGAAAACATAAGTCTCTTGGTGTATATTAAAAGCCAAACAAGTGTCAAGGTTTATAATCTACACCCAGTTTCTAGATTCATGAAATTAGGTACCACATCTCTGACTGTTGTGTGACTTGAATCTTAACTTGCCTTTTTCAAATGGGTACGGGTCAGATTCTGTCAAACCAGCACCAGGACAAGAGGCTTGCTGGGAAGTGCTGAGAGCAATTCTGCTGTCTCTGTACAGCCACGCTGGTATCCTGAGCTGCAGCACTCAGACCCCATACCTCAAAAGGCACTGCTCTCAGCTCTGTCAGCCAGATGAGGAGGTCCAGGTCCTGCTGGGACCTCACTAATTCTCAGCAGAACCAGGAGAAGGCAGTGGTGTTCAAACAGCTCACAGCATTACTAGATTGTTCCTTCTGATACGCATCTCCTGGACCTGCACTAGTTTGCGAGCCCATGAAACAGCAGTGCACTGCATATACTGCAATGGATCAGTGATTGCAAAGGGAAATTTGCAGTGTAACCCAAATTTACCAATTGAAGCTCCATCCAGCCAATGTTCAGAGTTGGCATTTAACACAGCACTGCACTCCAGACACTACTGGCCAGACAAAACAAATAAATGCCAGCTGGCTTACTCAGCTAGGATGGCAAATACTCATTTGGTGGAGCCAAAACAGATTTGTAACCTGCTTCAGAGCCTTCCTGAACTAAAGGTGTAATTGCTTTGCTGTCATCTCCCACTTAAATAAGAGAAAATCCACACAAACCAAAATTGTCAGCCCCAGAAACAAAAGAGGGCCCCCCCCCTCGCCAGCAAGCATTTAATATGGCAAAAGTGCTGGCAGGTAAGTGTGTCAAGTAGAGCAGTTGTGCAATCCAGACTGCCAAAAGGATATAGAGCATTGGGTTTTAACGTTAGTGACTATTCTGAATATACTCGTAAACAAGAAGGCGTTGAAGCAGACTGGTGCTCGTGAGTCGGAAGGAGACAAAGTCACAGTGGTGGTCTTTAACAAGTCAGATCTGACAAATCCCATTTAGGCATATAATTAAAGTCTGGGTCGTAATAAAATAATTCCATAAAACATTCACCCTCCTCTAGTCTTCAATTAGCAACATGAATTTAATTAAAGGATATTGTTCCTGAAACAGAATTTTTTTCTCTTGCTTCTTTCAAGAATTAACTCTTTCTCTCTGTGATGGTGAAGAACTACACCAGGGGAGTATGTTTCTTGAAATATATGAAACAAAAGACACATTTTATTTTCTTCTCCTGTGTTTTGCAATACAATTTGGCCCCTAGATCTCTCCGAGAGAGAAGCCTTGTATGTTTAAAGCACTATCTGGATAGAACATTAAAATTTTCTATAGTCATTACACTTTCAATTGATATAAATGAGAGAGATTGGGCCAGCCTGGAGGAAATGTTTACGACTGAATTCTGTATGAATTTCAATGAGGAATAACAAAGCAAGAAAGCAGAAGGGGAAGGAATAAGAAAGAAGGACAGTAGCAACAATAATATGTAGTTACTCAGCACTGATATGCACTGATATGTGCATGGCATGGATTAATAATTTAAAAAATATTTTTAATAAATCTACATAACTAGTTGCAGATTTTCTTGGCCTCTGCACAGAAGTATATAAATTTCTTGCAGATAAGAAATACTGACATCCTTCTTGCAGATGCCTTAGGAGAAGAGAGGGTTGAAAAGGGTGTTTAACACTGAGAGAGTCCCCTAAGCCACAGAGAGGTGGACATTGCACACAGGGCATGTGGAAGAGAACTGGAATGGAAGCACAGGAGATACTAACACAAGGACCTCAGGGCTGATGCCAATGTATAAGAGGATTAGGAAGGAGAACTAAGGAGAACAGACAGAGAGACTCTGGACTTTGTGGCCGTAACTTCCATTGCAAGTCCTGCAGAGATCTCAGAATGGTCATTGAATGTTTTTCTCCCCAAAGAAGGGTGAGGATAGCCTCTTACAGAAAACTTACCAAGCACTAACCCATCTCGAGGAAACTCCCATCTGGAGTCATAAGGCAGTTGCATTGGGTCGACATAAATGTACTCGTGGCCATCAGGGCTGATAGACTCAATGACTCTCCATCTAATCTCATACCTTGGCTTCTGCAGAGCACATTGAATGCAAAACCAAGCATTAGTCCCGGACCTGACTTTAGAGCAGATCAAAACCCAGTAGAGCTCAGCACCCAAACTGAGATACTTTTCTACATACCTGCTTCCATATGATGACCAGGACAATCAGTGAAATTATCACAATCACTAACAGCACTAAGACAGCAGCAGCCACCGTTAGCTCTGATCTCAAGGCTGTGGGGTGAAAAGTAAGACCATATTTTTCTTATGAGTCATGACGAACATCACACACATAAGACACCCACCTCCCCTATCATTGCAGTTCCTATAACCTGCATAAGTGGCAGGAGCAGTTCCTGAGGCTGGTGACTATAAAGTCTTTCCAAGCCCAGAGCTGCTCTACCATCTTGTTTCAAAACCAAATCCAGATTGTCTAAAAGAATGTCCCATAGGCAGTACTGATAAAATAGTAAAATGAATTATGGAACCACATAATAATAATAATAATAATAAGCAAAAAGCAGATGCAGCATAAAGACCTGTAAAATCCCTCATCCTCAGAAATACCAGAGTGGAAAAAAAAAATCCACTTTAATTTATTATCTACAACAATCACGTTTTTATCCATTAGGACTGGACTGGGGTGAGCTGGAGCAAACTCCAACTGGTCAAACTGGCTGTTGTAATTGCATAGAAGAACAAAGCAAACTCACTGGGAGCCACAAGCTTCAATTCTCGAGTAACAGCACCAAGGTCATTTCTTGCCACACATCGCACAGCCAGGGTTTCCTCTACCTTCTGGAAGGTCACTTGGCTTTCCACCCTATTTTTCTCATCCAGGTGGGCTTCCATGTGTATATCAGAGATGTTGTTAGTCAAAAGGGTCCATGAGGTGTCATTGCTGCACCTGCAGAGAAGAATAATGGGGGAAATGGGCGTTGGGTGTAGGTATGGATAAATTAGAGTGAACAGAACATGAATTACCTTTCCCTGAAAATTTCTTCTGACAACAACATTTAAGGACCAGAAGGGTCTTTAGATTGCATCTCTGAAAAATCTGCACCTTTCTTCCTTCAAAATAAAAATACTCCCTGAATGGAGGGACAGCTACTTCTCAAAATCCTTACACAAGCCTGGATTGTGAAATCCTTGGAGTAGGCTTATGGAGCAGAAAGCTTTTATGAGAGAAACCTGAACTGATGCATTGTTTGGTGTCATATGGGATGTAAAAAGAAGGGCACTGACAACCTCTCTTGAAATATAAGCAACATGCCTCTACAAAAAAATAAGAATTATCTGAAACTTACTGGCTCTTGACAAGGAAAACACGGTACAGTAACTAATTATGGTAACATAATTGAGGATACAAGTCAAATTTCAGGTAAGAAACCACCCACTCCTCTTACTTTTTAATGTCCTTGCAAACCAGCCATTCCACATCAGGAAGTGGGGTCCCCTCTGCCAAGCATCTCACTGTCTGCCCACCTGCAGAGCCATGGTGATCATCCACAAGGGCTGAGATCAGAGCTGGAACTGGGAAGGAGTCAGGAGTTTGTTAAAATATTTGTCAATGCCTACCAAAAAAACCCAGCTTCAAATTTCAAAGCAGGACAGGTGCTGTTTGGCCAACACCTTAGCAAGAGCTACAAAGACTCGACCAGGAGATACTTATCTCCTGTAGCACAGAATGGATTCTAGGCTAGAGGAATGAGAAGGAAGTGCCGCAGTTGTGCCACGTCTTCATGTCATGTTAAATGAGCTATCGTCCTACTGTCAGCTGGAATAACTTAGCTGGGTGGATAAAGTTTCTTTTTGGCTCAAGGCCAGTGCAGCAGTGAAAGCCAGGATGCAGCTCGAAAAGCTCCAGAGACTAACACACACGCACTTCTCTGCTCACCCTGGTCCATGCCTTTCATACATTCATACTCCAGGCAATGCAGTGTGTGAGTGGATCAAGTCTTTGCTGTGTGCCATGAGCTCTGGTGGGCAAGGCTTTGGGTCTGCTTACCTTGTATCAGCAATGAGAAGGTGTATCTTTTAACCTCATCTTCATTTTCAGCAACCAAAGTATAGTATCCACTGTCTTCCTCCTTGGCCCGTATCAATTTTAAAATGCTCTGAAACCTGCAGAGACACAAGTTTTTGTTTATATTTTTAAGCAGGCATAAAAAAATAATTTTGGTGCAACACGCAATCTGGGTGTGTTGCAATAATAACATAGTGACATTTAGCATTTCTAGCATGCCTTTAACTAAGTCATTACTCAAGTGGTAAATAACTATCAACATACAACTGAGAAAGAAGTGGCCTTAGTTACTTTCTGCAAGGACCTGAGAAAGCCCTGATTTGACTGGAAACAACCAGAAATTATTGGTGTGGAGCCATGTTAAAGGGAGCAAAGAGGTTTCTTCCTCAGGAACCTTGGAGAGATTGATTTTATGAAGGAAGTAAGAAGAAGTAAATTAGGCATTGCACTTTAGAATAGAAAACAAATAAACTATTTTTAAATGCCACTCAGGAAGAAGCAACAAACTGAGGTATGAAGAGTGAACAGGAGCAGTGCCCAGGTTTCTGGGGGAGGAACTCAAGTCCTCATGACAAAGTAAGGGTCAGAAGGTTTTTTACCTTGTTTCCTGGACTCTGTTGGAACTAGTAACAATCTCTGTAAGATTTTCAATCAGAGTCACATTATCCTTCAACCAGTACATTTTTGGTGCTGGGTAAGCCTGCACATCAACAACAAAGTTTTTGACTTCATGCAGGTTGACAGCTTCCAGAGGGCTAAACTGAGGCTCCAGGTGAACAAAGCCTTTGTCTGTAAATGAAAAAGGCTTGTGTAAACAATACTATACAACATTTTTCAAGAATGGTGTTTTCCAATGTGGTAATAATTTTGGACACTAAAATCAGACTATACCGTGAACTGTAATGACTACTTTCTTGTTTTCCTTAACTTCCTTGGTTGCATGCCGAGCAGTACATTCATAATCCCCTGTGTCTTTCACTGATGCCTCAGGAATGGTCAAGGTGTAAACCAGCTTCTGCGATGGGACTTTGATATCATCAAGTTTTATCAGACCTTTTTCTTTCTGTAGTTTGGAGAAAAAAACCACCTTGCTTAAGTAACTGAGCTGAAAGCACATCACTGAGGATCTTTGTGAAGTGAGAGCAAACATCTAAATCCTGTATGGCAGAAGACTTGTTTACTCAGTTAAGGATGCCTTTTTCAGCCACAACAGAAAAGCTGTGGCTATAAAAATACACCCTCTGGGGGGCAGGCACAGAAGGTTTAGACCTCGTATTTTGTTTATAAGAAATAAATATCTATGAAAACTTGGGTAAGCAACTTGACAGAGCAATTCACTCTTTATGCACTACCTTTTCCTCAGATGTAAAAGCTACTTGAGTCACCTTTGTTCAGTGTCTATGAAGTAAGATTAATTTTTATCCCCTTCACCAGACAAAAAGTAACCAGTTAATAGATGCTATGTTCTACCTCCTCTCAAAACAAGAATAATTTACTGACAAAGAGAAAATTTCTGAGAGTAAAGAGATGGTGAAAATGACAGACCATGTTATCATGAGGGACTGGTAAAAAATATGCTGGGACTACTTTTTAAAGGTGGGATATAGCAGAGACTCTAACGATATGTAAGATGGAAACAAAACAACTTGCTCAAATACTTTTTCCTCTTGGGCTCTTAACTTACTTAAGCAAAAGGTGGGATTTGGAGTAACAGCTAGGTACACTTCATTATATCATTTCTTCAGCAATCAGACTTTTTACATGGGATACTCTGAAATTGCCTGGGACTGGCCCTAGCCAAGTTTCACTGAATAAAAATTTTCACTGCAAAAGGTTGTTAAAGCAGTTTGAAAAATTTCAGGTTTCTACAAAGGTTTCAAAATTTTCTTACTAGATGTTTCTCATTCGTAAAGACAGTGAGAATCATTTTGGTTTACATCTGCATAATGAAGAACACTTAAGATTATAGACTTGATTCTTCATTGTCCTTTATTATCCCCAAGAACCAGGATTTAAGAGAGCTGTTTGAGAGGTTCAGACCTTCAGCAGCAGAGCTCTGCTCAGATGTCCAACATACCTATATCTTTCTATTTTCACAACATTTCTTTTTTTGCAGCAGCACAAGACCTGAGAGACAGCATTCCTTCCTCTGCCATACCTCACCTTCTTCTCATGCTTTGCTTAGTTCCTAACAGCAAATTTACCTTTTGGAACTGACTTTCTCTTATGGTAACCTAAAATTAAAAGAACTTACTTCATTTTCTCTTCTCGGCTGTCCTCATTCAGATAAGAGAAGAATATCTTACAACTGCACTTGCTTGCCTAATAAGTAACTACAAACATTGAGAAAAAAAAAGAAAGAGAGAGATATTTACCACTTTCCCAGGATAATTCCACTGTAAATTAACCACCTCATTGTCAAAGACCACACAAGTTACTACGATGGTCTCGCCTGTTTTGTAGACAGTTTTAAGAGCTTCAATTTCAACAGGTAGCTGTGAAGTAGCTAAGAGAAGAGAGAGAGAGATCTCATTTAGTTTTTAAAAGATTGCATTTTTCACATGGTGCAGTTTTAGAGGAAGATTTCTATTTCACTTCCTCTACTGAGGAATCATCTCGAAAATTCAGTAAAAGTACTGCTGATCTGTACTAATATAAGCAATTTGTATTTAAAGCATGAACTGCACAGGCATTGAGTTCAATCCCACAAAGAAATGATCCACAAATAAAATTCCAATTAGAGGTTCCTATCTCAAATCCCCCTGTAAAAAGGCATTGGGTATAAAAGCAACTTCCCATTTTGCTAATCTGTGACTCTCTTTGAGAATTCCTCGATGGTCAGGAAAAAATGTTTTTTAAAATAATTAAATCATTATGTTTTTCAGGCTACCCAGAGTTCTACAGTTTAAAACTACTGGGAAACACCAGCCTTTTAAGTTGTTTCAGTAAATAGGATGAAAATATATGGACTACAAAACACTTTTCTTGCAATAATTTTGGAGAGAAGATAGTTAGGGACACGTTATTCTCATCAAAATTGTAAGTAAACTTGCAAATAAGTAACTGGCAGTAATGCCAGAGGAGCAAGGAGCTCATCACTGGAGAAACATCTGATATAACCCCATGATGCTGACGCTCTTACAGTGTGAAGAAAGAACACAATCACTTTTGGGGTTTTTTTAATGAACAGGAATAAATACCTCTTATAATATAGATGAGGAACTCATCAGACTTGAACTCCACGCCTTTAACCATTGTTTTGCACGTGTATGAGCCTGCAGGAAAATTCCCTATGAAGCCTTGTTTGGTGTCATATAAAGCATACACAGACTTGTCTAAACTGTTAACTAAAGTCACTTGAGCATCTGGGTCACTTGTCCGACAAGGGATAACTGCAGGATCGCCTTCTTCTACCAGGATGAACTGGTCTTCTGGTACAGAAGGAACAAAGGGCATGTCTGGGTCTGTAAAAAACAAGAGGTAGTAATCTTACACTGTCTTGTTTGAAGCAAGTCCATGTACAAGAATTGCATATCAATGACCACTTACAGGTCATAAGTGCAACTTGCCCAGTTCATTCTCCCAGTGTTTTAGATATTGCAGGTAAGGTTTGCTATGTCATTTTAGCTATTTGATGTGACATGTAATGAAACATTTCTCCCAAGCACAAAACAGGAAAGGGTTTTGGTTCCTTTGTGACAATTCAGGATGCAAAATGAAAAAGACAAAAGATCCTCCCCCCAAAATGTTAAGTGTTCTTTATCACAACTCACACGATTTTAAGTCAGATGTTTTTCCCCTTTTTTATTAGTAGCTGTCTCCTAACCAATATATAAGCAGAGAAGAAAATAAGTATTAAATAAAAAATCCAAACACTTTCCAAGTAAAAAAAAAAATAAAAGAAGTAAGTTTCATGTTGTTTATGTTGAACACCACTAAACCCACATTTCATCAAAAATAGTTCAAGGTACTTATCTTCATGTATTTCTAACATGTCCAACATTACATTTATGAGACATAGTTAATTATGGTCACAGCATGTGGTTTTCAAAATATGGTATTCAACTAGGAAAAAAAGCAAACAAGGACCTGGTAGTTTTATTTCTTTTAAAGTCAACAAAATACATGCCAACTTTCCTACCCAGCCAATCCAAAGTCTGAGTTTAAAACATAATTGCATAACATTATGTATAAAAAGCATAGCCCTGAAATCGTCTCTGTTTGGCCATTCAGAATAAACAAATAATCCCTGCTAGCCTGAAGCTTCTGTGCAAAGCTTTATAATAAAATTTAATAAATAGCTATACAAATCCCTCCAACAATAGACTTTCTGCTGCACTGGCAGGCTCTTTGTAGCAATATTCCAAACACAGCACTCCATCCCAAAAATGCTGCCAACTCCATGTATCCATTTTCCCTCTGTAATTTAAAACAGAAACAAGATTCACCTAGTTTGGTTTTCTATGTCCTCTTTGTGAAAATAGGATATTGTGTGAAGTCCCAACGTAATCCTCCCTGGCTAAAGTGGGTTGCTGCCACCCATTGCCCTCCTAATTCATTGCAGGAAAAACAATTGTAAAGACAAAGTTTATAGTGGAAACAGAGACATTCTCTGTAATTTGGAGAAAAGGATATGTTTCTGCATTTATGACATCTTGATGGTTAGCAAGTGGAAAAAATTACAGGGTGTCTCTGCCCTGCAAATCTGGTAGGCTGATGTCTAGAGGCTTTCGAAAACTAAACCAAAAAGTTCTCTTGAAGAAATCTTCCATCTCTTGTCTTTATATTCCTCCACTGGGTGAGTTGCAAGACTGCTTAACATAAACAACGTCTTTTGGTAACTTGATTAGAGCTACTTGGATATCGAGATGTATGTGCCAAAGCTGGCAACCTCTGCTGAAACATCTTGTTTCAAGAATAAAAGCAAACAATTTACATTCATTGTGGCAAATGGAGAGAAAGTCTTGAAAGTCTTCACTGTCCTTGAATCACACACTGTCAACAGCAAAAACATAATGCCACTGGAAAAGAGCCTTTAAAACAAGTCCTGTTATTGTTCCCTGACTTTTTGCCCTTCCAGAATCTTCCTTGTCATTGCAGACATCATCTCCTTCAGAACATGCTGCAGTTTTGCAGGATGATTTGCAATCTCTCCTTCTCTCTTTTGTTCCATGTTCAAAATATTTACTGCAAATCCAGTGGCTTGATCTCTTCTGGCCCTGCAGTTGTGACCCTCACCCCCTAAAGCCCTGCCAATGCCAAGGAAACATCCAGACAGGGCTTTACAAAAGCAGTCAGTCGTGGCTCAGCCTTTGGTGCCTATCTCAGCTATGACAATAAAGATTTTCATCCCATAGAGATTGTGGAAAGACTTTAAGCAGATTTCCAGTCAGAACAAGGGGGTGGGAGGGCAAAGCTGGAAATAGACACTTCCAAAAAGAAGAGATGCCATTTCTTCTGAGTCCAACCGTTTTCCACCACTAAAAAGAAACGCAACACAGGGCCTGGGAAAGGCTGTGTTTGCCTTGAAAATTACAGGGCACTCCACAGCAGCCCCCATGTGTTTAATCTTGCATCAGACTGGCCATCAAGAACACTTCTTTCCCCTCCTTCTGACAGCTACCTCGAAAACATCGCCATTGCTTTATGCTTGCCAGTGCACACATGAACTTTTCCCAGTTTAGTTCGAGCCTAATTCAGGTTGAGAACAAGATATGGCCTTCCTCATCTGGCAGCTGCTTTAGTATCATACAGGGCACTGGTTTGGTCAGTACACATCCCAAAATATCCACCCAAGTGCCCCCGAAAAGATTGACATTTCTGTTAATCACTGCCTGGGAGCCAGGCAAACCTGAAGGCTGCACATACTCCCCTAGATGAGCTGACCTGGCCACCGAGGTCTCCTCTCCAGCCCCTGGTGGTCAGAAGACCTCAGGTCTGAAGTTCTGAGTTCATCCCTTCATCTGAGTTCAACTCCTCTTGAGAATAAAACTCTTATCAAAAAGTGAAAACTAACAGAAAGAAAGAAGAATATATCCACAGATTCACAGGGGCTGGTCTTGATTTACACATGAGGAAATGGCCCTGGGGTTATTTCTCTTCCTCTGACAGTAAATTGCCACCAGCAATTCACCTCTTCTAAATATCCATGATTCACCTCTTCCACCCAAACCTCCAGATAGAGCTGTGGCATCCCCCACTTACCAGGCACATAGATGTAGATGTCCTTCCCTTCCACTTCCCCATCCTCCACTTGTGTGTGGTTATAGTAGCAAACATATAAGCCTGTATGAGCAGCCGAGGCATTTCCTACTTCCAGCACTGTCACGAAGAGGCCACTGTTGTTTTCCTCATGTCTAATGTCTATCCTGTGGTTTCCCTCGGTCACTGGGTACTGCCAGCTCACTTCACTGTCTCCAGAGCATTTGAGTGTGAAATTGGAATTCAGCTGTACCACCATTTCATTCCTATTGGGAACAATAGTTGGCAGAGGAAGCTGGCAAAATGTTAGGAATGGTCCTGCAAAAAGACACAAATAAATAGCATGTGAATACACAAAACAGCCTCAGCACAGGCATGTGAAAGGAAGCAGAGAGGATCCAGAGCAGATTTTTTCTGACTATTTCAGACCTGCTGATGCCCCAGGAAATTTGCCCTTGTTAAAGCCAAAGCTTTGCCCAAGGAATAGCAAATGGCTTTCCTTTGAAATGTTAAGTGTTTGCTTGCTGACTTCTGTTTGTGAAATCAAGAGGTGAAAGACAGAGGTGAAATTAGAGATAGCTCCCAGTCCACACCACAGCTTTCCAACCCCAACGGTGTACACAACTCTACTGGAGAACAATGAATTCCACACCCTGACTGCCCTGGGTCACAGATATCTCACACCTTCTTACAGCCACGGTCAGGAAATCAGCAGTCCTGACAGCCTTCAAGTGAGCTCGCAGCTGAAATTTGGAAACCACTTCCCGAGACTAAAACCTGCATTTTACTTCTGACTTCAGTTTCTGCAAAGGGCCAGAGCAGGAGCTTTGTACATCAGGTCTACCGCTAGCCAAAATGTACAGAAGGCTTGTAGCCAAATAAAACTGCAATTCACTGAACTAGATGTTGTAGATGGCACTGGTTTCCAGATGCAATCTCCAGTTAAAGGCTCAGATTTGCAAGTCTAGGTATTTTGCAGGTAGGTTGGTGCAGGTCCAACCCTCAGAAGTAAAATTAGAGGATCCAAACCCTACAAAATGAGGAACACACCAAGGAAATATGTTTGTGGTTTCAGTCTTCCAAATGACCTGTACAATAAACCAGCACCTAGGCTCACGGAATGAAATTGGCACACTCTGCAATAAACGGCACCAGGAATCCAGATTGTCTTTGAAATCTTTTTCCACTCCTGCCCAGAGTTACCTGACCCTTCTATATTTGGCACCCTGCGGCAGAGCCTGCCCTGCCATCCCCCTCGTTTGGCAGATGTTGTGAGGCCGGGCCGGCAGCCCCGGCGAGAGCGCCGCGGCGATGCGGTGTGGGAGGCCCGCGGAGCCCGCACGGGCAGCCCGGCCCGCACCGCTGCCGGGGAATGCCCAGCGGGGCGGGCGTGGGACAGCTGGAGGTGGGCAGGCTCACTCTCCCTGCACACTCAGACAAGTCGGGTGGGAGGTTATGGCAGCACAGGAGAGCCAAAGTGGCCAATGTGGGCCAGCGAAAGTACTGCCTTCTCAGTAGGTCTTGTCACAGCCTACCAGAAGGAAGAGCAGGAAAAACAGGTCTGTGACCAGCTGGCAACCATGTGGCATTTGTCATTGTGGGCAGAATGAAAGTGAGTTTAAATATAGATCTATGAAGAATTAGGGGTGGAGAAGCTTAGAGGATTGAGGAACAACATTACCTGTGAGAAAACATCCCAGAGTCAGGAACGTCTGTGGGGAAGCACCCATAGCTACCAACAACTGAAACAGAAAGGAGAAAGCAAGAGAGAGACAGTTAATGGACTGGCAACTGTATAAGACTTGGGAGGACCCCTCTTCTGCAGCACCCAAGGGCAGCTTCCCATCACTCCACACGGTGCCACAAAGGGGAATGGCCCAGGGACCCCAGTTCACTGCCAGGGCAGAGTGAGACTCATGCCACTTACTGCCACAAGGTGTGTGCAGCCACAGACTGATCACACCATGACTCCTTCTCTCCACTGGCAGTGTAAGGAGCCAAATCCTGGTGTAAGGAACCAAGTCCATCCCCTTTCCAACAGCCCGCGGACAGCTCTGCTCCCCACTGTAGCCTGTGGGACAGAGCCCACAGAAACACCCCTGAACAGAGGCAGCACCTTCGCAAGCATCAATGAAGATGTAACATCTTCCTGCAGTAAGTTCTGACCTTTCAGCTGCAAGCAGCTTTTATGGGAGAAAAAGTACATTTTAAAGCTACTCTTATTATGAATAGTACAACCCTGAGTGATATTTTTGTTTTGCCATGGTACATATGTGTATATATAGCTTACAGAATACAATGTAATACAATGGTGCTTATTGCCTATTTAGCAAGAATTCCCTTGATCGAGAGACATGCTATTTAAAAACACATGCTGAAATTTTCTAATGAAATAAATCCATGACAGACTGTAGGCCAGCAGTGCCATTCACAGAGCATCTATTATCCCCAACAGTGCAGAGAGTCATAGATCATATGCAATTATTTCAGCTTGCAAACATATAATCCTAAAGCATCTCTCTTACAGAGGCAACAATAGCAATCACCATCTATGTAATTTTTGTGCCATGTAATGACATTTCAACATAAAACCCTCAAGCAGCATGCTAGGTCATTTTTAAAGAAGATCCTACAATCTCTGCTCCCATTGAAACCAACAGATGTTTTGCTAGCGACTTCTAATAGCAACTGGATTTGGCCTAAATCCAATATATATTAAAAAAACACTGCACAGAAGAGCCCCTAATTTGAAACACTGACCAAGGAGTAAAATAAAGAATGATGTGCCAAGACAAGGACTACTTTTCAAAGGTTCTGGAGAGTTTCTATTCATCCTCTGGTATTCAGTTCCTGATGCTGAGATATGAAAGCACATACGTGTATCTAGTTATTACAACTGTAGCAGTGCCATATGGGAGCTAAATGCCTACAACATGCCAAGGAGTGTTTCTGATCTTGTCCTGCTTTCCTCCTGCAATGGATGGAGCAGACAGCACCCTTTTGCAGAATGAAAGAATTTTATACTCAGACATGAAGGTCTCAGAAGCAGAATTAGAAGAATATCTGTCTCAAAAACATGTACAAACACCTTCAGAAATTCAGCTATTAATGCTCCAGCAGAGACAAGGAATCTTGTATGATTCTTCAATTAGCAATAACTGCCATGTGTTTATGTATCTGTCTCCCATCAATAACAGATTCCTGGATATCAAATGGTTCCCTCGGTTTCAGCCTCCTTACTCTTTTTATCACATTTATATCCTGCATTTTTTATCTAATAAAGTAACCCTCTGTAACTCTTTTAAGACTTACTGTGGTCTGCTTTATTGATCTGACTCCTAGTATCCCAAGATCCACAAGATAATGCTACCCCACTTTTGCCAAGTTCCCTCCTTTTTCTGACTGAAAAGGTAACTCTCTCCCCCTCTTGTGTTGTTTTGCCAGACTATTCAGTGCAAGTGATGCAGCAGAGAAGGAGAAAAAACAAAACTAGCTCATCTCTCACTCACCAGAAGCTCTGCTGAAGTAGACTTATTGCAGAGCAGTGTGTGTAAGTGAGGACTGAAGCCCAAGGATATAGAGGTGATGGCATTTCCAAAGTGCTACTTTGAACTGGCTGTCTTGGTTGGGCTGACACTGAAATCAATGAGTGTCTTGAAGTAGCATTGCAGTTTCAAAACACAAGGACTTAACTAAATTTGCTTTCTCCATCTGACTCTTCTTTCACAACCCAGAGCTTTGATCTTTCCTCAATGACCCGTTAATCTCATCAAGACCCAGAGCAACATTTCTTCACTGTGAAAGACAGAATAATGTACTAAGGATTCGCCATCACTCGTATTCAAAATCTATCTGAACCAAATTTAGTTACATCAGGCATGTCACTTAAGAATGCTAGTGCCATCACCACATATCCTCACACATCCATGCCCGACTCAAGGTTTAACACAGGCACCACTTCACACTTACGGACAAGAGAGTTTACTCATTCCCACAACACCGAGCAGGTACACCCATATTGGTTTTCTTTATTTACAGTCACATACACCTTTGTATGCACCTTTTAACTCCTTTGCCTTCCCTATGGCAGACCAGTTGTCTTTGTCCCCAACTATCCAAATCTTAGCCCTGGATAAATACATCAGATTCAGTTCCTAACACTGGTCTATCAATCCATAACTGGTGTAGCCTTGCTGAAGCCAGTAGTTTATGCAAGCTGAAACCCAGTATTAACATGACACATGCAATATGAGTTTGAGTAAACATTAATTTCTTGCATACTTAGAACATTGCTAGCTAAAATACAAACATGAGTGTGTATAGTAAAAGCTAGGTAATGTCATTGCTATGTTTGGTAAATGGGGGATTTGCCAAACCCTTTGCAGGGGTTTGCCCCGGGATTAACAAATCATGGAATTTACATAGATTTCTGACTTACATAGGTTTCTGACTTACATAGGTTCTGATTTACATAGGTTCTGACTGAAATGCTGGTATCACTCTTGTGCACTTTAGTGGTTAAAAAAAAACAAAAAAAAACCCACACCAAAAAAACAACAACAAAAACCCCCACAAAAACAAAACAACAAAAAAACGCACCAACACCCAGAAGACAAATGCTGAAGAACATCAGGAGTCATTTTCCCAAACACTAACTGCCAAGCACTGGCTTCCTATAAAGAAAGGTTTCATTGACTGTGCCACAAAAGACAAGGTAAAATCAACGTTCAGAGACTCAATGGAAAAATATGTTTAGAAAATTCTGATATTCCTAGGTGAGTATTCTACGTGACCTAAAGAGAAAGAAAGGAGGGGAACCGAGAAGAGCCAAGGGTATATGTTATTTTCACACTGCTGGGAATCAACCGAAGAGCTCTTTGAGGACAGAAAACCAGCCCATCTCCCGGAACACAGGAGGCGGCTGGGCTGATTTCCATCCAGCCACCCATCACTGCAGCTCGTTCCCGCGGCCACAGGATGGCAATGTTGATCCACATTACCGACACGTTCCTCGTCCTGCAAAAGGCAACGCTGGTCTCCAACGGAGGAGCCTAAACTGGCTCTCCCGGATCAACTCAAAATTCCAAATTCCTACATTTTTAATTTCACGTGATTAACAAAATAAAACAAAACAGAAAACCAAACCAACAAAAAAAATACCAACCAAAACCACCCTAAAACTTCAAACAAACAAAAAAGCAACAACAGCAACAAAAAAAACCCCAACGACAACACACCAACTCTGGTCCCATTTTCTCTGTATTTACATAAGTGATAGGACAGTATTTGGATTGTAAATCTTTGCACGTAATGATATGATTATCCTTGTTATGAGAGGACTGGGTAATTTCAGTCATGATTTTGTCAGAGTGGCAGTCTGTCCTTCTGGGAAAGCTGATCTTTTCCAGGAAGAGCTAAGGCCAACCCAAGAAAAGACTTTTCTTTCTTGTGGTATAAGTCACCAACTGAATGTAAATGTTCGGACCGGACCTCCTGAAACATTTCTTGGTCCTCAGTTCCTGAACTGCAAACTCAACTCTCCACAAGAGCAGTGCTACCCTGCAATGCTAACATGTGGGTGTGATGGTTTTGCTGGAGAAAGGTTCAAAGCTCTTCAATGAAAAAGACAGCCATAAATATTCTCCCCAAATGAGACTTGTTCCATGTCCCTTAACAAATATTTGTGTCCAGTATAGCCTGTACATAGAAAAAACTATGCATCAAGAAAAACCCAAGGAATAACCATGCATCAAGGATAGCCCAGTGCTGGGCTGCTGCTGAGTACTTAGGGCTCTGCAGGACATACAGTGAGGCTGCCTCCCAACGAGCCTTCCAGTCACCCCCAATTCTTCAGCCTAACCCTCCAGGACAGAGTCCCTCTAGGACTCTAGTCTAGGAGCTAAAGGTGGTGGGGGAATTGCAAAGCCTAAATTTTCCCACTTGATCCAAGGAGGATTGTCCAGATTGTTCCAGAAAACAGAGTGGGGGGGGGAAAGAAAAAACACAAACAGCTGGCACTTCCAAGTAATACATCTTCCTTAAGTTCTCAGAATCAAATCAAAGAACACCTCAGATCCCAACTCAAGCACCAAGAAGCATTGTATGGAAAAAAATATCCATCTCTGTTGACCACAAGAACAAGGAAGCCTAGCTATTGCAAACTTTTCCCCTGGGTGCCCATGCAAAGCCTTATAGGCTTGAAAGAGATGAGTCAAGCAGGAGAGCAAGCCAAGAGGGAGAGAAAGGATCGCTTGCTTTCTTGCTTGTTTTTTTTTTAATTATCAGCAATTCTCGCCACCATCAGGAAAAATCACCTCTCAGAAGTCATTCCTTTGTCTTTAAGTCTTCAAAAGAAAAAAAGGAAACATCTTCTATTAAAAATTTTAGAGTTCACGTGCAAAAGTAGGTACCATTGTAGTCATAAGGAAATAAAGAAGCAAGCAAGGCAAGGATTATATAAAGTTACAAATTTCAGCCTCCTTTTTAGACCAACTGGTATAGCTGGAAATAGTCTGCGAGGTCTTGGCTATGCAAGACTTTCTGTCTATATATACTCTACTTCAATCCTAGCCCAATGTTGTAGTACAGAAGAGAGGTATTTTATTAAAATATTTATTACTTCCTGCTTTCTTGAAACCTAATACCTTTATCTTACCCTCAGAGCCACATGAAGATTTCCCATACATCAACAAACTAGTAACAGCAAAGATGGCCCCAGTACCTGGACGGCAGCTGGACTGCCATACCCCCTGCCCCTCAGTGCCTAGAGGAGTACCAGAACAAGGGACCTCATTTAAAAGCAGCAGGAGAGTGCCCGCAGGCTGATAGAGCTGGTTTGCTTGTGGACTCCTAAATCCCAGTGTTTCGTGAGGTCTCATTTTTCTGCAAACTTTTTCTCCCCAAGCTTTGAGGTTGGCTGAACCACTGTTTAGCTGAGGGCCGTTCTAAAATTCTCATTGTTAACTAGAAGCTAAGCCCGAAGTCCCTTGCTGGGAAATCTTTACACAGCGTTTCTACACACAGAGTTAAAAGTCGGATCTCCACAGCTCAGATTTTGATGAGACGATGACAGAGGCATCTTTGATGCCTGTCTCCTTGCTTTGATCCTGTGTCTTGTCCCATCTAAGACAGAGAGCTTAGTCAGCCGAGTTGGGACTCCAGCTGGGCTCTATATCGGCCCTGGGAGATGCCGAGAGCATAACAAGCCATCCCGCTAACCCTGGTGCGTCCCGTCGGGGAGACAGCGGCCGCCTGCTCGAGACCGAGGTGTGGATGGCGGTGCACACTCTCCAGTCCCCATCAGGCTGGACAGACCCTGCCGGCCCGCGGGGAGCCCGGGCGGCAGCCCCCGGGGAGCGGGACAGCGGCGCTGCCGCGGCTCCCCCTCGGTCCGCCCACCCTCGGCGCAGCCCGACGGCTGGAGCCGCTGCAGATCAAAAGCTGCGCGGGACACCGAGCAAACCTAGCAGAGATGGCAGCTCCCAGCCACTTCACTGCTTTTCTGAGAAACAATAGGAAAGTTTTTGCCAAGCTGGAGGGACGAGGGGTGTTTCTTTGGTGGTGTTTTTTTTTCTTTTTTTTTTTTTCTCCTTAATGCGAGGTAGCCGGGAAAAAGAAAAAAGCGGAGTAGGGGAGACGGAGAGGAGCAGCGCACAGACATGCTTCCCTACGGAGGTGGTACTACGACCCGACGCTTCTTCTCCAGCCCTCTCCGTCAGGCGAAGCACGAAGCCCCGGGGCGCGGGGTGTGGAGACGGGCGGGGGTCCCGGCGGGGGACAGAGGCTGCGCCCGGCCTGGGAGCTGTGGGACCAAGCGGGAGCGATGCGCCCGCAGCCCCGGGAACGGGTTCGTAGGTTCCCATACGGGCCGAGGCGATGCGCTGCCCTCTCCGGGCGTGCAGAGTTAGGCCCCGAAGGAGCGCTAGGGAGCTCGAACATTTGGCAAGAGACGCGCCGAAAGTACCGTCGAGGGGCTCTGGAAACGTGCCCCCGGCACTGATGGGGGCCAAGGGCATCGCTCCCGCCTCTGGTCCGCACCCGACGGGGTGCGTACGAGCCCCGGGGGCTGGCGGCTGTGCCCTGGGACTGCTGCTGCCTTGCTAGGTCTGTCGCTGCTGGCTCCAGAAAAAGCTGTCCAAGTCCTGTTCTCTGGAACGGTTCCTGAGCTGCGGGATCCGAGTCCAAAAATGTTGAGCAATGCCGCGGACAGCCAAAAAGCCATTTCCTACTTGCTCCTAGGACTTTTCCAAGGGACTCCAGCCTGGCAGAGGCTGGAAGTTTGCAAATCCTCTCTTGACAAAATCCAAAAGGTGGCCGCGAAGACTTTGCCCTTCCTAGGGTAGGAAGCAGTGGGGTCCAGCAGTCCGGCGGGGCATACGGTAAGGCTGGCATTCCCGTTGAGAGAGGGGCTGCAGGCTGGAAAGGCTCCAGGTACCAACCCTGTCTAAATTCTGCATCTTCCCTNAAAAAAAAAAAAAAAAAAAAAAAAAAAAAAAAAAAAAGAGAGACGGGGCGCGCAGGGATGGAGATCGGGTCACCTTTCGGGGGTTGTGTGCGCGCCTCCGCTCGGGATCTCGGGGCGTTTTAGGCTACCGGGTCAGAGGGAACGAGGTGAGAAAGGGGATCTAAAGGAGGGAAGGTGGTGAAAAACAAAGGGTGGGGGGAGGGACGGGAGAACAGCGGGGTGAAGGAAGCGAGGGATGCGAGAAGAAAGGGAGCCGCTTACTTGGTCGGTGCGCGTCCCCGCTTTCCCCCCTGGGGCGGGCACCGCCGCTGCCCGCGGAGCCCCGTCGGGTCGCTCCCGCCCCCGCGGCAGGAATGCGGCGCGGTAGCCCCCGCCGTCCCAATGTGTTTGTCATTAGCGCTGCCCGCGCTGCTCGCCGCCGCACCCCGACGGCTGGCGCAGCGCAGCGCTGCACCCCCACTCCCCTCCGCACAGTCACCAGCGCCCGCCGCCTGCGCCCTGCGGGAACAAGCCCTCTGCTCGGCTCAGAGCATCGGGGGAAAAGGAAAAAAAAAAAAAAAAAAAAAAAAAAAAAAGAAAAAAGAAAGAAAAAAAAAAAAAACCACCACGAACTGAAGAAAACTCCCAACAAATAAATAAAGAAAAAACTAATAAAATAAATGAGGAAAAAAACGCGAGAGAAAAGATGTAAAAAACAAAAAGGTGGGGAAAATGCCCCGCACCTCTTACCTTCTCGTTTACAATCCGCAGCCCCAATCCTGCAGATTGTAAAACATCCAAAATATGTCCACGTCTTTTGTGACTTTCCCTGCTCAGCCGCGCTCTTTCCCTCCCGCTCGCCCTCCCTCCCGATCCAACTGTAATGGTCTCACAAACCGCGTCCCGTAATTGATTCAATGTTATAGACCATCCTTCCAAAACTAATCATTTGCTTTAAGTAAATAGCTGTCAGGAAATGAAGCCCCCCTCAGGTCCCTTCAGAATAAGAGCTTGCTGGCTCGCCCGGCGCCCCCAGCCCCGCGGCCGGAGGCGGGCGCGCCGGCGGGAGGCTCTTACGCAGGCAGGGGGGCCGGTCTCTGCCTCCAGATTTCAGCAGCCTCGCAGGGGAGAGGGAGGTTGGCCATATGGCAGGGGCGAGGGGGAGGAAAGGGGGAAGCGGGGAGTTTTGCTCTGCAGGGGGAGAAAATAAAAAAAAAAAAGAAAAAAAGAGAAAAAGACCCAAAAAAACTTTCATGAAAACTCAGAGTGCTCCCAAATTTCATGAATGAGCCTCCCCTCCTCAGACCCTCCAGGACGGTGGGTCGGACGCCGGGCTCGATGTCCACGCTTACAGAATGAGTTTATGGACGGAGAGTTTGATTTGGAAACGAATTCGTGGCTTCCTCCTGTCCTTTGTACACCGCTGAGCTCGGGTTTGGGCTAGAGAGCTGGATGGACGGCCGTGAGCCAGCCAGGACCAGGAGGCACAGAGAGACAGGGAGAGAGACGAATCACTAACTTTTATGAATGAAAGACACAACGAAAGGTAACCTTCGCCAGGAGTCAGCCCCCCCCAAAGCCCGCAGCTCCGACGGGACCAAGAACACTCTTCCCTTCGTCTCTGCCTTCGCTTTGCCCAGCGCAAACAGACCCCAGTAATAACCAAACCAGGGACACGGCAAGGGCCGGAGGTGCAGGAGGAGGCGCGGGCAGCGCACGTCCGAGCCCGTCCTGTTTGAACACGCTCCAGAGGGGCTTTGATCCCCGCCGGGGAACCAGCACTGGGTATCTGCTTTGTTGGCCGTCGCTATCACTGGCGATAAGGGGTGGCCGAGGGAGCTGCCGGGGAGCTGCCCTCGCCGCCCTTTTGCTGCAGGCTTCGTGCGGAGCGAGGCGAGCGGGGCCGGCGGGGCGCGGCGATGCGGCGGCCGCGGGAGAGGGGGCAGTGCAGCCCCAGGAACGGAGCGGAGCGCAGTGGGTCCCCGCCTGCCTTCTGGGGAGGGCACCGGCCCCACCGCTGCGGGCCAGGACTTCTCCCGTCTCCTTCCCTCCCCGGTCCAGCACCACCACCACCCGCACCTCTTTCTCCCGTCTAGTATTAAACAAAAGTTTGTTGTCGAAGTCAAGAGCCAGGATCCAGTGGGTTTTCTCTTTCCTAAGCGAGGGAGATTAAGCCTCTGAATCGAAGATGCCTCGAAGAGAACAGAGGCAGAAACGAGAGCCAACTCCCAAGGATGCGCGCTCAGGCTGAGGTACCGCTGCCTGGGCTCTCAGGGCTCCCGGCGGCGCTCCCGGCCCCTTGCACGCCCTCCACTAGTGCATCCTCGGCTCGGGTGAGTGCACAACCCCGCTATTGCTTCCACATGTTCCTCCAGGAAATCATCGGAGTCAGATCTATGAGCAGCCCCTGGTCGGAATGCTAACAGGATACCGTAACGCTTGTGAATAAACAACAGGCTCCCAGTGAGTCAAAAAAGCACGGAGGAGAAAAAAAAAGAAAAAAGNAGAAAAAAAAAACAGAAAACAAACCCAAACGAACAACACAGGAGGAAAAAAAAAATCCCACACCGCACACTGGAACTCTCCATTTGAGAGGGCGAGCGCACCCAGCATCCCGAACCCCTCAATTTGTGGAGGGAAATGCTTTATCATGAGTTGGATTAAAGCGGCGGGCTCTCGCAAAATTAAGCCCTCGAAGATGAGCGTCAACTGCCTAAGCGCTGGGGCGATCCTGCAGGGCTCGGGCCACGATGTACCGGCGTGAGCGTATCTGGTTTAACGTGCGGGGTGATTCCTGGCGAAATACCATCAGGATGGGATGTAAAGTTACTCTTTCGAAAAGAAAGGAGCAAAAGGAAAAGGGAGGAGGCTCCTTCTGGTTGCAATTACCTGCCTCATTTGAATAATGCTTTTGTCATGATCATTATCGAGAGGTCGTTAACGGCTTCCACGTGAGATCTCACAAGACCCAGCGAAAAATAAAAATTGCAAAATGGGGGACTAGCAAGGCTGCCTGCTAGGCCAGTCTGGCCCTTCGGGCGGGGACCCGACGGCTCTGTGGAGACAGGGACGGAGGTGTCCCGTCGCCCAGGGTCCCTTCTGGGGAACGGTGCCACTTTCCCCGACGTAGCTTTCCCTTCCCCACCCTAAGGGCCCGGCGGCGCCGTGCCCACGCCCGCCACCCGAGGAGCAGCGAGGCGGCGGGACCTGGCCTCTGCCCGCTCTGGTCCTTGAGCCGATCCCCCTCCGTAGTGCCGGCGGTGTCTATGGATTGGTCCCGCGCAGAGGAGGTGGTAGTTAAAATAAACCCTCCGGACGGCTGCTGAGCTCTGTCTCCCGCCCCGTGCGGTGCAGGGGGGTCCCGCCCAGAGAGGCGAGGGGGACGTGGGGTTAGAGAGAGGACAGGCTGGGGGTGGGGGGATCTTTTACCTCTCCTCTCCCCTGTCCTCCCGCCTTCCCCTCCCCTGAAGGGCTGGAGCATAAAGCATCCCGTTAGCGTGTGTTTATGTGGTAACAGATGGAAGCTGCACGTCTCAAACGAAGTGCGGCGCCCAGGCTAGAGCCGCTCTCGCCTGTTCATGCTCCCAGCTTGCCCCCCGGAGTGGGCGGGGGTGTGTGTCCCCCTCCCCGGGCCCGCGGCGCCGTCAGAGTCCGGGCAGCGGGAGCACCGACGGCTCGGGTTATTGCGGGGCGGCTCTCTCCACTCTCAGACACTTCCAGGGGGGCTGGGAGCCTTCGAGGCCCCTTTCCCTCCTCCCCCGCTCAGCATCCCTCTCTCTGGGGAAATCACAATTTGTTTCAAGTAATAAATCCTTTCCTGCGGCTCTCTCCCAAGGGTGAGCCGTGGAGCGGTTAACTGGACAAGCCCATTGAACAACCTAAATGGTGGCTTGTGTGGCCACCGGCGGGACTGGGCAAGCGAGAGAAGGTTCCCCGGCCCGGGCTCCGCGGGAACCCCCGCTGAGGGGCCGCAGCCATTTGACTGGATGGGAAGGCACGTCTGGGTTTAATTATCGTTACCCACGTTCTGCGATGCACGGAGCAGTAGTCACCCTTTTTAGAGCTGGGACCCCGGCGTGAAGAGCATCTACAGCCTGAAGCAGAGACACCCTCAAACCCCTGAGAGAGGGAGAAAGCAGAGCGGCCTCACGTCTGTGTTCACGGCTATCGCCTAGGGAGGAGAATACAGCGGTGAGGACCGCCTCACCTATGAAAGAGAGCTAAGCAGGCGACCACCAAGGGCCCGAGCGTCTCCGGGAAATGTGTCCTGGCGGTGGGAGGGTCTTGTGTACATTTACAGTCCTACTAGATTTTTAGACTTTTAGACTTTTCGATTTTTATTTCTTTCAATCTTTCCATAAGTACAGATTCCCTCATTTTGTTTGTTCAACAGAATTTGGCTCTGAATAGCAAGGATCCCGTGTCACTGGGAGGACAGGCAACCAGACAAAAGAATTTAACTTTGCCCAGCCTGCCCTCCCTAGCCATTTTTTTTTTAATTCCCCACATGGCTGAGGTAGTTCCCCGTACTCGTCATTTTCCTCCCCATGCCCGTCGTTTTCCCACCGAGGCCGCTGCTGCCACGACGTCGAGCTGTTCTGCTTTCATTGTTGCGTTTGGCTCTTGACATTAAAAGATGCCAAAACAGCCGCGAAAGGCTTATTCTTTGAAAAACAGACTTTGTTTTTCCTTTTGCTCCCGCCCTGACTTTTTTTGACTGCGACAGAATAAACAGCCCGCTGTGATCCAGAAGCAGGGTGAACGCAGTTTAGAGGCCAGGCAAAGCGAGGAAAAAAAGAGGTTGTTGCCCGCCTGGCCCTTCGCCGTTGCCTGTCTCCGCTCCGACCCCCGGGCGGGGAGCCCCGGCCCTGCCGCCGCACCGACGGGCGGGGAGGCAGCGCCGCCGGGGTGCCTTCAGCGCCGGGGTGCCTTCAGCGCCGGGGTGCCTTCACCGCCGGGGTGCCTTCAGCGCCGGCCGAGGGCGCCCGGGCAGTGCCACCGCCGCCCGCGACACTAGAGGGCACCGCAGCCCGCGGGAGCAGCCGGCCGAGCCCGGCAGGGGCACCGCGCCCCGCCAGCCGCTGCTGCCGCCTCTGCGCCTCATTAGCGATAGACCGGCTCTGGAGAATATGGCGAAGAGGGGCCGTCCCGGGAATCTAATGGCTCCAGCCATGTAGGTCCAGCCCCGCAGGTCCAGCTCGGGCCGCGCTCAGCAGCTCGGGAGATGTGGCATGCTGCAAGTAAAGCGGAGATATAAATTCCTCCCGTGCCACAAATGAAAAGTTTTCCCTCTGAAATCAAAGGATCCTCTGCTGATTCAGCCCAGGTTTGACTTCGTTTCATAACTCCCGAGACCATTATCTCTGCCTTTGTTCTTTCGAGCTGCAGCAATTAATGGATTACAGCAGGACAAAACCACAGCCAGACCAAGCTGCTTTCGTTCTGCAGCTATTCACTATTAGTACCAGCTTTGCTCCCCTCGGGCTACTGTGCTTGGGAGCCCAGCCCTGAGTTCTGCACGGGGGAGCTGGGTGGTGTGGAGGCCACCCTGGATGTCGTGGTCATGGCCGCAGTGACACAGTGGGCATGGGCCAACATCCGTGTCAGTGTCGGTCCCCACATACGCCTGGGCTGATCACATCCACCATGCATTCCTACCATAGGCACAGGACAGCCAAGACAGGCTGAGCATCATGAAATATCAGACTGAGGAGAGAAACATATCTGTGTGCTGACTACCCGGAACTGCCCATGCTCCAGGCAAGGAATGTCATTTTTCTGCTTCATCCCACAAAAAGTTTTTTTTCTGACGCTTAGTGATTAACACACATGTTTGGGGTGATTTGCTGTGGAAATACTGGAGCTACAAAGTTTATGAATTGTAATTAGGTTTCTAAAAGGATCTCTCTCCTCGCCGGATCTTTCATGCTCCAAAATACCCCTGCAAACAAAACATTGTCCCTCTAATTCTGTGGCATAGAGTGTTTCTGAACATGGATCATGCCCATCCTAAGGATTAAGAAGATGGAAAGCCATTAATGCTTCCTAAGAGCTTGCAGGTTTGGATTTTGTGTGGAGCCACCACTAGGAACGGCAAGAATCAGCATCCATGTTGTCACAGTCAGCAAAAAGCTCCAGACCTGGAAACGAATGTAGCCATTCCTCTTAGTCATTGAATTTGTTCATTCATTTTACTCATATTTACCAAGATTATGCTGGAGGTGTGTCAGCAGGAGGCATGAATCACGTTGACATTCTTCTTGCAGCATTGTGTGTCTCCTCTACTCAAGGTTCTATGGCCCTAATCAGTGATGGAAGAAATCAAGCAGGCACCAATCACGCCTCAAGCCATTCCAAGGAGTGGCCAATGCCCATGTCCTCATTTTTGGTTTAGAGACAGGACAGACAGAAACACTGAAATGTCAGGGGGAAGTGTTCCTTTTTTTTTTTNTCTCAAAAAAACTATTCGACCTTTTTCTCTGAGATCACCTTTAGTCTGTACCTCATCTAGTTCTGCAGAGAGCACTTTCTGCCTCAGTTACATGATCATTTGCCTGTTTATTGTTGGCAAACCTTTAGAGAACTCAGTTTTATGTATTCCTCTTGAGCAAGGTGGTTGTGGAGAGAGAAATGAGAGAGTGAGATGAGAGGAAAATGCAGGTAAAAGTTCCTGTTGCCATGCATGTGAAGCTACAGTTCAGGCCTTGACAGGAAAGCTCTGATGTGGCTCAAGAACAGAGGATACAGCAGCATTTAGTTACATTATGATCCTTAGACTGCTGGCTTCTTTTAGTCAGATATTTTGCTTTTAAATCTAAATTATCTTTTGAGAAAGAGTCTAATGTGGAAACTGGGCCAGATTCTGCTTTGTGTAAACCTGGTGTAACTCTAACTTCAAGGGAATTATTCCAGATTGAATCTGGTATAATTAAGATTAAAAATTGGCTCTGGAAGTCTTTTCTTTGGCAATAAAGCTAGAGAAGTTCTGCAAAGAAAAATAATTAAAACCAGGACTTTATTTCAGTGCTCTTTTAAATAACATGTGCTATAGATGCTTTGAAGGCATTTGTTCTCTATGACTGCAGTATTTTAAAACTTTCACTTAGGTTCCACTAATCAAGTTAACCCTTGACAACCAACTGTGCTTAAAATGTTATGTACAGAAACTTCTAATTTTGCAGGACATTGTCCAAACAAAAAACAAATTCCATTAAAAGCATACGATGGCTGCTGTGGCCGTTGCAAGCTTCTGTTTGCTGGTGAAGTCATGAATTTCACTGCTCTAGCCACAACAGAAGCTCTGAAATAATTCTAAATTTATACCTTAATCAACGTGGGTTTTTTTCATGGTGCAAATCATGTTATCTGACTGCTAAACTCAACATATTGAGAAGGAGCAATTGTCAAGTTCCTTAGTATCCCTCGAAAGTGAACTCTGCAAGGAGTTCCTAGAGGAACCCTGAAATACTACAAATTACCTCACAATTTTCTATGAGAAAACAAGATGTCATTTAACAGTTTCTGTGTCCACTATCATTGTGTTTGTTAGGTTCATACCCATCATAGAAAATATGTCACCATAATTTGATTGCAATTGGTGAGAAGAAGCTGATCAGTTTTTGTTGGGTGTGATTTTCAGGCCCAATGAAATCACAAGAACATTTGTCATTCTCTTCACTGGCCCCAGATTTTCATCATGGATTAATCAGATCACTCTTTAGGCTGTATAGGAAAAGAAGAGATGAAGGAGAAAGAATAATTTATCTTTGATTCCTTGTGGCGTATGAAGAATATGTATTTGGAAAATGTATTTTGCTCTTTTTAAGTGGGGTTGACATGTAGAAGGAATCGAATCTATTTTTTTATTTCAAAAGTGTGTGAGTATCAAGCCATGTCAGCCCTCTTTTTTTTGCTAGAAGACTCCTTGCTGAATCAGTGAACAAAGACACCATTCTGCTCTTTCACTGAGCAATCTTTTAACCTCTCTGTTGAGCAGGTTTGTAGAATTAGGAAGCACGAAGACATATCACACCCCAACCTTCTGTTGCAATGAGCTTGTCCACCATCCTTTCTCCACCCTGCACGAGTGCCTTGGGAGGTTGCAGGAAGCAAACATGGGAGGAGAACCCAGACTGCAGCTTTGAAAGAACATGTACTGCAAGAGCTAGGAAGATGGAGTCCATCCTGATTTTACACATTTGAGACTTCTTTCAGAGAAAGGGAGTTGTGGGGTAATCCCTCACCAACCTGGTCTCTTTTATCATTCATGTTTCGCTTCCTTTGTCCCTCGTTAACAGGCTAAATGCTGAAAGAATAGCAGTAAGGATAAAAAAAAAATGCCCAATTCAGAACAGTTCTTTGTCCATCAGTCATGGACACCACAAAGAAGGAACAGGCACAGGTCACTTCATGTCTGTTTTTTATTTCATAGTCAAAGAAAATACAAGCGTGCTCTCCTTATTGTCAAGAGAGTACAGAATATTCTTTCCCTCTCTTTGCAATGGGAGAAAACATTTGTAAAGCCAATATAAATCCAAATAAATTCTTACCATTCCTGCTCATCATTTCCATCACCAAACTTATATTTTTCTTTTCTTAGTTATTTTTCTCCCAATGCATTATATACTACTGTAGGAAAAAGGTATTATTGAAATCCATTCCTCTATGAAACTTTGTTGAGAATCTCTTGCTAAGCAATCTGCAAGCAGTCTCTGGTAGTCTGAATGAATCTATGAAGCCTGCTCTGATTATCCTTTTCCAAAACATTGTAGGATTTAGTCAGCTCGATAAGATGAAGGGTTGAGGAAATGCTTTACTCCAGAAACATTAGCAGCTGTACAGCTGGGAGCTGATCAAAACAGCACTCAGAAGTATAACCGTAGCCTATGCCAGCGACAGGGATGTTGGAGGCACGCAGCTCTGTTTTAGGGGAGGTTAAAATATATAGGTAGGTAGACATTTTGAGTGGACAGAAGCCATTGTAAATATCTGGAGAGTCTAGTGCTTTTTTTGTGGGAGACAAATGGTCCCCCAGCCCTCTTAGCACCTGCCAGTGTCTCTCTGCTGCCCTTTGCCCTGTGAGGCTGCTTGTTCTGACGGCTTCTGCAGCTCTCCTGGCTTCACATTCCTTCTCCGTATGTTGGCCTTTTTCATTGCTGCTTATCCTAATATTGACTTAGCAAAGGAGGGGAGTTAAAAATAGCTGGCTCCCCTACTGTCTACAGACCTTCTGCCTAGCTTTGCTTTAGGCCTGTGAATCACAAACATTGGTTTAAACCATCATTAGCATCTGAATGAAGATAAAGGGACAAGAGTGGTTAGGGTAGGCAGTCACCTTGTGTAAGTATCACTCCTCAATTATTTTGAAGAGCAGGAGAGAAGCAGGATCACAGTGGAGGATGTTTGCGACCCATTTCAGCAGTGAGGATTATTTGGAATTAAGGATGTAACAAACCGTCTTTCAAAAAACCATGTTGGATCCCTCAAAGCATCCACTGGAGCCAGAGTAAAGCCTGCTGTCATTCTTGGGGAGCTTTGTTTCCTCCCTTCTCTCTGCCATCATTGTTTCTAAGCCGCTCTGCCTGCCCAAACCCAGGAGAAGCAAGGGTGAAGCCCCAGGTCACAGGGGTATGCAGTGTGAAGGGGAGTGTGTGTGACAGGGGGGAGGTGGTCATACTGTGGTGGGTGGCACAGTTTTATGAAGGTCAGTAAAGCTCAGCTCCATCAGACCACCAGAGAGAGTGGGTTTCCCAGCTGGAATCACTCAAACATGTGGCCCTCCACTGAAAAACACTCTCGCTCCGGTCTCCAGGAATGCATCTCTGCCATGGTTAGTAAAAGTGTCCCAGAATATCTCAGCGTCGCAGTGTTACACAAGAAGAGAGCCAGACCCTGAGAAAGACACATTCAAATTGGGATTGAAACCAACTGCTGGCTTCCCAGCCAGAGGCAAAAATAAAATGAGCATAGTCTGTAAGCACAGGCACCATGGGCTCCCTCCACCCAGCTCCATGGCTTTGCCAGCTCTGCAACTCCTGCAGCATCTCCAGAAACCACAACAGAAAGGAGACACCACAAAAGTCAAACCCAAAGTAGTCTGTGGTGAGGTATCCTTCAGGGAGAAAAGCTTTCAGATCTCTACAGAAGTTAAAAAGTGCTAAGGGTGATGGTTTTTAACCTGTTTGGGTAAAAAAAATTATCCTTTCATTATGAGAGCAGGTAAAGAATCCAAAATACGGCAGCACTGTGGCTTTGGTAAGGAGTCAGTGCTGAGAAATCTCGGGTTTGTCTCTGTCCTTTTCCTTGCCGAGATTCAAGGATGTTAAAAGTCCCCAGCCCTCTATAAGCCCTGAGCCGTGTCGCAGAAAGAAGCGGAGTCCTTCAAGGTCTTGTTTTTTGTTCTCGTGTGATGTTTATTATTTGATATCTTACAATTTGCTCCGCACCCAGCCGAGGTCCGGACACAGGCTGGGACACGACGCGACTGCCCACTGATGGGGCGTCACTTAGTTTTTATACAGATAGTTACGTGCCCACTATTTGCTATTTTCTACCAATGTGTGATACCTATACTACAAGGGTCATCTCTACCCTAATCCAATAGCCTAAAACTACTTTGTATGATCACCACCCCACAAGATGGAGGACCATGAAGAAGGAGAAGGATTTAGGGCAACACCCTAAATCCTCCATCTTGTCCCCCATTCACCTCTATTCTAAAATCCCTAAACTACAAAATTTCTCACTCTATACTGTACTAAATTACTACTTTTAAACTTTTGAGGTTTCTAATTCTTCTCTTAATGTTGGAAGCTTCTCCCATGGACTGAAATCAAATTCGGTGTTATTCTGGGCTCTGTGCCAAGGTCTCCAACCCCCCTGGACCGGCTCCACACCCCCCTGTCCAGGGTCCAAACTCCCTTTCTCAGGTCCCAGGTCATCCAAAGGGATGCCCTGGACTCCAACAGAGAAATGTCATCCTGATGTCAGTTTGAATGTGTGACATTGGTATGGCAATGTAATGAGTAGCTCCTTTGGTCTTGTGTCTTTACCATTTGCTGGGGAGGCCCAAGGATCAGTCCCACCACATTTGAGCCCATAGATGTGGCCAGAGGGACAGGAAAGTATCACACTGCAGGACAGGCTTTCTGTTGGAAAAGACCTGGATGCAGTCTGTGGTCTCCTGAGGTCAGGGATTATGCTGAGAGCTGGAATCAGAACAGGACCACAGTGCAAGAAACACCACATGCAGAGGGTACAGGTAGGGTACTTCCTAGTCCTTAAGGTGGTGGTGACTGGTCTCCAGGCATATTGAGATGCATTGGTGCCAGTCCTCAAATCCTCCATTTGAATGGAGAGTGATTTTGCTGATGCTTAGATGATTAGGTCCACACTAGGGGCACGAGTTTTTCTGTGGCAGGGAAAACCCGGGGTAGACAGAGCAGCTAAGCCTGTGGAGAAAGCATAGGCAGAGGCCTGTGCCCTCATGCTGGCATTTGATTATGCACTTAGCATTCACTAAAGCAGCTACAAGGCTACAAAGGTGGAAGTTCAGACCACCTAGGATTTCTGTTCATATTAGCTTGTAAAACTTTGGGCCCATGTATACCAACACATGAAATACACTTTGGAGTTATGGCCCAGAAGACTGTGTTCAATCTAGTAAATGAAATAGATCAGCTCATGTTCAGTGCCACTTGTACAGGGAGAAAAACCAATCACTTCACAATGATTACAGTGACTTCACTAATGCTAATGAGGGATAATGGTTGAAATCCACAAAGTTACAGTCAGCAAAGAATGGGACCAAGAGGATGTATTTTTCCTTTGAAATCATAGTGATCATCCATGATCACTATGATTTTAGAAAACTGAAATGGTAAATCAGAAAATCTGTAAGGACAACATTATATGTAACAAGCTGTACCTACAGAGATCTGTTAGATGTCTCTCAGGAAAATCAGTATACTGAAAGTGGGGTTCTAAGAAAAGTTTTTAGTGTTTCTGTTAGGAATATCACCAAAAGGACTTTGTTTTGGAAACAATAAAAACCAGAGCCAACTTTCCACTTCCAACATCTCCCATTCAGAAGGAATGTGCGGAAGACCTTGATATGATATGAATTAAAAGGATTCTGCCTTTGCCAGCCCTAAATTCCAGGAAGTGAGACACAGCATCCTCATCTGCTCTTGCAGGCAACATTTGTTTTTACTCTAGCCTAAATACCAGACTGTTTCCTAAATCTCAAGAAGTTGACCGTTCACTTAGATTCCTCAGCCTCTCACAACAGAGCAGCAGGCTCAACACAGTTATTTCAAACACTCTTGCATGCCATCAAAATTGACTCCTGCCCCTGGAGATTTAGAGGTGCCTCTGGAAGAAACACGACGGGATTCCAATGTGCACAGGGCTGGTGGGACAGAACTGCCCCAAGGCCCCTTGGTGGCAGTGCACAGAATGATGGGGCCAGGAGATCCTTTCCTCTCTGAAGCCAGACTAACACAACAGCTCACGACCCTGCAGAGGAGTAGATTTCATAAAGTAGATTCAGAGCTTTATGAAACCTTTCAACAGCCCTGTAAGGGCTGCTTTCAGATTTTGCTTCTTTCCTTCCTCTTTATAGTGTCTTTCATTATTCTACTTTCTGTTAATAGGCAGCAGGCATCCTACTTGCTTTGCACACATACTCCCAAAAATGTGCAGAAATTCTCTGGCTCCGGATTCTGAACTGGCAGATATTACCAAGGCAGTCCTTTACTCCCTGCAGATCAGCTGGGCTGATGCTCTCTGAGTTTGACGTGCATTGTGCTAGCAACATCTGACACTCTTCAAAGAGGTTGTGCACTACATCTGGTGGAGTCACTGGATTTGCTGCTATCATGTAGAGGAAGGATGCAGATAAAGAGGCTTCTGTAGCCACCAGACAGCTATTAAAATTTAGAGGTCCTGATCCTGAGGACAACAGGGTCAATAAAAGCCTTAAAATTTTGGGATGCCTATGCCTGCTATAGACTGGTAAACCGCCACCCTCCTGCTTCCCTTTCCTCTCACCAAGTGGGGCTCACTCTGGTGTAAGGTAATTAAAAAAAAAAATTGCAAGCATTGCTTTTTCCCAAACATTAAAGAAATTGTGATATTTTTATATTACAACATATATGTATAACTACATGAGTAATAACTACATAAGAATTAATCAAGGACTCCATAAGCATTTGGTCAGAACCCATACCTCTAGATATCGTATCTAAAAAGTCTTTCTGTTGGCCAAACTACCTGAAGCCTGAGTTAAGATCAGGGTTCCTAAAACTCACTATAAGGTGGTTGAAAAACTTCAACAAGCTATACCAATATGTACATCTCCTCATGTCAGGGGTTCTTTTTCAGCATCACTATGGAAGAAACTCAGAACACTGAATGTAGCTTGTCAAGACAGCATAGATATCCTATCATCAAGTAGAATAGCTTCCATCCCAAATCCCTCTATGTAAAACAGTGCAAAATCACTGCTCCAAATGGACTTCTGGCAGTTAACATAAATTAAAAATTTTCAATAAGCCAAAACAGATCACTGCTTTTTGCTGGAAATTCTTAACAGACTCTTGTCGAAGTTGTTGTTTTTTTTTTCTTTTTCTCCAAGAAATCTCTTCCTTTTAGACAAAATTAAGACGATCCAAATTGTAGCCTAGGAAAAGAAAAAACTATTTAAAACACTATTAGGTTCCCATCTTCCGCATTTCTTTGAGTTGAATTTTTTCTCTTTTTTTTTTCCTCAAAGAATATAGAAAAAAAAAAAAGAGAGAGACACAAGAATGGGAAACATCCCTGTGGCGTGGTGACTCTCCCCAGCTTGAGAGCTGACACTGAACATCGGGGTTATCTCAGCTCCGTACTCCAGTTGAGCTTGTTTACTCCTTTGTGCAATGATGAAGTTGTGCTGGCTCACTTTCAATCTATTGCAACAGTCACATCCTGAGACTCTTCCTCCATCTGTCTGTCTTCAGACTGTAGCACACTCCCATTTATTGCACCAGGGACAGAGAAAAACTGGGTCAAGAGAAAGACAGGTCGGTGCTTGCTCCTTTGTGGCAAAACCAGCATCAAGGCTTCAAGCTGTGCCTGTGGCAAAGGCAGAGTAGATGCTTGCTGCAGTTCTGGACTGAGTTAGCAGATAGATACCTGAGAGGGAAGGAGATTCTAATGGATTTGGTCAACCTGGGGATGCAAGGCTTCTCTGAACAATTTTGAGAACCAAGAGTGATGAAAAACAGAAATGGGATCAAAAAAATGCACACAGTTCCTTTCCAGCCTCTTCTGCCTCTAATATCATCTGGTTGAAGTTGATGTGGTTCACTATGGCTTGAATAGGCTGGGTGATTGTAATCCTAAATGTTGCTATGGTACACAAAAAGACAGGAAATTTTGAAAAAATACATAGATTTATGAAAGTATTGGTAAGTGTTCAGTATGCTGCCTCAGGAAAATGAGATATGCAGCACTTTCAGCAGTGAAGATAATATTAATAGAAGAAAAAATTAGGAGAATATGACTCCATGTAACATTTAGGCTAATTTTTACTTTATTTGACAACTTTGAACAGAAAATAGCATTTTAGAAAGATTTTTCACTTTCTATACTCATATTAAAAGGATTTTGAGGTGCAAAGATCACTGATTTTTTCTAAAGGGTGTGGTGACATAGATCAAAAAGTTATATCATGACATTAGCTTTGCTTCATTAAAAACTTTGATCACTATCGGGTTGTTATGATTCTTATTGGAGAAACCCTTTGAAAAAATCAAGTCTCACCAGCACAGTTTTGAAATGCTATCTCAAGCATCTCTTTTGAAATTCCTTTGAAATATTTTTGTCACACTATTTATTCATACTAGTTTGTTTTCCTAACCTTTGAATTTTATATTTTCACAAGGAACCTTTTATCAAAAAAAAAAAATTGAATTGCTCCCTCATAAGAGAAAAAGATATGCCAAGTTTGCTGATTATATTGTGTATTACTTGCCACTTTGATCTTTACCTAATATGCAGACACGGGCATAATTTCAAGTTGGTAGTGTTACCTTACATTTTGATTTCAAGAATGCTGTTTTATTTACATGACCTGACATATTCCCATAAACTAGCAACGTTGTGCAATTCTTCTCCTGTGTTTTCATCTCTTAGCACAGATCTGTAATTTTCAGAAGACAAGGATATTGCACCATTTCTGGATCAATGTAGATAACTTCATAAGTAACCTCTTCCAGAAAAAGATTGCAATAATCTATTATTTGATATTCTAACTAATACAGAAACTGCCAAAATCAGCTTTATTACTGTCTAGAGTAAAGAACTGAAAAAATAAAACATAGGGAATCATATGAGTAAACCACATACAGAAGCAATTTATTATTGTAGTCTTCTATGTAGTTATATATTCAAGCATAATTTATCCATCAACTTTCCTAATTTATCTGCATTTTCCCTTCACACCTGGGGTTGTTTCCAGCAGTGGCTTGTTTGGGAGTTTTTTTGCAGAATGTAATCAGTCAAGATTAGGATACTGCCCTAAAAGATGCTTTTTATGCACATGGATATCTATAAATGGATATATATATATAAATATAGAAAAGCCTGCCCAGAGTCTGCAGTCACATGGCTGACAGGCCAAGTGTGACAGTCGTGGTCCTTAGTCCCTGTGTCACACTGGTTCCAGTGGCAGCCTGCAGAGCTCAGCACTGCAGCACTGAAGCTGCTCTGGCCTGCTTCCAGGGGAGATGGAGATGCTGTGGAGCAGTGGGTGCTGCTGCTGGGGAGCAGTGGGTGCTGCTGCTGGGGAGCAGTGGGTGCTGCTGTGGTGCAGTGGGTGCTGCTGTGGAGCAGTGGGTGCTGCTGCTGTGGAGCAGTGGGTGCTGCTGTGGAGCAGTAGGTGCTGCTGCAGTGGGAGCATCAAGGGCTCTGTGTAGGAAGTGATACTGGTTCTGCACCCACCAGACACACTGGGGTTCACAACGGGACATTGCATTTAAACACAAAGCTTCTCACATGGTAAAAGTTTAAAGGAAATCATAAAAGGAAAAGTCCAGGATTTGTGGACAAGACTGTAAGAACAGCTGTAGTGAGCCAGACTACAGGCCCATGGTCAATAGTAACACAGAAATAGAGGCAAATGCCGAAGGAGACATTTAATATTTTATGTTTAATAATTCCCAGTGTCCATTAATTTTTTTCCAGTGGCACTTTTTACCCCATCAGATCCTTAGCCCCTGCACATTGACCATCAAGGAGTTCCTTGGAATTCTTTCCATTAGAGGTTCATTAGAGGCTCAGGAGAGATGAGTACCACACAATACAGAAATTGGCAGGGTTGGAAAGATACAGAGTCAAAATGTGAAATCAGCTTTTTGAGATATCAATAAAGAAAACATAAATTACAGCCACCAAATATTAGGGAGAAAATTAACAGGAAGGGTGGTCATAAATTTTGTAAAGAGAAACACAAAAATGTCTCAAACAAACAGTAAGGTATTCTTTACCTGTAGCAGAAGCAAGATCTTAAAGTAGGAACATGGGATTTTACTAAGGATAAAAGGCAAAACTTAAAATAGGCACCATTGCCAAGAAGCTAGGTGATTTCCTTTCATTTATATTTATCATCAGAAATATGGAGAGGTGTCTACACTGAAGTTGGTCACTTCCTTTAAGAAACACTAGGCCGTCTTGTAGATGAAAAAGTCAGAAATAGAATTTACAGTGCAGTAAGTTTCCAGTTCCAGATGTTGTATATATGTAAAGGCAGTGATGAAGGTCAAGGCTGGATTTGCTGAGCAGCCAGTAACAACATAAAGTATTCATGGTGGCTCTTCCAGGAGGCCAAAGGACTGCAAAGGCCACAGCTGCTCTTCAAAAGCCTTTCTAGAGCAAGGAAGCATCTGCCAATATAGTCTATTGGCATCAAGCTGGGAAGAATCACTGGTAGGCAAAAGGACCAGGACAAGGGGCAAAAAGAAGTTGAGGACTGAAGTGAAAGAAGTAGGATGAATTCTGGCATGAGAAAGTGCAAGATCATCTACCAATGGGTTATCAACAGTTTTTGCTGTGATTATAAGAAAGACTTGTAGACTAATTTTGATGTCCTACAAACATAATGGTCAAATTAATTTTTTTTTAAACAAACAGATAACAGCAGAGATTAACATCAGAGAGATGGCAAACAAACGCCATTCTACAATGCACTGGGTTGACCTTGCTCAGCCGTATTCAAGAATACTCATGAAAAGGAAATCCTAGGTGCAGGAGAAAAGCTGCCTTGGAAGTTGGAGGACACCCAGAGAGCTTGGCTACCTCAGTCTGTCAAACTGAAAACTGAAGAAGTATAAATGTCTTTGAAAATTTATCAACAGAGTAAATACCAGAATGGAGAAAACTCTTTTAAAAAAAGGCAGAAGAAAAAAATGTGCTAAAAGATATTGGTAAATAAAACATCAGTAATGAAGTAAATATTGATGATGCACATGTTTAGGATAATAAAATGCTTCCATTTTGTCCTCTGCAATGGTGGGCTGGTCACCAGGAGCACTGCAGCAGTCTGAGAGGTGAAAGATCTCTTATGGCCCTAGTCTCAGACTCTGTATAATCCTGAAGTGCACTTGTTTTGCCAGAAGGAAGAAACAGCAAATGTAAGTGGTCATCAAAACTCTTCTATCCCATTGCCAGCTTGGAGAACCAAGCTATGAAGCAATGGCTCCTCTTATGGGGAGGCAGCATCTCCCCTACCAATAACCTCTGCTATATATGCACAATTCATCCCTTGCTGGTGGCTGCAGTAACTGCAGTCTGATTTTCCAGACCTTTAAGAAGAGGCAGAGGTTTGATCATGCTAAGAGTTAGTGCTGAATTATGACAATTCACAAACCACTGCAGCACAGAGAGGTATATATCTGTTTATCAGGGTTTTTAAAGGTCCTAAATAAAAGAAAACCATTAATTGCAGTGATAATTCATTAACTGGCTTGTTAGAAGTACAGTATTTGCTCGGGATTTCACAGATTATCAGGCAGGTCATCAGAAAGATTACACCTTTCTGAAGCTTGCAGTAATTAGCTGCTAGCTAGGATTACTCCTCAGTATTGAATGAAAATGGTGGGACAGCAGGCAAGAAAAAGACCAGGAATGGAACCAAAGCTGCAACCTGCTAACTTCACTGATACCTGGCACTCTCCTCTGAGAGCAGCTCAGCATATTGTTAGTGCATCAGCTTGTGAAGGCTCCTTCTCAGCACACAGCCCTTCAAAAGTGGTGTCTGTGGGGGTGACAGCATTTCACTAAATACCTTGGCCGTGTGCTGAATCATCTTGTTACACCATCACAAGTAAAGGAACACTATTAAATCAGGCAAAGCTGGAAGTTGTATTTGCAGAATGGTCTGGACCTCATGTTATTTATATCTGTAAAACAATTAGCCCTTGCACTCTTCTTTCAACACTCAATTCTATCTTCTTTTTGAAATGATAAAGGGAATTAAGTTTGTGGGTAATTCTTAAGTAACTCTGAGCACAGCTGCTATCAGTGTGGTCTCAGGGATTTCTCTGCCCTTTTCAGCACTCAACATCTAAGTTTCTTCAAATAATTTTATATATGGGCTGGTGCTGTGCCAACCTCTTCTCATTTGCGTACACTTGTTGCCTCTTTGCTGCTGACAGACAGAAAGCAAAGATTTTCCCAAGGTGGAGAGAAATATTTCATTTTGCTTGCTCAGGCTCACATGGCAAATGCCACCCTTGCTTTGTGAAATTCCATGTAATTTCTCTATCTCCCCTTCTTCTGTTCTTCTTCCAGAAGCGGAAATATTTTATCTTGAAATACATTTTCTGCATTTCACTTGCTATTTTTATGAATGGTGTGAGGCAAATGCCTGCTTTTCATTACTCTAGCAACCAGCCAGATTTTGGGGTTTTTTCCTCAAAGCATTGAGAATCCTTACCTGAATAAGGATGCTGGTACACCTCTGTGTTTGGGACTCACCCTTCACCTCTGGGGACATCACCTACAACTCGGGGAGCAGTGCTCTGTAATTTAAAGCTGAAGGACAGTACTTCTCTTTCTTATGCTCAAAACTCATTGAGTTTTAGAAATAATTTGTGTCAGCCACATCCTAAGTCTGTGCCACAACTCCATTGACATACCCACAAAATCTATTAGAAAAATACACTGTTTGACTGCATTGAATGAAAATGCTGCATATTTCCTACAAAAAAGTGACAAATTCCAGCGTCAACCAGTGGAAAATGAGGTCTCTGTATCAGCACACCTGGAGGCAGAAGGGGATTAGAGTCCCTTCAATAATTAAAAATGTATAAAGTTGAGGCTTGATTCAAAGCCTGAATCACAACCCATTGAACTTTCTGGAGTAATTCCAGAGGCTGCAGTAGGCTTTGGATCAGTTCCAGTCTCCAAAAAAGAAGGTGAAATTTAAAACCTGAGATATACATGAGCGCACATAAGACAAACTAATAATTTCATTTTGTGCTTCAACTCCATGCATCTTGTCAAGTCTGAGGCCTTTTTAGCCTCTTAAAAACAGCTGTTTTTTGAATGGTCTGAAGAAAACACAAAGTAGATGTCTACACTACACAGCAGGACATTCTGCCGAGACCCCAGAGCCACTGCTGGCTGCACATTGTCCCCTCAGCTGCATGGCACCATGCCCAAGCTAATAAGGCTTGCTGAGCGGCACAGTTTGTTAACGTCATAGCAGCTTGGCCCTTGGAGCTTCCCAGCTCCTCTGCTCCTTGCACTCATCCCCACATGGAAACTCCACCAGTTTCTGCCCTATCTGCACAGCTGCTCACAGGATTGCTCCCTGATATGTTTCTCCTGAAATGGCTCAGGCCGAACAAAATCACCTTGTTAAGACAATTAAGTTAGCCTGTTCCGTCTTGGTTGACTATTAAAGAAAGGAATGGCTTTATGGGAGGTGCCCCATGGGCAGATGCAAGTGGTGTGGAGCTGCTGGGAGTGTAATGATAAACAGCTGTGTCAAGACATCTGTCACCCAGCTGCCACCAAGGAGTTTACCCCAGAAATGTTGCCTTGGTCTGTCATCTAAAAGTGTCTGTGTCTTTTTTTCCCTAAAAGACAGTGTGCCAAGTCCTAAACATTTTATCCCAGGCAATGCTTGCAGCCTTCTACACTGGTATAACTGTTTTGTTCCTAAGCAAAGCTGTAGCTCAGCTTGCCGTCAGGAATTTGGGATTCAACTTCATATTGATAAAAAGGCATCAAATGCATGTAATTACAAACACAGAAAAATAATTTACTGACTTCTTTGTCACGTGTCAGTTCTTACAGAAGAGAAGGCAAGTGTAAAAGGAGAATGGTACTGCTCCATCTGCTGAAAATAAATCCCTGCCATCCTAAACACACCAACACCAATATGGTGGGGTAATGTTTTCCCCAATTTTGGTTTTGTCAAGTCTTATTCCTTCTTGAGACTGTTGATTATGTTTCTATGTGAGAAGAAAGTCTATGATTGCAGGTTTCTCACTAGTGCTGAACTTTCTAAATATTAAAAAGGCAGTAGTGGAAATTTTGCTCAAAGGAGTTGTGGTATGCAACATTTTCCCACCATGCTTTAATGTTTCTTTTAAGTGGAGTGAATCAGCACTCTTTTCCAAATTCCAGGAAGAGGGTATAACTCTTATGAACTCTAGAGGAATGGAAATAACGGTTGGACATTTTAGTGCAAAAAGCAATATTGCTCCAACGCATCATTTGAAATCTTCACACCGTTCACTACAACTGTATTTTAAATCAAAATGTAAGGGAGTTAACCCTGTAAATCTGAAAATGGTCTTCTGGAAATGACAGTGCTTTCTTGATAGGCCAGTTTTTGCACCACTGAAATTAAGAAAGATTTTTGTTTTCCTGGGAAAAGATGACAAACATTCACATTTTCGAAGTCCAGCCACTATTTTAAATGACAGCAACGCCAACTGAACATATTGAGTGCTGTATTACAGGCATTTTCTCTTATCAGTCAAAATATTTTCCTGAGCAGTTTAACAAAATGTTCATCAGCTCAGCATAAAAAAATCCCACTCTTGCCTACGTGGTACTCGCTCTAAGGAGCAACCTTCCCCAGGAAGATCCATAAAAATTTCACAGAGGTGAAGATGAATGTATGGAATGCGGACAGGGCAGGACTGGAAAATAGACCTCCTACACACATAAAAAAACCCCACACCTGAAAAATCCTCCCAGCTCTTTCTACATCACTACCCTGTGCCCAAAAAAATGGAAAAAATGTAGGAAAATCTCGTAATAATTTGTGAGCTGGCAGAGAATATATCCACAATTACTTTTCTCCCAAACATTAAGGGCTAACATTTAGCAGTAAGAAAGCAAGTGGGAGGGTCAGACAAACTTGTGAGCAGAAGACACCCACTGCTGCAGCCTTCAGGTCTATAGCATAACGAGCAGCAGAATTTGCCCAAGAGAGTGTAAAGACAGTTTGAATGAGGTTTTTATTACCCCAGACAGACCTGGAGAGAAAGACACTGGCTGATAGAGATTGATAGATGTGATCTGAAAATGAAAAACTGTCTAGCCTCCTTCTACAGTCATATCCACCAGGAAGGGACTTAAGAGTAGCCAGCTCTAACCTTCTATATGCAGGGACCCAAGCTGAGCTGGTTGCCTCTGCAGTCATGGAAAGAGACAGGTGTCTCCAGAGAGTGATTTAGGAAAGCACTTAATCACGTACTTAACCTCTGAAGTGTGCTCAAACAATATTGAATTCTCTAATTAAAAGGGAACATTTCCAGGGTATAGCTGTAGTGATGAGGAATGCAATGGACATGAAATACGAAGAGCATCAATCCCCTGTTGCCTCGAGTTAGAAACTGCTCTCAAGATTTCTCTTTAGAGCATATGCCTTTAGCTGATCAATTGCAGAAGTAGAAGCAGGACCAGGTCAGTAAAGAAACCATGAAATAAGAAAGTCTTCTGATTCAAAGGCCCGTTGGACTTGGTTCCCAAGGGGAAACCCCTGTGCACTTAGACTGATGAGTGGGATTTACAATAGCGCTGTCAACCCATCTTGAAAATCCACTACACTACCTCTAAAATGGTTCACTTGAAACACTATAAACAAGACAGCTTTTGTGTTCACAGCAACAGAAATGTTCGCTTACAGTGAAGTATGTGTCTCTCTCTCTCTGACGCTCTTTGGGTATTTCAAGCTGAAATCCTCTATGCACTATAATGACTGTTTTCCAAAGAATTTGAACACACTGCTGACTATTTTAGGCATGTCAAAAGTAAAAATATTCCCTTGACAATGTTCTATACTCTATTTCATTAAAAAAAAAAGAAAGTATGTGTGTAAATGCTGAGGCATACTTACATTTTATAATCATTACTTAGAGCAGAGGGTGGGTGGTTGTCTTGTTTTTGACAGTTCTCGCATTTTTGCAGTCTGGAGAAATGTGGAATAACAGGCAGCTCTGACACCCTGTAAAATATATAGCATCACCAATTCTTGTACTTTGCTTTTTTCTTCCTGCCAGTGAGGGTTCATTTTGTCTCACTTCAGGTATCCAGTCTAGGAGTTTATTCAACCAGGCTGGAATATACAGTCCATGAAAAAAAGTAAGTATGCTGAAATGGGCCAAACCTTTGCTTTTTACATGTTATTTTATTTTTCCTTGGGTTGTTGTGCTTAAAATAAAATTGTTTTCAGGTATGTGCTTAAATTGTTACCTCTAGTATTAACAGAAAATAACCTGTGTACACATTTCCACTTTACAAAAAAAAACAGAAAAAAACCCTGTATTTCCACCAAAGGTGTCTTACTATATGTAAATTTTTTTGTATTTTCTGGATTTTTTTGACTAAATAGGCGCTTGTTATAGTGCCTCACCATCTTCAGAGCAAAGGCTGCAAGTTTTCACACTAAATGCCAGAAATCCACGTATCTCCCACAATTTGCAGTAAAACTTTAGTAGGATACCTGGATCTCAAAGCAAACAGTCGGTTGCCCACAAAATGATAGTAAAATCTAGTGTGGACAATAATTCAGTGTAAAAATTCTCTCCCTGAGCATTTAGTAAAGCACATTCTTTTTTTTTTTGTTTGTTTGAAAATGTAGGTGTTTGAGGAGTAATGTATGACAAGGCATAGAGGAATATCATAGGAATAGTTGTCCTGTGTGACATTACAGTCTCAAAGTTCTTTCACCAGTCAGTACTATCTTAGAAACTGACCCTGCAGTCAATGAAATCAAATAATACTTTGTCACTGATTTCGGAGGAACATGCTCTAAAAGAGTAGGCATTCCTCAAAGTGAAATACTTCCTTATTCCAAAACTTTTAGGTAACCTATAGGAAGACATAGAATACTGGAATGACAATCTGTTGACTGCAAAAGGGCATGTGGCTCAAGGGTATAAACAAATGCATCAGCATGCACAAGCACTCCTTCATGCTGGGCTGATCTTGAGTAGTGAGTAACACAGACAGCAGCATTTGCAAAACTTGGTCTCTGGTCTTGTCTCTCATCAACTGTACTCAGTGATGCATTATTTTCATCCTCCTCTCTCAACATAAGAAATGCCAGTAAGTGTTCTCTAAGACACAGAGTGGAGGAAGCTCCAACAGGACTTTTTGCAAGAAACTGAGAAACTTAAATAAATAAATAAAATCAGCTTTGGCAGTGTAAAAGCAGTGACAGATTTCCATACAATTTTAGCAGAGATCTGTTTTGAATCAAGGGGCAGTTTGTTCTGCGTAGCAAATGCAACCAAGTAGTTTGGTTCCTTGAGGCTTAATATTAGACTAATGAAACCTTAGAAGAATAGAAAAAGAAAGCTGATAGAAATTCTCCTGCACTGCTATATTTCTGGGTTCCCACAGCATTGATGCATAAAAGCATTAGCTCCTTTTCCTGTGGATATCTACAATGCAAACATCAGTCACTTCAGGTTTGCATTTGAATATAAGCCTTCAGAGAGAATTCATTTATTTAGGCAACAGATTGGCACCTCCTGCTATTTCATAACCCACATATCTGGAAAATTATTTTGCCCTCATGTTGCTGAGATGCACAAACGCTTGTTATTCATTCAAATAAAGGCACTTATTTCAGTGCATAGCACTTCCAGTCTTCTCTTCAAGTGCTCCAAAACCTGTTCCTTTGACTCAGAATACTGATTATAAATATAACATGAAATCAGTGTTCAAAATACCAAATATCACAATAGCAGAAGGGCAATAGGGTCCTAAAAATGAGCATTTTTAGATTATTATGTACTAGAAAGTATTGTAAAATGCAAATTAGGAAAAATAGCTAATTCTTCTGGCATGGACAATTAAAACAGAAGTATAAAAATAATTTTTGTGTGAGATGGAAGACCTAATTGAGGCATAAAAATGAAGCCATCATCCATTGCATCTCCTTATCTGTTGTACATATCTTCTTTAAAATATATATAATTTACATTATAAAGTTAGCCTATGTATATTTTCCCCCACAAGTAGCCCTTAAAATTGTTATTTATTTTCTGAAAGATATACAATGCTGGGGTTTTCTGAGTGTTCTGATAGTGAGCCAAATGTACATATATAGAGAGAGATACATAGATATCTATAGTAGTCACAAAATCTTTCAATCAGTTTTTAATAAATTCTGTTAACAAATTCAAATAGTCTAAACAAAATTTACCATAAGACTTGAAGAATCACCTAACTGGAGAGACTTGGCTTTCACCTTGGCCTACACTTACTCTCAGTCCTGCTACAGCCCTACTCCAAGTCTGGCTTTAAGATTTAGCAGCTCTCTAACAGTCAACAGCCCTCTAACAATCCCCAGGAGGTTTTCCGTCTGACCCTCGCTGTAATTCACTCCTAAATTCCTGCCCCACTTTTCTTCTAGCAGTATACAAACCCACCAAGCTGTGCCTACAAACCAGCAAAGCCTTCTCAGTGCTTTCCCAAGAGGGTGGGAAATAGCCAAGAGCGTGCAGTGGCCCTGGCAAACATCACCATCCTGCTTCACTTTCTAAAATAATTAAAGCAAAACTCTCCTGCTGCTTTCTGCTCCAGCTAGTCAGTGTATGTAAGCAAACTCTCATTTATGTACACATCCTGCTTTGCTTGTGCAAATTTATGTTTGTGTGGACACTTCGAGGTTTGTTTGTAGGTCCTGTTGTGTTTGCACATATCTGAGTCAGGCACAGGGTTTGAAATGTTTGGCCCTTGACCTTTTTTGCTGAGAATACAATTCATCTTAGCAAAAAAATCCCATTTTTGGAGTGCTCTAAGTGGATCGAATAAGCTGATGCAGAAAGTATCACTTTAGTCACTGCAACATCTCTTTCATGATGCTGTAGAAAAGTTAAAATGTATTTATTGGTTCGCATTAATGTAATCACAATGGAAACTTCTGTTTTCCAAAGACGAAAATGTATTTTCTAATGCACTGCTCCAGGGCTACAAGCATGCAGTCATTCTAGCAAAGAAACCAGCAAGTTACACAAAATAGAGAGCCAAAGGGTGTTAGGACCACACAAGTGTACCTTGTTAGGACTGGAAAGGGTTACCTTTGTGCCATTCCCTTTCTCATTTACAATCATTGCCCTTAGAATGGATTCATGTTGTGCCATTTTCTCTTCTAGCTACAATAACAATGAAGTTTTCAAATTCCCATCCCCTCTTTGATTTGATGGTCATTCCTGTTCCCTCTTTTATACAGTCTGGCAGCCTGAACAGTAGAATAACCAATGAATCAAAATACTCCTTTTCTTGGGAAAGCTTTTGTTCTCCAGTTGGTTTTTTTTTTTCAACTTTCACCTTTTGCTTTCACCATACCTTCCAAAGAGAGCCCAGGGGGGAACCACCCAGCTCCCCTGAACTGACCCCAAACTTCTATCTTTTCCTGTGCTGCAGTGATTCCCACTCTCCATCAGGTGGCATTAGTTCAAATTCTAACTTGGAGCAATTTGGTCCAGCGACAGTTTCCCATTAAAATCCTTCTCCGAGTTGACTGGACCATGTCTTCTTTCACTCCTTATTTCAGACCTGGGTGCTGCCCATCTGTAGAGCTGTTAGTTCCGCAGGCTTGCTGGCGTCCCTTGCCAAAAAATGCCTTTGCAAACGTATACCATTTTGATTAGTAAATAATCTTTTCAAATACAAAATTTCCTATGCGTTTCTATAATCTCTTTCAGTGTGGAGAAAGAGCTGTGCATGCACATGTGTAATAGAACATATGTGTATAAAACCAAAAAAAGAACAATAAACCATTGCTCAACATTATTCCCCTTGTTTCCAAAGAGTAAAAATCTTAAAAGGTGAAAGAGAAACCTTTCCTTATCTCATTCCTAAATAACCTCCAAAAAAAGAAGGGAATAACAACACAAATCGAGCAAAACCTGTTGTTTCTGTGTTACTAGTTCTGTGAAAGACAGCATTATATAATAGGCAGGCTAGGGTATAATATACCTATGAAAAAGCTTTAAAAAAATATTAAAAAGTTTTTAAAAATATATAAAATGTGACCTAGAAGGTTCACAAGTTCTGCCAAGATAAGCTGAGGAAGATGAAATGGGGAAGCCAAGGTGAAGCTACAGCGAGGGACATGCTGGCTGAGGACTGCATCTTGCTACAGAGGCTAGGGCAGTTGAAGCTGGCCCTTCTAAATTAGGGTAAGGCAGAAATAGTTTTCGAACCCTATATCTCCTGTTTACCTTTTACACAAAAAATGGTCTTCAATTTCAAATGTCGAATTTCTCCAAATGCCCTGGAGTTTGTCTTGGTGGGAAGGGCATTGGGGAGAACACTAACATAAGGAAAAAAATAGTGAATCTCTTCCATTTCTCTTTAGAGTATGGGAAGAATTAAACACAAGACTAACAAGGGGAAAAAAACAGTTATGAAAACAACAACAGATCAGTGCTGTCCCTTGCTCTAAATATGCACTATGTTTACTCTCTCCTCTTCCTGTAATTTTATGCACATCTTTTCTTTTTAAGTCAAAACCCTGCAGTTCTTATAGGCAAAAGATCACCAAAGTATATCATCTTTATGGCTTCAGGCAGACTGTGGTTCCTGCTGATATTCCTGTATCTCAAGCACAGCAGAGGTATTCCTCTGGAAAAAAATTCTTTCAAAGCCTGCATTTACACTGAAGGGTTTTTTTATACCATCTCAACTTTGACCTAGCAGCTATGGAAGTGCAGGTTCTGCCAGTAGATGATACTGTAAATCTCATATTCTAAAGAGACTAAATTTATGACAGCAATCTGTCTGAACTTTCATCTGTCTGTCTCTCAAGCTTGTCCCACCCACTCAGCTCCCCTGTAATTTTGGGATCTATTAGTCTATGTCAATTAGAAAACTGTAGAAGTCATACAGAGTACTCATGCTCCCTCCTCCCATGTAGGTGCAGGGCTGTAAACAGGATGACCTGATCACATCCTCTGATTTTTGTATATTTCTCAAGAAATGGAATGTCGGCAAAGGCAGAAGTTTCCATTAAAAAAGTAAAAAGAGCAAAACATGGGACAGTCCAGAGAACTGTGAATGACCAGAGGCAAAGGCCATCTTTTTCAACAACAACACTGTCCTCTGTCATGAGATTCCAGCATAAACAAGGCTGACACACATCATTCTGGCAGCTTGCACTTCTCAGGATTCACTTTCATTTACTTGTACAGGATTTTCCTCAATGCAAAAAGTAGCATCACCCCCTTTGCTTGTCTCATAGGCACAATGTCTGTACCCTCAGGATGGTGAGCTGCAGCCCTGCTGCTCCAATCTCAGCAGCATCAAGTGGCTCAGGTCAGCAACGTGGCAGGGGACACGTCCTCCCACCCCATGGAGACACAGCCAAAAACTGCTGGCCCTATTACATATATTGATAGTACGGACAATAAAGAAACCCTCCAACTATGAAGGTGATGAGCTCAGTCTTGTTCCTGAATATTTCCAAAAGCATCAAGTCCCAAATCAAGGTGTTTGAAGAGCTCAGTGCCTGTTTTGGAAAAGATCTTTAGCTGGGGGTTTCTCTCTCAAGCTCATCTATAATGGCAGCTCACCTGCAAGGTCTGAATTCCATCCCTAAATCAAATTTCTAGCTTAAACTCATTCTGATAATTAGTTCTGAAGATAAAAAGATCTGCTCAATTTATCACAAACTGGGAGACTGTCTCAAGAAGCAATCCAGTGCTGAGGCAGAGTAGTGGGGAGCAAAACGTATTTGGAACTCAATAAATTTTACCTTTGCCTAAGAAAGAAAAAATAAAACAGCTTGAGAGCTACTTTCTACGCACACAATCACTCATATTTAATAGCAGTTGGAAAAGAGAAAAAATTTGACAACTTTACTTCAATTTGACAACTTTTGCTAAAAATTCAGTGCATTGAACTGCCACAATCCATTAAATTGTATATTGCCTAAACCCACTCTGTCCTGCATTAATTACAAAAGACAAATCAGATTTTGAAAAATGTTTTAGCAACAGAAAATAGACAATACCAAAATACACAAAAACACTTGTGCTCTTTTCTTAATGGCAGTAGCATTTCAATAATGATTTTAAACTGTAATATGAAATTGGCAGGTTGTGCTGAAAAACAACAACAACACAAACAAACAGAAAACTACCCCTCCTTATGGCTTTTCATTTGACTGCCAAAAAATGCAATTTCAAAACAAAACTATGGGAGCGGATGAAAATGATGACAACAAAATTAAAACTGATCTTAATGGCATCAAGTAGCATTTTTTCTGTTACTCTTCTAGTTCCCCTCAGGTTTATTACGGATTTTAGACAAGCAAGATTGACTCACCTATGCTGTTCTCTGCTATTTGATTGAGGCAATCATGTCTAGTAGTGAAAAATGTCTAAGACACATTGTGGTGTCTTTATGATTACTAGTTCAAACCAAATCAGCATAGGATGCCTGTCTATCCACTCCAGAAGACGTATCAAAAGCCAGGACTGGTCTTTCAAGGGAATGGAAACAAAAAAAGAAAGGTCTCCCTCCTTCACGGTACATAAACGGAGATGTCTACTTGCTTTTCTCTAGCAACACTGAGGACATAAGGCCACGACTACTCTGAAAACTGTTCTAGAAGAATACAATAAGGGTGGTAGGTTAGTTAAAATCTAAACATACAGGAGAAAAAAAGGAATACCAAGTTTTGTTCAAATGCATTTTACATGTCTTATGCTCCTTGGCTTAATGCTATTTGCATCTTCTGCGTGTGTGGTTGACCACATTCTGGCTTAAACTTCATGGCATTTTGAGAAGACTGGGAGTATGGAGAGATGGAATTTTCTCTGTCATGTCATACTTCTACAGAAGAAAAGGGAATGATCTGTGCTCACATGTATGCATTGGTGGTCAGGGCTAAAGACTTTGTGGTCCCAAACACAGTTCTGTGTGCAGTGGCACATTGGTCTGAGCTAAAATTCCTCTGCTATTACAGGAGTCAGATTATTTAGGGTAAGATGACGACAACATGTAAGCTATTTCTCAGACACTTTGGGAAATTGTGTTTTACATACCAACTACAGCTATGCATATATTATGGCCTACTCAGGAAGGTAGAACTGGAAAGCAAATGAATCAATGAATTGTTGGGGTCAATCTTAGTGTTAGGTCTCCAGCATTTTGTCTGGATGCCCTTCAGTCCACCCTGGGGTTTCATGCCCCTCAGCCTGTGAAAGCCCCTTGGCAGTTCACAGCTGACCCCTGTTGAGTGACAATCAAGAAAGAGAGAATTCTTACAGAAAACCGTCAGCTTTACTAGTATATGAATGGACGGTTTCACAGCGCTGTCCTGCAGCCTGGCAGGCAGCTTTCCTTGCTTCTCTTGGCAAGAGGATGCTCCTGCCGCTGTGAGCGACACCCGGCCCGCTGGGGGCTCCGTGGGCCGGGACTCGTGCGCCCCTAGCATCGCCCACCCCTCCCCTCCTCCTCCTTCTACCACCCCTGCCACCAAATTACATATATAGATAACGGGGATGACAAATAAAACACCAAACAAACATACCCAACACCCAACCCAGACCCGCGGTTGTCGGTACTTTTCACCGCCCCTTCGTATAATGAATATATTCGCGTTTCCTCCCACTCTCCCAATGGGCTACCAGCTGCAGAAGTCCTGAATAGCGAGCTTAATTAGGCTTTGTCATGCAGAATACCTCCATTTTCTATAGCAGGTTACAAAGGGGCCTTTGGCAGACGTGGCGGGCTCCTCTGGCGACGGCGGGTCCTGCCTGGCTGCGCCCAACACCTCCGCACACCGCGCAGGTAGCGCCTCCGCCACCACCGCCCCCAGCACAGGATCACCTCCAACACACCGCCCCCAGCACAGGGTCACCTCCAGCCCACCGCCCCCGGCACAGGGTCACCTCCAACACACCGCTGTCCGAAGCTACCCGGGGCAGGATCACAGCTGCTTTTCCGCTGCACCCCGGGTGCTCCCAAACGCCCGCGGGATACTTCGATCCGGCAGGATCCCTTTCCCTTCGCGAACACGGCAAGAATGTCAGACAGAGTTTAATTTCCGACACGACTTTTTATTAAAACTCGGACCTTACGACCAAGTGTTCCAGTTTCATAGTAAATTTGTGTGGTGAGAATTAATTGGCAAACTCCGGACTCAAAAGAGATTTGCCATTATGGGCTAATCATATATTCTCTATTTGATATAAATGGTGTAGAGTACCGAGTGTCAACATTCACCGTGAATTACAGCCAATTACCATTTGGAATCCAAACTACTACTGCCCATTGATTGGCATTGTTTTCTTCAGACTTATCTTTCCGCCGCCCCCCCC
>VZDJ01007747.1:20608143-20915200 GCA_008694505.1 Cyanoderma ruficeps
GGTTTTTTTGGCCGGGTTTCGTACCCGATGGACTGCATGCGGTCATCTTTAGACTCCGGATCCAGAATGGGAGAGCTCCCCGGCCTGTCCGCGTCCTCTGAGCTGGTGTCAGGACGCTCGCCGGGGTCCTGGAGCTGTGGTAGTAGGATTCGCCCCTTCCTGGCCACCTTATCCCCGTGGGCACCACAGAAACTCCGGAATGATCCTTTCTGGCCGTGGCCTCCTCCTGCGGGTGTGCCGTCGACTGAACAGTGCAAGAGGTTTAGAGAGCCCCGGGCAGCAGCTGAGCCGCCGAGCAGCGCTGCCGCCGATTCGGCTGCCCCAGCCCGCAAGGGCACCACGAGGCACCGGGGAGCCGCACCCGAGGCCGTGTCCCATGGGGGTCGAGTCAGCGGGAGGGGCGGGAGCAGGAAATGAGGACAAACTAGAGGTGAATGCAGCGGGATTAGATAGACTGTCCCCTCTCTGCCCCAGCTCCAACCGGAGGTACTGAGGAAGGAGAGTTTCTCGAAGTCCCCTGGCCTGGATCCCTGCACTGTGAGCTCTCCTCCCCGTGAGTGTCTGGGGCTTGACGGATGAGGCCTAGCCTACCCCATACCCCCCAGGGAGGATGTGCAGCCGGTCAGAACACTGAGCTCTTTGGTCTGGGAATCTCTGGGGTGTACCTGCCATTTTACACCATGGGTGGAAGCAAGGAGCTGACCCAAGGGTCTCCACTTCCCCAAGTCTGGGGTAGAGGGGAGAGACACTGGCAATTGACATTGTGGCAAGAGCTCAGACAGTGGGGAAAGGTTTCAGCAGCGCCTATGGGGACTTCAGGGCAGGGCTCGAAAGAGCAGCCAAGGGAGCATGGTGTCCTCAACACTGCAAAGTTCCAGCAGCCCACGGCAAATGCTGCCTGTGGCTGACACCTGATCAGGACGTGGGAGCAGGTTCAAACAGGGGATCCACAACCAGAGAAGTCAGTGCCATGAGTCTCACCTCAGCCATGCAGACCAGAGTCAGGAAACTCCTCAAGATGGAGTTGTCTTCTGATTTTTTTTTTAATTGAAAAGAGTTAAGTAGAATTACAGTTAGTAAATAAATATCTCAAGGGGAAAGCTCTTCTGGAGGGATGTTAACCCAACAGGTTACAGAAAGCCAGTAGCAGGGTCATTCACACAAACACGACTCGAATCTCTTGTGCAAAGGCTCAGGCTTTAGTTGTGCAAGCTTCCCCAGGCTTGTGGGTGATCCAGTGCAGCAGCTGCTGTAGGGGGCTGTTCCATATCTGAAATCCACCCAAGACACAGACAACTCCTCTGCCACCAAGTTCACTAAGTTATGCCAGGAGTGACTCCATCAGGAGCTGAACACTGCCTGTCTTAGGCACTGGATGAATGAGGGGAAAAATTGCACTTCACATTTTCTAGGAGGAAAAAAAAAAAAGATAGAAAAAAGGGGGGTGGAGGATGGGGGGTTGGTCTACCAAACCAAACACATTTTAATGTAAATTTGCCTAAATTTCAAAATGTTGAATGCTGGATATGGAAACCCTACAAAACATTTCCTGCAATTTATGGCACACTCAACTTCCAGTGGTGCTTTTGTCACACCAACTTGGGCTGCCAGATTCATGTCAAGATGGTTGTATCAGCCTTCTGAGATGTGTTGGGGCAAACCATTGCATCCTTCCTCTTTTCCAAAGTTTTTTTACACAAAACATTTACTTTGAAATAAAATGAAATATTGTCTCAACTGTCCCAATGACAGTTTGTATGTGATGATGATGATGATGGTATGTCACAAGTACCTCCCAACCCTTGAAAGACACATTCAAGCATTGCTTCCTACAAGAAAGATCAACTAACTTAGTCTTCCTGTTATTTTTAAGAAATTGCTAGATACTGACATGAAGAGAAATCTCACTGTTTATCTTCTAGAAACAGAGGCAAATTTATTCACTGAGGTGCATATTTCCACAGTTACACTGAGAGCCTACACACTCAGGTGTATCTTTGTAGTTTTAAAATATCTTTGAGTTTTGCAGATTTCAGAGACTGTGATGCCTTTTCTCACTCAGCAAAGTTTTGTTTTCTCAGGCTGCTGCAGGCCTGTTGGCTCCCTCCTGTTACAGTATGAGATGACGTTGCTAAGAGGGTGGGCAATACTTTCTGTGGAACTAACATCTCCTCCCAGAGCTTCAAGGTTGGAAAAGACCCACTGTGATTATAGAAGCAAGTTAGACACAGATGAACTGAAGCAGAGAATCAACAGTTTCCAGATTCCATTTCAGCAGATTTTAGGGGAAGAGGGGACAACCCCCTTAGCCACACCCTCCATGAAGTCCCCCTGGAAAGGAGTCACAAGGACCTCAAGCCTTTGGCTCTTTGGTCTCCCCAGCCTGGTGAGAGGACTGCCACTGGGGTAACCAACATCCCCAGCCACTCAGCTGGCATGTGGGCTGCTAGCTTCTGTAGTCAGCTCAGGCAGTGAAAGGGTAGTGGTATGGAACAGTGAGATTTTGTATTTGTTTTTCAAGTCCAGGCTGGAAACTTCAGTCCTGCCTTTCCTTTCTCTTCCTGTTAGACGCCAGTGCACTGACTCTGCCTCTGCCCCAAGCCCTGAAGCTGGCCCAGGCTATGGGGCAGTGGCCATACCAGGCTTTCTCCATCCTACCCCAGCCCTGCCCATGCACCTGGCCTCTCCTCCAAGACAGGCAAGCAGTACAAGTGCCACTGGGCTGGGGCTGCCTCTCTCTTCAGCGTCCAGGGTGCTTGCAGGCAAGTCAAATCGGAGATGTACCTCTGAGCTGAAGCTCCAAAGTTAGGGATCAAACACGATAAATATAGGGATTGCTGAGGGAATTATTGATGAAAAATGTTTTGGCACAGTTTCAGAGTTGAAAGTGTATATTGGATTAGTGGAAAATCCACCCGTGGAAAATCCACCCAAGGAAAATCTGAGAGAAATAACATAATGTGCGAAAAGCACTTCTGATTTCCCTATGTTGCTTGCTGAATATAGGCTTGCTGTCTGCCAATACTGCAGGAACTAGAAAAAAAGTTATAAAGGTGCTCATTTTGGACTGACTAGCTCCAGGTCCATTCCACTCTCACCAGCCGCCTGTAAGTCTCCTGTAAGAAGCTGAGGATAGGCTGCCCAAGGCAGAGGCAGGATGGGACCCGTGGCTGGGCGCTGCCCGACGCAGATTGCAGAGAACTTCAACCATGTCTCAGCCTAACGGGTTTGCACCCAGATCTCCCTAAGCCTGGTCAAGGCGCCTAATGAATTCAACACCGAAAAGAGCTAATTCTCTTCCGACCCCTCGGGCGTGGGGTGTGTGTGTGGGGGGGGGGNGGGGGGGGGGTGTGGAATCCCTGATCTCTGCTTGACATCAACCCGTAAAATTTTCTGCCTGGTGAAGGGTTGAAGAGTGCAGCCAGCCCCCTGGGTAAGAGAAGAGCCGGGGTACCGGGCTGGTGCGGCAGGGGGGCTGTGTGCGGGATCCCGGCACCCCTGGACCAGAGGCAGCCGCGTGTCCCCAGCGCGGTGCCGCTGGACCAGCAGACGGGAGGAAGCTGTCAGTGGCCAGGAGGGCGTGCGCTGGCTCCGGCTGGGAAGGAACACAAGGCTGCTGGACTCAGAGGACCGGCTGTATTTGCATTCCGGCCGGAGCGGAGTCCCCCCCCTTCTCCGCCCCCCAGCCGTCCCGAATCACAGGGAAACAGAAAACATGTTCTTGTTAGTAGCCGATGGCTTTTATTTTCACTCTTTACGCAGATCTGACACATATACAGCGATGCTTTCACCGTACGAAGGACAAGGACTGCAAAGAAAAGCACCTTGCCCAGCCGGTCCACCTTCGCTGCTGCGACTGGGCTGGCACTTGACAGGAGGAAGGGGGGAGCCGGGGGGTAAGAAGAAAAAAATTAAATTCTCGTCTGATCTCATTTATTTAAATAAATATAAATATAATTTTAATATAAAACTATTCACAGACAAACAGCCGTCCCAAACCCAAAAGGGCGATCTTTATGTCTTTTCTTATTTTTGTTAAGAAGTCCGTCCACAAGATTCTCTACGGGTTTTAGTTTGCTCTTCAGGTTTTTCTCTTTTTTTCTTTTTTTTTTAATGTCTCGCCTTTCGGTTTCAAATGCGTTTCTTTTTTTTTTTCCTTTAAATTTCCTGTGGGGATACAGAGGAAGGCACCCTGGGCCATGTGAGCCTTGTCCCATGTTACATTTTAGAAAGAGCAGGTGCCCTCTCATGGGATTACATAAATAACGTTTTGGTTGAACTCCCACGACTAAAACATTTACATTCCGAAAATATATTTATATATATATATATCTTTCTATTACTGCGAATGGATGACAATTAAACCTCCGCGGCGGCGAGGGCCAGCCCGCTGCAGGTTAGCGGGGCTGCCGTCCGTGGGCAGCGGTGCCAGGTAAGCCGCACTGCCGCCGCCTCCCTCCGGGCTGGGACCCGGCGGCAGGAGCGGAGCTCCGAGCCGGGCTCATAACGGGGAGATCTCTTTATCCTCGGTAGCCGATGAGGGGGATAGAGACTCTTCATCCTCCGACCGGGGGTAATGCCCCTGGCTGGTGCTGCACTTGCAGCCCCCGTGCGAGTTTCGCTGGGTGCCTTTGCCTTCTTTCTTGTGCTTCACCCTCCTGTTTTGGAACCAGATTTTCACTTGCTTCTCGGACAGGTTCAGGTACGTGGCTATCTCGATCCTCCGCAGCCGGGACAGGTACATGTTGGAGGAGAATTCCCTCTCCAGCTCCAAGAGCTGGGTGCTTGTAAAAGCAGTCCTCATCCGTTTCCCATTTTGAATTTGACTGGATTCGGACCCTCCTGGACGGGAGAGAAATGCGAAATTCAGCGGGACAGGGAAAAGGGTGGGGAGGAAAACTAGAGAGAGACAGGCAGACAGAAAGACAAGACCCTCCCCAGCAGCTTTCCGACCCGCGGCAGCCTCTCTCCCTTGGGCCACCCCTTCTCCCGCTGCCCCTTTTCCCCGGCGGCCGCAGGGCTCCTACCCATGCCGAGGCAGTGGAACCTCCGGGGGTCGCTGACGCTGTAGGTGGTGGCGGCGCAGGCAGGTGGGTGATGCGCAGGGTGTCCCAGGGCGGCGGCGGCGGCGGGCACCGAGGCGGCGGGAGGCGGGTGCTGCGGCGGGTGGTGAGCGTGGCCGGTCCGCGGGCAGCACTGGGCCTCGCCTGCGGCGGCGGGGAACTGGCTCTTGAGCAGAGGGATGGCCCCGCCGGCGCCGCCGCCGCGAGAGGAGTGCAGGTGCGAGGTGACACAGAGCGGGCAGACGCAGAAGGCGCCGCTCTTTCGGGACGGGCAGCCCGGGCCCGACACCGACATGACGAGGGGAGAAGGCATGCTGAGAGGGATGAAGAAGTCCTGGCCGTGATGATGCTCAGGAAGGGACGGAGCCGGCCTCGAGGAGTCTTTGATGATTAAGGAGTCCACATAGAAGGAGCGTGACATTGCGGAGGGTTGCGAGGCCGGGGGCGGCTCTCCCAAAGTCGGGTTTTCCTGCTTAGCCAAGTTGCCACTGAAGTCCTGGCGAGTCGAGAAGGTGCTTATGTTTGAGAGCTGAACAAAAGGGTCCCTGGAGAGGGCTGGTCTTAAAGTCCCCCCGCCTGGATCCCCTGCGCCGGGGTTTTATATCAAGTATTTAAACACGTGATGGCTGAAAGCCTCGCAGATCTAAATCTCCCCGGCTTCCCAGGCCGGCAGGAGAGGCTGCCGGGGGGGACCAAAGCGGGGTAGGGGAGGGGGGCAAAGTGTGCGTGCTTGCTCGTTGCCCGATGACTTCACTCCTTTGCCTCCGCCTCAAATAAATTATAGGAGCAGAGAAAGCGAGGAGGGGGCGGCTGCTCCGCGGCCCCGTCACACGTCGCTCTCGCAGGCATGTCCCTCTGTCAACACACCCTGGATTCTGGGGATAAAATTAATCGGAAGGAGTTTCTGCTCAGGGGTTTTCCCCGAGGAGAACGCTACTTTCCCTCGCCGAAAGGGAAAGAGAGGTGAGAGCAGGTAACGCTCTGAAACAAGCTGTTCAACCCCGCCCCCCTCACCCCCAGTGAAAGAACATCCAAAAGGCCGTGGATCCCGCGGAGGCCTGGGGCCAACACCTTTCCTCAGTCCGACCCCCTCCCTGTACTCCTTCAGAACACCTTCAGGAGGAGGCCCTTTCTGCATCAGAGGAGCCAGGTACACAGATGCAGACATGGATATTAAGTTAGGGACGGAGCGCGTTGTGTGTCTGCGCATGTATATGAACGTAGAGTAGGTTGGGTGGCTTTTTTTTTCTCCTCGCCCTTTTCACCTCAAGTGAATCTTGCCAAATTGGTAATTACTGCAACGGACAAAGCCTTCAAATATCTGGACACTTCTCAGCCAAATGGTATCAAAACGGAAAACTTCCAAGCGAACTTCCCTGGCCGCTCCAGGACCGCAGTGCGCAGCGCTAATGAAAAGCGAACATGTCAGGGAGGGATTCTTTGATCTCCACCAAGTTTGCTGAAGCAATCATTCAAAGTAAAATTGGATAAACAGCTAAATACGGTCGGTGGCTCCGAAGCATTTCAGAGCGCATTACAAAGCCAAGGTATTCGCAGCATATTACGCGATTTTCCAATGGCCCGTTTCATGGGAATTTAAGAAGAGACTTATCGTTAATAGAAGGACTATTGCGTTCTTGTTTAGCAGATGTGAAGCGGCGGTTAAAACAGACTGTGGATCCCATCCCACTTGACACGGGAAAGGGAAGTGATAATTGTGCTCTAAAGCAGAAAACACAGACTACGCCTGATTACCGGAGGCTGAACAGAAACTCGGGAGTGCAGCAATAGACGAAACGTGTTCAGAAGCGGTTATCATGCGCAAGGGCCGGGCCGCGGACATCCTACCATCCCTCCCGCACACCCAGTCTCCCGCTGTTAAATCCAGCAAAATAAATCCACCTTCTGATGGAGCCGGCATTTCCTCGCCTCTACGACCAGCAAGGCTAAGTGGTGCAACTCTAGCCTTGCTAAGAAAGTGACCAAGTCTCGACCGGCTGTGCTGTCCCGTCCCGTTCCCCATCCCCAACCTGCTACGGGCAGTGCCACTGTGTAGACTCCCCCTCTGCAGGGGTCGGCTCTCCCCTAGCCCTGCTCCCCTTTTCGCCCCGCACCTCCCCGGGCAGGCACGATGCATTAGTGTTTTTAAGGACACTCCGCGCTCGGTGATCTGAGGATTTATGGATAGCAATTAAAGTTTTATGAATTGCAGCTGAGGCCTGTTATGTGGCTATTTGAATGTGATTAGAATTCAATTAGAAAGTGTTTACCGGCCGGCGGGGGCTCCTGAGTGTAAACAGACAGCTATTCCAGCAATGCGCTAATCCCGCGTCTTGTGACAACAATTAGGGGCTCGCGGGGTTTAGGCGGGTCGGCTCCAACCTCACCTACTTTTCCCCAAACTGCTGCCCAAGACTCAGCCGAGGCCCCGCAGCCGCCAGGCCCTGGAGCTGCGGCGACCGCTGTCCGCGCCGCCGCCGGGGCCCTGGGGTCCGCAGCCCCGGGAATACCGGGGGATCTACTTGCTGGGCTGCACTGGGGCCCGTGAGATTCTAGGCACGGTCACCGTGCACAAGCATGGCATTTTTTTAGTTCGGCTCTCCCCGTTTAAAGCAAAGTACATCTGGAGAAGATTTAAACTAATATCTGCATTTTATTTTATTTTTAAAAAATATTTATTTATATATTTAAAGGTTTTTTTCTTTCCTTTAGGAGCTTTCCTTTATTCTGGAAAATGTAATGTAATACAACCCCACATCTCAGTGGAAAAAGCTGCCTGCAGTGATATAGTGGATCTGGGGAGGAGGCTGTCGTAAGGAAAGGCAGACAGAGCAAGAATCGGATCAAAATTACAATTTGTAATCGTTATAATAAACCAAATGCAGTGATAAAAGAGAAGGGGAGAGAGAGAGGAAAATCACTAAGAAAAACTCACCCCTGAAAGCCAGAGCAAGAAAAGAAGTCATTTGAAAGCAAAGACATCCCAAACCAGGCGGAATGATGCAAGGCGTGCGCCCACATCACATCGGCCTCGTTACAATTTTATTTTTCAATAATTCTGTCCGATAAAATTTCATTGTCCATTAAGTAATCCCCGAAATGAGAGCTCTTATGAGCCTATAATGAGCTCTAATTGCTACGACTGGGAGAGCCACGTGGAAGGATTTAGAAGGTATTAAGCAGTTGGGTACAGAGCACAGGCTGTTACCTAGCCATTACTTTCATAATTCAAGGAGAAAATTAGTCCTTTTAAGGGAAAATCCTTTGATTCCCTTCATTCTGCTCGGGGTGACAGAGTATAGCTTTGTCTGCCTTTAGTTCAAGACAGTGTAACAAATGAGAATGTAACGAAATTGCCCCCTTTTGAAAGTGGAGCAGTTCAAAAAGAACATCAGAGCCGCTCCCCTGGTCCGCCGAGCGCAGGACTGGGTGCTGGTCCCTCTTTTCTTCCAGATGTCTCTAACACCTTTATGTAGAAGAGATTCACGGCTTAAATGACAAAAGCAACTCTTTCCCTTCCCTCCCCCAACCCCGGCAGCTCCCCGCAGAAGAAAAAGCCGTGCCCGCCCGGAGAAAGAGCCAGCTTTCAGGCGCGCATCTCCGCGGAGTTCACGGGAGGAGCTGCCTCGCGGAAAGCGCCTCAGCCCGGGGACACGTTTCGAGCAGGGGCAAAAAAAAAAACCCCAAAAAACCCAAACAAAACCAACCCACAAACAAACAAAAACCAACAGACTAAACAAACAAAAAACCAAATAAACACCCCAAACCAGAACAACAAACCCAAAACAACACCTGCAGAGCAGCCGTGGTCGCAAACACCACACAGGGGTGATATGCGGTGGCGCTGGGCAGGCTGCGCCCCGGGCTGGGGCAGTTCCCGTACGGGAAAGTCCCGCTTAAAATAAAGCCGTGCGTGGGTAAGCGAGGGGCCGCGGGCTCCTGCGCTGTAATCGCATTTATTCGCTACTCTAACATTGATTTCCTAACTTTATTCGCTACTCTAACATTGATCCAAAGTGATCGGCAATCCCGACGCTGGCCTTTCTGAAGTGAACGCAATCTAAAGACAGGACTTGCCCCCAGCTCCCATTAAGGAGGTCATTATAAAAGCGTGAACAAGTCTATTAATGTTTTATTGAAAGCGCATCGTTAACTTGTATCCATCCTTTTCTGAAAGTGGCATTGTGATATTGCTGTCTATGGCACATCTTACCCAATATAGCCCGAGATTTCTCCATTATCTGTAACCAAGCAACACTTTCTGAATACCAAAAATTGAAAAGAATCGCTTAGTCTTCAAGAAAGTCCTCAATAATAGTGGAAAAGAACAAAGATCCAGGAGACAACAAAATGCCACAGGGGTGACTTTTCATGAGCAATTATCTCTCATTAATCAGAAGAACAGCTGCAATATTAATTTTCTCTCTTTCTTCCTCTCTTTTCACAGTCCCCAACATTTGAATAATCATAAATTTTGATTTCATGGAGCAGCAACATTGCCAGCGACTTCCAAACACAAGCTACCTAGGCAGGGCGCACGCTTTGCACATAGCTCTTATTTTAAGGCTGCCAAAGAATAAACTCAAGAAAAGAAAAGAGAGGAAAAGTCTGATTGCTTTCCCCCCTCCCTTTGCCTCGGAGCACGGATTAAACCAGCAGCCCCTTCCCTCCACCCCTGCCGCTTTCACTCATGGAAAGTAACAGGCGAAAGTACGAGCGTCTGCGCCAGCTTCAAGCGTGGGAGTTTCTACAACCTCGCTGTCCATTTAACTTCCAAACATGAAGCCAAGCGTTGTAGATCTGTCCAAAGAGACAATCTTTGGGCGTAACACGCATTGTGAGACATCAAAAGCCCTGGCGTTATGCGCACTGAGAAGCGTATTCAGCACGAAGGGTGCAATGCCTCTCTTTTCAGGGGCTCAGCCGCGGATTGTTTAACAAGTGACGTCGTCGCGGCAAGAAAACCGCGCTCCTCCAAAGATAAGGATGTAACATTAAATCTCGCTTTTTTGGATTTCAAAGAATCTCATTAAGGGCAGGGGCCAGAGGCGGCCAAGCCGGGAACGGGAACCGTGCCCCGGGGATGTGAGCGCTCAGTGCCGCCGGCACAGCTCCTCGCGGCCTGAGGGAACAGGGCAGAATCAAGGCCGAGACCCCACCGCTCCTCGAATTCTGCCCATCTTCGGCTATCCACCTTTCCCTCCTCGGCCCCAGAGGGCAAGGGAGGGAAGCCTCTCTCCGGAGATCGGCTGGCAGCCAGGCAGCGGCCGGTGGGCTCACCCAAGGGTTTGCGGGCTCACCGCGGACGGAGGAGCAGGAAGGCAGCTTCTCCCCTTTCCCCGCAGATGCAGATTGCCGGTGCCCTTCCCCTCCGTGAGGGATTTCCTTTGCATCCATCCGTGGTCATAAATTACCCCACCTAGACTTGGCACGGTAACCCTCTTCCCTCGCTAGGAAATGGGGCCGTTTCCTAGGGAATGAAGGGGCACTCCTGCATTGAGGAGGGACAGGCCCCCGGCTGCCCTGCCGAGGACTGCCGAGCCGCTCTCGCCCCAGTGCTCTCTCGCACCTCGTGGAGTGGAGGTGGCGGCGGATGGTGGGACATGGAGCTCCAGCTGGAGAGGGAGTGGCCACCTCTCTCTAGGAAGAAACCTACTACGTCTTTCAACCCCTTTCCAGCCTTTGGAGAGATGAGGCTACTCCATGTTGTTGATGCTGTTCACAAAGTTACTCATTCACACGATTAGCAGCAAATGTCTACATGAGTCCTTCAGGGCGACTATGATATCTTGTGTTTGAGTGTTTCCAAAGAGCTCCAGCAGCAGCCTTCATCCACTCTCTCCCTGTCACAACCCAATTCAGTGCCTTTTGCTTTCACTTGCAGACCTACAGTGACAACTGTCTTTCATGTAAAGAGCAGCCAGAGGGCTTAATTCTGTTATATATTTTACTTGGAGTGGGAAATTTGTGAGGTTCTTCCTAAGTCAATCAGGTCTGCTCATATATATGCAGATGTAGACCTTAATTCTCTCCCTCTTCAACCCTCTTAAAAAGTGTTCGCACTTGGATGGGTTCCCTTCAGTGTCTGGAAGCAAATATCTTTTTTCTGCATCTCCTCACCATGGTGCCCCTTCTACCAGAGATCATGTGAAGGAGACAGAATAAGAAAATACCCACTGAGATCAGAGTCTAGTCTGATATTTCTCTGAGTCTGTTTCTAGCACTCTTCAGGTATGGGACAGCATCAGGCCAGACACTACAGGCGGTCTGGGCCCTGGTTTCATTACTGGCTGTTGTTTAGAGCTCTACCAGCTCTACAGCCAAAATTGCTAGCTGTTACACATGATATGTGTGAGACAAAACGGTGATGGTCTCTCTTTAAAGGGGATAAAGTTAAACTCCTGCAGCAGCCTCAGTGAAGTTTTATATTGGGACCTGAAGATTAAACCACAAGGTCATGTGAATCAGAAATTCAAAATGCTGCTGTGGATTCTTGTCACCCTGAGTTTTCTTGCCTTGTGAGCGTTTGTAATTTTGTAGTGGAGATTCTCACGCAGTTTTTGTAAATTATGTATATATTTAGAATTATCTATTTTGTTTACATATTTCTCCTCTGGGAGGAGAATTATGGTTGATGGTAATGTTCACCAACAAGATCAGAGAGGTGGCAACCTGTGTAGCCAATATTTTGCCTTCTGTAAAAAGTGTATATAAAGTGGAGTCAGAAAAATCAAAATAAGACTTTCCTGCCTCATCTTCTGCTGCCTGCCTCATCCTTTGTGTGTCTGAAACAGCGATAGATTCTAGAGCACACTAATCATGACCTGTTTTAGTTTTACAGCGATGTACTACAAATCAACACAAGAGTGATATTTGTATTGATACAGGCCCCAACCCAACAAAGAACATGACTAAACATCCCACTTAATTTCTCTCATTGAAATTCAGACCTCATGAATTTTGATCCTTGGGTGTTTAGGCTGAAGCATTCTGCCTAACAGTGACCAAGAAGCAGTCTTTTGAATTTTCTACCAGAGGAAGTGCCACATTTTCAAAAGCGAGGTTAACAGGAATGGACATTCAATGCTGCTCGTGATAAAAATGAAGAGGTCATCAAACATATCATCATATTGTAGTAGCTAACTTTTTCACAGTCAGAAAACTGTGAATTTTGAATTCAATTCACATGACCTAAACAAATAAAATAGTTATAATTTCTTTCTTTTCCCTGTAATGAAAGCATGGATGTGGACAGTTCAAGAACTGTAGGCTGATGAAAGAATTACCTAAGGAGAGATGATACCACTCCTCCAAATTCAGAAAGCAGAGAGTAATACAGTTATGACGGAGTTCCTCAAGAATAAGTCTCAGAAGCAGTTGAATTACTTTGTTTAATTTGTTTTCTTGTCACAGCCAATAGGACTTCACTATTCATAGGAAAGAGGTGAAGTCAGTACTTGTGGAGGCTGGAGTGCCATACTGGAAGAGGTGCAATGACAAAGCCAACATAAGCTAGGAGCTTCACGGCTGAACACGACATTGTGACTGGGTCACCTGGACACACTGATCCATGTTTACAAAGCATCGCTACAGTACAGTCAGGTGACAGGTATGACAGAGCAGAATAGGCAAGGCCACTGCACTAAGGAGACAGAAATACTGTTTATGTGGACTCTGAAGCATGCCAACCATTCACGGAGAAACCCATGTAGATGGTCAAAGCCCATGGCACTGTGCATGGAGAAACCTCACCGGTGATGGCAAACAGTTTTCCAAGTCCATCTCAGAAAAAAAAAAACTAAATCAGAGAACATCAGTGAACAGCTCTAGAATTATAGTATCAGAGGAGCATGAGAAGAGAAGACTCATAGAGGAGACATGATTTTTGTTTATACCAGTGAGATAAATATCCACAAGAGAGAAGAGCTACTCCATATAAAGAAGAGTATCATCATAAAAACAGGTGGATATTCTCTGGCCATGTAGAAATTTAGCACGGGAAAAAAACCATAAACCCCTTTCTAACTATGAAAGAAATAAGGTTCTGGAACTCCTTGTGGGATTTACCAATGGGAATATGAAATACAAGTAGTTTTAAGAGAAAACTTGACATATTTCTGACTGTTATGTAACAGTCCCTGATATTGTGGGATTTTTTTTTCTGAATACACATACAAACTCTGCTTAACATCCATTTTGGAAGAGTACTGACTTAATTTTTAGTTGTTGATTATTTCATGAAATGTGTTGTCTAAAAAATATGCTGGATTTTAACTCCTAAAAACTAAGGCCCACAGAGCACCCAGAGGAAGTGTGGAAGGACACACTGCTGCATCCTTCCTTTTCTCTATGTTCTACTATCCCTGTTCATTGCCTGTTTAGTGTTCTGCCTCTGCTCCAACAGGAACTGTTGCTTTTGTTTGGGTTTTCCCCATTTTTACATTTGTTGTTATGATGTGTAATAAAAGCCATATGTACCAAAATGGTCAGTTTTTTTCCATATGTCAGAATAAACTTTGGTCTGATTTTGATACAATCTGTAAACCTCTACAAGAAATAAACCAATCCTTTCATTTCTTCAGTTCCATTTTCACAATATACTCTTAGCTTTGCCTGAGCAGCTGTTATGTGAAAACAAATATCTAATGCTTATAGATGGAAGCAGACCTTTATCACATTCATCTCTTTACATGTATTTGTATTCTCAATTTAAAATACAGGAACAAAACCAAAAGCTTCAGGAAGCAGAGTCTGAGTGAAATACAGGCTAGAGATACCATACTCCTGCTTTCCTATGAGGAAAGTAACATATTGAAGAAGAACACAATATGAGCATGTCAAAATGAAACCAAAATGAAGGTTTTTTTATTGAAAAAATATAAAGGAAAGTTCTGCATAGTCTGCCTCTTCTTGTTTCTCATTAATACATTGTCCAAGCTTGTATTTGAAGCTTTCAGTTTGAAAAATCATGGAAACAAAATAATTTCACGTTTGATGACCTTGTGTAAGTATATTAGTTCAAAGCTTATTTAATATGCTATAATGTTGAAGGTACATCAAAATACAATGGGAAGAGAATGATAGAAGTCTTGGAAATCATCTTATAAAGTTCAGAGCACTCTTCTAGGAAAAAAATACATTAAAATTAAAGAACAACGCCCTCCCCCCCCGCCCCCAACCAACCAAACAATCTAAAACTAAAGAAGGAAGAAGTATTGGAACCTAAATTGGTAGGAGATGTAACCATGAAGGTATGAGTTACAAACTTATTGTGGAAAAAAAATACTATGATACATTGACCAGATGAAAAAATATCAGCCAAAAAGGAGTCCAAAATTTTAAGAGTAGTTCAGAAACAACCGTGTCCACATTAGCAGTCTGTGTTCTCTCTCTTACACTTCAGCTGAGCCAAGGAACAAATATTCCTATTAAAACATGTATGTGTCTAGAATACAAGTAACACTACAGTGTATGAGAGGTGTGGCTGTCTGCACTCTCAGACGTACTAAGACAAGTTACAAGTCACAAGATGGAAAGCTTTGGGTAAAATACTACTCTCAGTTCAGAGCTGTAAGACAGAAGAATTCTGCAGCTATTCTGAATGGTGCAGTGGGAGTAGAATTTGGCCTGGTGTTTTCAAAGGTTAGTTAAACAAAATATGACCTTTTTCAGGCTGGGGGAACAAAAGAGGTCAGCTCATTCTCCAGAGCTACAAAAGGTCTTTCAAGGATACCAAAGAAATAAAAATAAAAGCCATGATCACACTTCCTAGATGCACACATAGAAACAACACTTGTATGCTAAGATATTACCCAGTGGAAAAACCCCTGAGAGCGTCCCAATTAATAAAGAGTCCCGCCAGTAATTCATCCACTGTGGGAAAGGTGTACATATTCAAACAACCAATTTTGTCCAAGGTGCCAGAGCAAGACAGTTGCAGAACTGAGATTTGACACAAAATCTCCTATTTTTCAGCATCTTGTGGTATTTAACAGTGCTTCATAAGGCACCTTGGGGAATTGCAAAGAGTCTGCTGAATCTGATTGTACTTTAATAACTCATTGGGCAGAGGAAGCCCTTTGATGCAGCTTTCCCAATTCTTTGTGGGTAAGAACTTAACGTAGGTTATTCTCCTGGATCCTGCAGAAAGGCAATTCTTTTCCAATGTCTCTCTTGCTATGAAAGGAAAGTAAGTTTATTCTGAGGTTGTAGATTTTCCCCTTCTCTCATGCTTTACCACAGAGGTTGGAATTGTTATTTTTTCTCTACCTTCCTTGAGGAAATCATGCTCTAGGAATGTAATATATTCCACTATTCCACATTTTTTCACACTTCAAACAACTCATAATAAGAATATCTATTTTTCCATTATTTAAGGATCATGCCCAGTATTATCAGAGAGGGAAAATATTTACCTGGAAGCAGAAAGGTTGCTACTTTAAAGATATACAAAAGGAAATAAAAATTGACATTTTTGAAAGAGATGGGTGCTAGAAATCTCTCTTTGTTTATATGCAATAGGAATGAACAGGTTAGCATTTCCAAATATTAATGAACTTGAAAGTATTCAGAGAAAATCTCAATTGTTCATGTTTTGATGATTTTAAATGAAAGACATCCATCCCTGTTCTCTTTAGATCATCATTTGTCACAGTAACTAATGAGGAAGTAATTATAATGTAATTTGTCAGAATAATCCGACAGGCAAAGAATTATTTTCTCAATCCTAAAGGACTACATAGTTCTAGTTTTCCAACAGATTGGGTACATGTGGGTGGCATAGCAGAAGGTATTTGTTGTTAAGCAGGATAAAAACTTTTGCACTTTCTATTCTTAAGTGAAAATGGACAAAGGCATTGTCTAATTCTCTAAAATATGTTACATGATGGCATTTCACCTTAATACAGATTAGTAAATTCTATTTTAACAATTTCATCATATAAAAGCTACTTCTTTTTACAGTGACTTTGAGATTTATAGTTCAGTTGCAGTAGTTAAGTAGTCAGCCACTGTTTTTTTAAGACAGTGAATAAACAATTTGGTCATTCAGTCATATTTATCAAAAAGAAAATAGCTGTCCTCAGAATAAGTATAAAATACAAGGAGGTATTGAAGGATGGAAAAACAAAGAAACAAGAAAAAATAAAGACATTAGTTTAAAATCTGTGCTGGTATTCAGGGAGGTGTGATTGTTCACTTCAATGGCAGTTGGGGGAGGCCTGCATTTGTCATTGACCATTTTGTTATGGGGTATGTTTTGGTTCATTTTTTTTTAGAATACAAATTGACTACAGCTTTACCCAAGCTACAGTATCTGTATCTCTAACATATACAGCAGAGGACTCAGCTCGCATTACTCCTTTATACTTGTTTTCAGTACTTCCAGCAGATACTGCTCTTAAAGACACTGTTTTTGTGACCTTCTGAAGAAAGGATTGATATTGTACATCTGCTATTTTAAGAATGTCTTTAAAATGTAGAACTTGCTGTTCCGTTTGTATATTTATATGATTTTGTTTACATTTTGCTTTAGTGGGCTTTATGCTTTTGGTCTCCCAGCACTGAATATAACCCCGTTAGTTTCAATGCTAGATTAATCTTAAATAAAATAAAAACCTTTTTTTTTTGTGTGTGTTTCTGTTTAATTGATGTGATTATAGAGAAAAAAAAAACCCTAAAAGCCAAGCAGCATGTGTATTAGATTCTAATATTGATAGGCAGAGAAGAAACAAGTTAGCATTTATATCTCATGTCAGTGAGTCCTACAAGAAGAATACAAAACCCAGTGTAATGCCTAAAAACAGCCAAGAGTTTATTTTGCCTGTAGGTTCTGTGAAACACAAGTAGGTCTTTAAGTCAAGCATATCACAAATTCTTTATGGGTTAGGAGATTCTGCCTTCAGTAATGTGTAATCATTTGGTCCTTGAAAGATCAGGAGTATCCAACTCCATCCATTGACAGTTTTAACAGACTTGAAACTACAGTGACTCTATTCTTTATTTTGTTATATGTTAAGGGAATTCTGAAAAGGAAGCATCTGCTTTTCCCTTTACATGCAATCTATGCTTTCTGTACTTTATCTATGACTTAAAGAGCCTCTTTCAGAAATACTATATTCTATATAGAGGTATCTTTTGAACTCGTCTTGTTAACCTCATGCAACATAGGAAGCTGGACCAAAAGGAAAATAAAATAAATTGCTTGGCAGAAGGAAAAAAGACTAAAAAAAAAGGACATGAACTGGAGCTATTCAACACACCTTTTTACTCTAAGAGCTCACTCAATCCTGCATCATAAAGTCAGAAACAGAAGTATGACTTACCATAATGTTTTGGTGTCAAGACTTCCCTTTGATTTTTGCACGCAAAATCTTGTTTAGTTTATTCAGGGTTTTTGCAAAATAATCAGTTAATCAGCAAGAAATGACATAATGAAATTGGTCAGACAAATACTATGCCCTGACTAACAGTAAGTTCTGTTGTGTTATTTTTAGCTATGTACCTGTTCCTGACTTTGCATTTCCATGTTTCTGCAATACTGTAATTATTTTTTTTTAAATTTGATTTTGTTAAAACTCAGGGCATGGACACCCCAGCAGAAACGTGTACATTGTCAGATACACTTTACCCAGATTGTCAAGAGCAATGGGGGATTTAAGCAGGACAGAGGACCCAACCCAGAGGTGAGGGGCTGTGTGCCAAGGAAGGGACTGATGACCAGGTGTCAGAGCAGACCAAGAAAAGCACAGCCTGATATGAGTGCCCTTGGAGGTTTGCTACAGTTCCGTAGCTTTATTAAACTCCCTTTGCAGTGTATATTATTTCCACTCTTCTCTGGCTTCTGTACCATCCCTGCTTGCCCCCTTCCCTTGCTATCAACACCCACTCTTGTTTTCCTCCTGGCTACTTCTCTTCTCTTAATTAATCAGGGAAAGAGAAGCTGTTCCTGCCAGCTTTGCTTTGCTATTGAGTAGTGGTAGGAGTTCAAAGAACAAGGTTACACCCGCACCTGCTGCTTGTTCTCTGATGCCCTGTTGGGTGAAACAATTTCCTTCAGAAGTTCCAACAATGTACTAATTAACAAAGGAAAAGACAGGGAAAAACAAGACAAAGACTGTGGGAGGAATGAGGTGAGTAACAACTGAGAAGATGTCAGAGGAAAGCAGGGGAAAGAAGCAATTACAAAGGCGGAACTGGGATAGAAACATAAAAAAGGAGAGGGACAAACAATAAGGAAAGTAAAAAAAAAGCAGAAATCAAAAGATGGGTGAACTAGTATAAAGATTTGCATAAAAAGAAATTATTTTAAGTCTCCTTTAGATTACAGTATGCAATTCTTATAGAGCAGCTTTGAGGACAGCGAGTACCTCCGTCAGAGACATCTGTACATGGTATCAGTTCTCCCCTAGAGCAGGAATTCACTGCGGATGGAGGGCATTCCTGCCTGGAACAACAGCATGATGCTCCTCAGTTTGGACTTTAAGCCTACCACCTTTATTTAGATATAATGAGAGATAAGTTGCTCAAAAATGTAATCAGTATGAGCCTGTCATTGCTCTCACTGTTCTCAGAGAAAGGACAATGAACTGTAAATGGGAGTTCCACAATGTTGGGTCAGAGTAGACACCAAAACAGTCACAAGCAAACTCTGTGATGTAAAGGCATGGACTTGGAAGTACATGGCTGGTGGCAGGGCTGGCACATACCAAGGACACATCAGCAGTGAAGAAGTGACAACTCACTGACACTTCTTGAAACAAAGGAGAGGCCCGCCTTCTTCAGTGTGTGTAGTAGGACAAGCTGCACAAAATGAGGAGTCTCCTTGCAGCCTTTGAGGATGGTCCAGTACTGCTGAACCCAGTGTTGAAGGCTTTGAGCACACCAGGTGCTGTGAACACGTGCTGAAGCACCATGGGCACCTCAGCCTAGAAACTTAGAACTTCCACAACATACCTGCCACAGCTCTTCATCTGTTAAAGGCTGCCACATATTGAACATCTGGAAACTGCAGACTGTGGAACTGGAACTTGTTAGGCAAGTAATGCACACAAAAGTGATGAACTGATTGAGAGGTTTTGGACTTTCTTTCTTTTTCTCTTATCTCCAATCCATCAAGTGAGCTAACCAAGCCTGTCATGCCACACGGCACAGGGATCTTGGACCTCAAACCTTTGCTGGTCCCTGCAACACTGCTCCAAGGGCTCAAGTGTGATGTAGGTAAGCCCACCCCTTCAATGTCTTTTCCAAGACTTCAAGCATGGTGCTGCTGCGCTCCACAGCATTAACCCCGATTATCCATCTGCTACTGTGAAACAGGTATCTGAAAACAAACTGGTTAGCAAATTCATCTGTAGGGTGAAGTAGAACAAGGAGGCACAGCTTCACTGAAACCACTGGGTTTTCTTTTGCTTTTGCCAGTATTAAATTTAGTCAATTTTCTCAATGTCAGGACTGTTAGACAGAACCAATGAGCCATCAATCCTGCCAAATCCAATTTCCATGTGAGACATGTAAGAAGAGTAACTAGGTAAAAACCTCATGAGTTAAGCATACTAGTATGAAAGTACACTATTACTCAAGTGAACTCTGTGTTATTCTGTAGAATTCTGTTATTTAGGAAATGAAACCTGTTACAAGTGGCTTATGATAGAAATACTGTCACACCTTTCTGGTGTGAAAGCACAAAATGTTGCTTTCTCCTTTGCAGCAAAGACAGTGTCATGGATTCTCTCACACTGTTTCTACCCTGGTTTTACACAGAGCAGTAGGCATCATCACATCTTTGTATACACTCTACAACTGAGAAATACACCATGAGGATCTTTATGAGTAATGGAGAGTAAGTAGCAATGTAGTCTTTCAGAAAATAAACTGACGGGTATAACAAATCCAGGGGAGGGCCACAAAGATGACTGGAGGGATGGAGCACCTCTCCATTGAAAATATGTTGGGAGAGTTGGGGTTGTTCAGCCTGAAGAAGGCTCTGCAGAGACCTTACAGCAGCCTTCCAGCACCTAAAGGGAGCCTACAAAAGGCTGGAGAGGAAGTTTTTACAGGGGCCTGTAGTGATAGGAGAAGGGGAAATGGCCTTAAGTTGAAACACGATAGGTTTAGATTAGATGTTAGGAAGAAATTCTTTCCTGTGAGGGCAGTGAAGCACTGGAATGTGTTGCCCTTAGAAGCTGTGGATAGTGTTTGGAAGTGTTCAAGGGCAGTTTGGATGGGTCTTTGAGTGATGTGGTCTAGTGGAAGGTTCCCTGCACATGGCAGGAGAACTGGGTGATCTTTAAGGTCCCTTTTGACTCAATCATTTTCTGATACATTGAAACAAGCCAGGAAAAAAGGAACTGCAGGTTTCAAATGAAAAATTATCTAATGTGAAAAGGAGGCTATTGTAAATAAGATACATGAAGAACTAGGAAAGTAAAGCGGAATGCAAAATTCCCTTCACGCTCATAAAACTGGACAAGGGGAGTGCTACAGATGTCATTTATCTGGACTTCTCTAAAGCCTGTAAAAGCCCACAACATGCTTTTCTCTTAACTGGAGAGAGATGGATAAGAAAGTGGTTGGATGGTTGCATCCAGAACGTAGAGGTCAACAGCTCCTGATGGACATCAGTGGTAAGTGATATCAAGGGTCCAAACACTGTTTAATGTCTTCATCAATGACATAGACAAAGGGATTTAGTGCGCCCTCAGTGAATTTGTAGATGACATTAAGCTGAGAATCGTGGTTGGCACACCTGGAGGACGGGGTGCCTAGAGGGACCTGGACAAGCAGGAGAAGTGGGTATATGGGAATGTCCTAAGGTTTAACAAGACCAAGTCAAGGTGCTGCACCTGGGCTGGGGCAACTACCACTATCAACACAGGCTGGGGATGAACAGACCCAGAGCAGCCTGGCCGAGAGGGACCTGGGGGTGCTGGTGGATGAGAGGCTGGACATGACCCAGCCATGGGCACTCACAGCCCAGAGAGCCAAACGTGTCCTGGGCGGCATCCAAAGCACCGTGGGCAGCAGGTGAGGGAGGGGAGTCTGCCCTTCTGCTCTGCTCTGGTGAGACCCACCTGGAACACTCCAGCTCTGAGGTCCCCAACACAGAAAAGACATGGACTTGCTGGAATGAGTCCAGAGAAGGGCCAGGTTGATCAGAGGGGTGGAGAATGTCTGCTAGGAGGAAATGCTGAGAGAATTGGGGTTGTTCAGCCTGGAGAAGGCTTTCAGGTGACCTGAATGCTGTCTTGCAGTACCTGAAGAAGGCCTACAAGAAAGTTGAAGAGGGACTTTCTACAAGGACATATATTAGACATTAGCAAAAAATTATTTACTGTGAGGAAAATGACACATTTTTTATATTCACTGTGAGGGTGAGACGTCGGAACAGGTTGCCTGGAAAAGCTGTGGATGCTTCATCCTTGGAAGTTTCCAAGGCCAGGCTGGATAAGGCCTTGAACAACCTGGTCTAGTGGAAGGTGTCTCTGCCCACAGCAGGGCAAGGTGGAACTTGATGATCTTTAATGTCCTGTTCTCCTGTCTAACCCAAGCCATTCTATTATAAGCAGATCTACCTTTTTTTTTCTTTTTTTTGTTTTTTTGACTGTTTCAAGCTGAATCCTCTGACATTATATATTAGATACTGCTGCAAGTATATAATCCACCAGTCCACTCTGTCAAATAAAAAGGTTCTGCTACCCTTTTTTTAAAATGTCATCCTACTACTGGTATATCCCATGTCACATTGCCTTCCACCGTTGTTGCTCCAACAACTGACAGCCTACCTGTTGCTAAGGCCATTATGCGCACACTGGCATTTTCCAGTCTTTGTTTTAAGTTTTGGTTATGGCAAATACCAAAACTGCCAAGAGAGAAGAAGAATCCCTGCCATTTTTAGGGTTTTCTGCTCAGCATTCATCAAGGTAGTCCTAAAGGGGCTGTCCTGCAAATTCTTTGGTTATCTGCTCTGCAAATGGTGGCCTTAGCATGACGCTTTCCATGGAGCATTCAAGGCTGCAACAGGAATGGCAGATCCAGCAACTGACAGCAACAAGGAAGATGCAGACTGGTCTCAGCCTTCATGTAAGCAGGTCACTCTTGGCTAGGGGCACTTTCTCCACATCTCCCTGCACTAAGCCAGAGGGACCAGTGGGCAGCCCCTCAGCTCACAGCAGGTGTCCAACCAACCCCCCTCCCCCTGTGGACTTCATGGATGCCCAAAAAAGGACTAAAACGTTGTGGTCAAGAAGAACAATGCTATCCTAGGCTGCATAGGGAAGGGCATTGCCAGCAGGTGATCCTGCCCCTCTACTCATCCTGGTGAGGCCACATCAGGAGTGCCGTGTCCAGCTCTGGGCTCTGCAGGACAAGAGAGACATGGAGCTCCTGGAGTGGGTCTAGTGGAGGGCAACACAGATGAGTAACAGATTGGAGCATCTCTCTTATGAGGAAAGGTTGAGGGAGCTGGGCTTGTTCAACATTGAGAAGGGATGTCTGAGAGGGGACCTAATCAGTATCTATCAGAATCTGCAGGGAGGATGTCAGAGGATGTAGCCAGGTCCTTCTCAGGGGTGCCAAGCAATAGGAGAAGGGAGAACGGGCAGAAACCGATGCACAAGAAGTTCCACCGCAGTGTGAGGAAGAACTCCTTTACTGTGTAGGTGACCACACTCCAGAACAGATGTCCAGAGAGGCTGTGGAGCGAGTCTCCCTCAGAGGAGATGTTCAGGAACCGTCCGGACACAATACTATGCCCCGTGCCCTAGGAGGACCCTTCTTGAGCAGAGGGTAGGACCCGATGACTGCCCCAGCCTGCCCCGTTCCACACCTCTGGCAAGGCCGGCCCGGGGAATGCCGGGCCCGCGGACCCGCACCCGCCTCGGCCGCCGCGCGCCCGCCCACAGCCCGCCCCGGCGCGCGCGGCTGCGGGCGGGGCGGGGCCGGGCCGGGCCGGATGTTGTTGTTGTTGTTCCTGCCCCGCCCCTCGCCCCCTCCCCCCGCGGAGGGTGACGGGCGCTTCCCCGCCCGGAGCCGCCGCTTCAGCCGCTGCCGCCGCCGCGGCCCCGTTGCCGCTCAGCCCGGCCCGGCCCGGCCNNNGGCCCGGCCCCAGGGGCGCCCCCGCCGGCCCCCTCCCGTCTGCCTCCCTGGCCGGCTCCCGTCGCGTCGCCCCGGCTCCTCTGGCTCATCGGACGCGTCGGCCCGGCCATGGCGGACTTCGATGAGATCTACGAGGAGGAGGAGGACGAGGAACGGGCGCTGGAGGAGCAGCTCCTGAAGTACTCACCCGACCCGGTGGTGGTGCGCGGCTCCGGCCATGTCACCGTGTAAGGGCCGGGCCGGGGCCTGCGCGGCCGGGGCGGGCGGTGGAGGAGGCCCGGGCGGCGGGACGGGGGCGGCCGGGAGCGCCGAGCCCGTGGGTACAACTTGGGGCAAGTCGGGGGATGGGCGTGGGGAGCCCCGGGCCGGGACTGCTGCGCTTCCCCTACGTTCGTGAAGCTGGGAGAGGGCTCTTCTCGGCTCCACCGGGCAGCTGGGGGCCGCCTGGAAACTCGCAGGCGGGTGCAAACCTCTTACTGGGCGCTGAGGAAACAAGACTGGCTTGGGCTGTGACTGGCAAAGGAATGTGAAGTATTAGTCCAAAATGATGAGCTGTCAGGAAGTAAGGTGCCTGTGTTCCTGTGTATGTGCCAGCACATGGCCGGCTGGACTATTGAACAATGTTGTTTATGTACCTGTTACCCACTCCCGTTTAACTTGTGGCTGCTGATACAGCTCTGAGGACTTCAACAAAGAAAAGGCATCAGTTAGTCAGATAGCTACGTGTAAAATTATGTTGTGATTGGTGTGTTGTTTCACTGTGTTTGACATGGAAGCAACTTTCTTTTGTGCGTGTTTGGTATCTGAGTCTAGCAGCAAGTGACCACGAGCTTGTGTAGTACTTCTCAGTAATGTAAGAGATGAGGGTATCATTCCTTCCATCAGTTCTGTCAGGTTCACTCTGTTGAAGTGGAGTCGTTGTCAGTTACAATGTATAGTCTCAGGAGCTGAAATACAAATCCGGAGACAAGACACACTAGTACAAACTTTCAGTTTTTTGTATTCAGTGTTCAGTAGAACTAGGTTTGTAGTACAGACATAAAAGCTGAAGATACTGTGGTCTGTTGCTCTGAGTCTCATAAACTCTACTGATTTTCAGATGCTGACCTGACAGTTTTTTTTGGCACTTGGGTACATTGCTGTACATTATCTGTTTGACACAAATACTAATAGCTTGGGAGTGCAGTTAGCTGTCTAGTTAAAAACAGGAAGTAAGGCATGGATAGACTGAGAGGGATTTGGAAAGTTAGAAGGACATAGATGGGGCTGGAGGCCAGGGAGGCCCTGCGAAAGAATAGAAGCATGTAATCAGTGTGTTCAACTTATGACTGACTGTTTATTGTGGACAGAAACTGTACCAGTGATTCACTGAAAATAAGCCAGTAGCCTTAGTCTGTTACTGAAAAACAGAGCAAAACCACAATTAGATAGTTTTCATATTAGCAAATGAAAAGTACAAATAACTGAAACAGAGGCAAACACTGGTTTCTTCTCCAATACTTGAAGGTAAGTTGTGCAAGACAAGGTGAAAGCCCGTTAGTGGAATGTTGAGGAAGCTTGTGAAGCATTGGCTGTGACTACTAAGGGCCTTGTGGTTGAAGGATGGCTGCCTTGCTAATTGTTCATTAATAGTTACTAGCTCATTATTACTTTAAGATCTTTCTTAAAGTACTTGTTCTTTAGGTTTTGAATGAGCAATGAAATACCAATGTGTGCCTCCAAAATTAGGCAACTGATCTTCACCTCCTTTCTTTACTGTGCCAGGTGTTAACAGTTAGCTCCATAGCATCAGCCCCTTTTGCATTTGTACAGCCTATAACTCTATTTGTCATTGATCCAGAAGCTTATTAAAACTTAGTTCCCTTTTAGAACATTCATTTGGTGGATATGAGGAATAGGTCAAGTCCTGTGTATGTGATGAATTAGTCTTGCCAGTATAAAAGCCTGCGTGCATTTTGAAGGGCTGACAAAAATGATCAGCAGTTAAGCAAATACTGAATTGATCTGTCCCTGGCTCTGCAGTTTGAAGAGTTGCTGACTGCTTCTGCTGTGTGTATGTTTAAACAGAAGCTCTCTTTTCATAGTCTATTGTCATATCCTTTCCGATCTTACATCGGAGTCATAATATTGATAATTGATAATACGTCAATTCCATGACTACATATTAACATCAGAAAGGCATTTACCATTACTTGATTTCATCCAACAGAGAATGGAAGTGTGTGACTCTTTTCTAAGCTGAGTAATTAAAATCAATTAAAGGAAAGCAGTAAATATTATCCAAATAAAACATATGAAGTCTTTGCCATTTGAGGATGTGGAGCTTTTGGTTAGCACTAAGTTTTCTCCTTAAACTCACAGCATGTTTGAAACATGCTGTAGGCAATGGTAATTTTTTTTTAACATTGTTTTTAAAATATTCAGTTAAACTGTTTTCATACCAGCAGAGTTTTGGTAGCTTGGTAGACAGGAGTTACATCACCTGGTTGTTGAAAATTTGAGGTTGTCTCTTGTAATGCCAAAAAACTTGAAAGCTCTGTGAAAATAGAGATCCTTACTTACAACAGAACTAGAAGTCTAAGGTGTCTTATGCTTGTTTCTAAAATCATATTATGGTAGGAATGGAGGCACATGATGTGTTTGAAATTATGAAGACAATATTTATGATGAGTGTCTCAGTGTATCACAGTGTTTTCCAGTGATTGTTTTCCTGTTCCTTGACCGGTTGAGACATGTACCATATCTATAGCAGACTGTATTAACTAGTAATACTGGATTTATTCTCGCAGTACTGGAATGATGGAGAGCACATTGGGATGTGCTGATAAATGCCTTTCTGTGCTGTTGTTACAGCACCTTATATCTTAATGCAAGATAACTTTTTGTAGGGGAAAAAAGAACTTACAAAAGATGTATTTACCCAAGTAAGGTTCTTTATTATTAAACTGAAGTCTGCCAATGTATTTTGCAGCCTTACTCTGTATCAAGGACATATGAGTGAAAACAGGGCTGTGTGAGAATTATGGAATATGTTAAGATTTGTGAAATATGTATTTAGTTTTTAAGGGTTGGGAGCATGTGGACCTAAAGAGTAGAGTTAAGGGCAATGAAAAAATGGTTCAGTGTCCCCATAGGAGAGGACAAAGAGGAAAAGGATAGCATGTGTCAATTTTTTGTGTTAGGATGATCTGAGCTGCATGCTGGAAAAGGTTCCAAATTGTCTGTGTCCTATACTGTAAACTTCTGTACTTTAAAGTTTCCACCTCTCACCATTTCTTTCTCCACTGTACACAAGGGCAGGAATTTATCTGTAGCTTTCAAGTGGAGTCAGGTTCCAGAAACGCTTGTTCAGGTCCAGGAAGGGTAAAGAAAGTACTCATGCATGAGGTGAGCATGGATCTGTTGAAGACATGATGTAAAGTGGGAGAGGCATAGAGCAAGCAGAGAAGGGTGCATGTCACTGGAGATGCAGTATTGTACTAAAGAAATCTAGTGCTATAGTAGGACAGCTGTCTGAGGAAATGCAGCTCCAAAACACTGATTTCCGGTGTTTTATTCTAAGGTGCCTTTTTTTTTTTGGTCAGAGCAGTTATGTATTTACATTGGACATGTAGTAGTGTTCTGTGGAGTTTCTAATATTTTAATTTCCATTTACTTCGGCTTGCAGTCAAAAGTGACAATTCTGAGATCACGTAACTACTTACAATGTATAGTATGCTTCTAATGTATGGAGTCACCCTTTTTTACTACCTGCATATATATGGTGACAATACTGATGTCTCAGGCTCAAAATTATGCTGGTAGGTGTTTGAGTTTGCTTCAGCTTTGCTACCCCACCATGTATTAAACATTACCACAAGCCTTGAGTGCAGGTTCTCAGTCTCTTTGTTTATACACTTCAACCAAGTGTATCTGCATTGATTGGAAGTTTCTGTGCCTCAGCTCTGCCTCAGAGTTTGTAATTTCAGATAGCTGTAGAGCTTTTCCAGTGGGGGTTGCTTTTGTCAGGCATGACTTTTGTGAGCTTTATGAATATTTGTGTTTGATGGAGCTGTTAACATTTGAATGCTTCACAAATACCGATTTAATAAACTAATGATGTAGTAAAGTGGTGTTACCTTTTAGTTTTGAGACTTGTGGTGGCAGCTGTGTATCTTGAGCTTGGAGTTGTTCTCCAGGCTTGTCTGCTTCTAAAACGTATGTGAATCCAAGGGGTTTTTTTTCAGACTTTGGTTTCCACTTCAGCTTACTGGCAATTTTAAGTAGGGCATGACACCTAACTGATAGGGCATGACTCTGACATTTACATAACTTTTGCCTTAGCACTTAGTTTCATTCAGCATTTTGAAGAAAGGGTGGATGGTCTTCCTGTCATGGAGTATTCAGCAGGATTTTCAATGGTAGCAATGTTACCTTAACTTCAGCAAGTTGTTTCCTTTGTTCTGTGGTGAAGTAGTAAACTTGCTGTATGGGTTTCTGTTTAACAATTCTCATTTTTTATTTCGCCAGTTTTGAGAGACTTGCAGAACTACTATTCTAGTTACAAATACTGAAATATGGTACATAACTGGTGTAAATAAGGTCTCCTGTGAGATCTTATTGCAGCCTTTCAATATACTAAGGAGGCTTATAAGAAAGGTAGAGAAGGGCTTTTTGCCTGGGCCTGTAGGGACAGGACTATGGGGAATAGCTGTAAACAGAAAGAGCATGGGTTTAGTTTGGATGTAAGGATGAAAGTGATGAGACACTGGAACAGGTTGCCCAGAGAAGGATGCACCATCATTGCAAGTGTTGAATGGAACACTTGGTTCATTGGAAGTGTTGGTTGGATGCAGCTTTGAGCAACCTGATCTAATGACAGGAAGATCAGTTGGGATGAATTTTGGTTCCTTTCAACACAAATCGTTCTATGTTTCTATGATTCTACTGCCTGTAATCAATGATAGGAAAATTACCTGCTTACTTTGCCATAAGAGCCTATGAAAAAATCACCTACAACCTCAAACTGTAGCCCAGTGGGCTGCTGCAAATTTTGGCAGCAGGCATTGCTGTGTATGGATTGCATGTAAGTCTGGCTCTTCCTGGTGTCCATTCTTCTTCTACTCTCTGGCATCTGCAGCTCTGGTGAGTGATGTATACTTCAGTATTGTCTTTGCTTTACTGTTTTTGTCAGGGAACTTGTGTAATCTTGCTTCAAATCTGTTGGCACTGTTTGCGTCAGTAATGTCAGGTGGAAACAAACCCAGAAGTTAGCTACTTGCACCTTATTTTTAGCTGCAATTTCTTTTAACTGTTTTAAACCAATTTCTGTCTAATTTCACTCTGTGCTCTCTGTTGTGGGATTTGGTGATGAGCACTCCCCTTAGCCATTGCCTTCCTGAAACTTTGAACTTTAATCATATGTCCCCCTCAGCTTTCTCTTTTCCAGCTTAATGTCAGCCATGGTCTATTGAGCAGGTGCTTTATTCCCTTTATTATACTAGCCTTCCTTCTCTCTGCCTTTTTCTAACTCCAAGTCCTTCATGAAATGTGGATGCCAGAGCTGCACTCAGTACTGAATATGTGGGTATATGAAGGTTTTATAGAGAGTCAAAATGATGTTAATCACTGTCCCAGTGATGCCCAGTATTTTATTGCTATTTTGGGTGGCTGATGAGATTTTGCATTGAGCTGATGTTTAAGAGAATCGTAAGTGGTGTTAAAAGATCTGTCCTGTGAGCTGTACCTGTTAAACTTTAGCTGAGTGTCACATAAGCATGGTTTAAGAATCCCAAAAGTCACCACCTTTTATTTATCTACAAAGATACATATGTGCCACTTTTTGTCCACTGGGTTTTATGAGGTTTCCACAGTAGCTCTACCACATAACTGTGTATTTGATTACTTGGACAAAGTTCTCCACTGGCATGCAGATCATTCAGTTCAGTAAGAGAAAAAAAAAAAAAGGCAAAAAACCAAACCCCAAACTCTGGGAAGTACCTAGCTGCTCAATAACATATTGTGAAAGCAAATTATGTGTTTAAAATCTTCAGCTGTCAAGGCTCAGGAGCTTTTCTGCATTCAACTCAGCAATGTGTGATAGGTGTTGCTGCCAATTTTTCATGTCTTGAGCAGTTTAGTTTCTGATTTTTGTTCATAGTATCTGGTAGATTGCTCTTGTTTATATTCAGAATTTTTTTAATTACAACTTATATTTTACACTGATGCTGTATACCACATTAGTAGCCAGTCACATAGTGTTATTAATGATTTTATAGTCTGTATGATCTCTACTAGAAGTTATTGCCCAGCCCAGATGCCAGAAAATATTCAGATTTTCTTTGAGGTTCATCTATTTGTGAACCGAGCCAAACAACTGTAAGGTAGAAAACATTTTTTAATAAATAAGCTGACACTCTTCTCACCTTTGGATCTTGTGAGATCCAGTAGATTCAATTACTCTAGCTCACTTCAAACTGCTTTACAACTTTACATTTATAATTAGCTATTGTTTAAGCCATATTTTGTTACTTAGCATTTTGTGTTTTGAAACTTACTCTGTATTTCTTTTCTGAAAATCAAGCAGGTGTTCAATTCAATTTTTATGCTTGGAACAGTTATTTAGCACTGGATGAGCTTTTCCTCAAGATACATCTGTACTGGTGCAGGAGAGAGGTAGTTCAAACTGTGGCTTTAAGTTGCTTCCCTTTCCCCTTAAGTACTTCACTTACCTCACTTTACGCTATTGCTTATAGGTTTTGCTGACTTTGGGGAAGAGCCAATAGTATTAAGAGAACTGTGAGAAGAGACTATGGTCAAAATGGTTTTCAATCTGTGTGCAAGGGTGTATTTTTGCTTGCTAGTATAATTTTCAGAATTATTCTTAATAGCAAGTAGTGTTTTCTGGAAATTAATGCTGTTACTGATACAGACCTGAGAGTATTATGAGATGTTTGTAATTTGTGGCATGGATTAGGGTTATCGTAATTTTGGTACAATCTAAATTTTGTTTTTGCAGGTTTGGACTAAGCAACAAATTTGAAGCAGAATTTCCTTCATCTTTAACTGGAAAGGTGAGTATCTTTGAATAGAAGTTTGGAATTGGAGTTCAGGTTTTATTACAAAAACAAGTATTCCAAGTATAGAGTACTGTAAAAGTAATAAATTACACTGCTGTAGTACTAGTTTGTTTCTTCTTTTTTCATTTCCCTTGTAGGTTGCACCTGAAGAGTTCAAAGCCAGCATCAGTAGAGTTAACAGTTGTCTTAAGAAGAATCTTCCAGTTAATGTGCGATGGTTACTATGTGGATGCCTTTGCTGCTGCTGCACTTTAGGTTGTAGTATGTGGCCAGTTATCTGCCTCAGTAAAAGAGTAAGTTGAATTATTAATATAGTTTTCGATATTTAGAATTGTACTGGTTTTGTTCTCATTTTAGTGTTCTTTTTGTCCTTCACCATTAAAAACTGTTGCTAGAGCTTACTTAGATCACTTTTTTTTTAGTACATTTTGGTATCAGTTGTCTACTGTACTGGTTAAAGTTACAGAAGACACCACTCAGGACTTTTGAGCCTATAACTCAATGCAAAGTAGTATAGCTGAATGCCTCCTACAGCCATCTATTGTAAAGCAATTAGTGTTATTGAACCAACTTTCAACATACTCTTTAGCAGTTGCATCTTTTCTGTGATGCATTGTTTGACATTATCAGAATTTGGCAGTGAATGAGTGGCAGTTTATTTTTAAGGATCTTCTGATTACACCCAAGGAACCACATGTTTTTTGTTAGAAAGGCAGTTTTTAAAAAGAATAATTGATTTTTCTTTTTGAATTTTTCTTCCAAGCTGTGGATGAGTAAGATGCTTTTTTTAACATGAAGAACTTGAAAGCCTTTTGTCTATGTACACTTGGCACTTGTCTATGTACACATTGTTCACAACAGAAGCTCATAACACATGCCTGGTTTTCACTTCCTTTTTCTCAGTGCAGTTAATTAGACTACCCTCCCACCTCTTCTGTGTGTGTAAAAATTGTCTTTGGCTAGTTCAATTTCACTACTTTGCAAGAAGTCTCTGTGCCACCCCATCATCTCTTCACTATTTAGTACTGTTCATCTTTCCATTTCATGTCACGCCTTGTATACGTTCTCTTTTGTGTTATATCTCTTGATGCTACAACTTGTGTACAATTCAGTACAGTGAACATTGTCATGATTTTCTTTTTTAAAATCATAATTTTTTAGAGTTAATAAGTAAAGGCATTCTAAAAAAATATTTATGGGATGAACATTGATTGTAACAAAACCTGTATGCATTTTTGTTTCATCTAACTATCTGTGTTAAAATCTTAGTGCTTAGTCCCTTTAAGAGATTACTAAAGGCTAGTTTTAGTTGTATACAAAGTAAAGTAGAAAAGCCTCCTGGTAATGTTGGAGTCAGTGTAGAAACTAACCAAAAATATTGATGTCAATGTAAATTATATCAAATCCTAAGTTTTTTATCTTCAACTCAAGCTGTTGCAAACTAGTAAGTATCCTGTAGCATGATTGTATATCCATAGCCCAAAAATCTGCTAGAAGAAATTAGAATCTGGTGATTGCTTCAACAGATAAGCAGGTGACTTAACTAGTTTGCAGAGAAGTCCTTTACTGTTCAAGGCCTAGCACTGTAGAGTAGCAAACACAAGGGAAGCTTCCATTGGTGCTGTCCTTGTTGAGCTTCTAAATGAGAATGCATCTGGTATTATGAAGCGTGAACCATTTTTCTCACACAGTGTGTGAGGAAAAAATAACAGGATGTAACTTGGTCAGGGCTGATGTCGCAAGCGCTCATCTCCTCGACAGGGTCCTCTAATAACTTTTTATACAGTGTTAAACAGTGTCAGAAAATATACATGGGCTTCTAGCATCTGGGGTCAGAAAACAGTTTGAAGCTGAGGAGAGCGGTTCTGTGTGGGAACCTGGTGAAGCAACAGGTAGAGAAGTTGTGTGGGATAAGGTAAAAAGATAAAAAGCTCCTTCCAAAAGGATAAATCTGGGAAAAAAACCCCAGCCACGGATACTTTGTTCAGAGGAGGCTGGAAAGGGGATAGTGGTGTCATTGTTGCGTAGAATGCATAAGGACAGAAGAGTCCTGGAGAGGGTATGAACAGCAGGAGCATGGGCACAGGTTTGTGACTGAACTTGTGTAACTCATCCTATAGTGTGGCCCAGACTATCAGTAAATGTTGCATTTTTCCTGTTGGTACCAGAAGACCAAAGGTTTATGGATCTTGGCATCTTTTTCTGCACTTGGATGCAGAACTGCATTAGTGCAACTTAGGATTCAGCTGCCTAAACAAATTTTCTGGTGCCACTGTAGATGGCACAATGGCACTAGACACTGATGACAGTTTGATTATTCTTCCAGAGTAGAAGTAATTTAAATCAATCTGGAGATTTCAGATCAGTGTCATTTGTGACTTGGTGAGTCAGCAGCTCTCGAAATGAACATGTGCTTACAGTGTTGTTTCTCAGAGAGAAAACTCAGAACTCAGTGTCTGTTGGGCATCTGGAGAGTATATATAGAGAATTAATTAACTTACGTTCTTAAAGACAGAGGGAAAAGGAAGAGACTGCTTTCCCAAACTACTAACTCTTAATCTTGGAAATGGCTGGGAGAGAATATTTTTATTTGGGAGGAGTTAAGGGGGAAAGCTGTGGAATATTTTTCAAGGACATGTTTAGAAATTCTAGTGTAGGCAAGCAGAAGAATTTTTAGTTATTCTAGTCAGGACTCCTACTTTTACTTAGAGAAGAATGGTGAAAAGTTACTGCCACTTCAGTTGCTTGTATAAATACGGGTGGATTTAACTTTGTCTTGGTAGACTCAAAGCAGGAAAATATAAAGTGATATGAATCCCGTAAATCCCTGCTACCTGGAATTACAGGGTTTGAACCCTGTAAGATCTCAGTACTGAATTGCATCCACAAGCTTCTGCATAAAAGAAAAATCTTAGGACTTTCCATCAGTTTATATCAAAGTGCTGTGACAAGTGCAGGAAGCTAACAATACATACTTTCCTTGAAGTGTGGAAAGAGAGTGCATTGTGAATTACTTGGAGCTGCTCAGCAAAAACAGCAGTTATAAATAATACCTGGTTCATTCTAGGTTCCTGTCTGTTATTTGCTCAGTAGATTCCAGTAGAACTGTGACAAGAAACAAATTCATATTCTCCCAAAAAAAAAATTCATTGCTGATACATAAGACTAATGTATTCGATGTGAACTCCTCACATTTGAATTCTTAAACTGCTTGTGTCTGACTTTACCTGTGTCTTGGAAGAGGGTTGTGTTGATCAAATTATCTTCCATGCTTTGACTTCTTTAGCTGTTCTTTCCCTGGCTGGACTCAGCCATAAGTATAGTTACAACAGCCAAGATTCTTGAGGAAACGAGGTCCATGATGATGTATGCTTGTTTCTTCCCTTTAATTTTTAGATACAATGAATTATTTCCCACTTGTACTCATACTGTAAAACAAGTATAACAAATGCTCCATAAATAAAAGGTTGCTTCTTTTACATTACTTGCACTTGTCTGTGAAGTGTTACCCAAAGAGCTTTGCTAGCTCAGCCCTGTTCTAAGTGATTCCCAGTGAAAGGACAGTTACTTGGAACTGACTTGTGTTGTATTCTTTGCTGCAGTGATCAGAAAAGACTCCCCAGACTTTATAATTAGAGTTCTGAAAGCATGATGGGAGTGTTCTCATCCTGAAATTTGTGCAGATCATGTTTTAATTGCACAACGAAGATATGCAAGTCTTCATATTTGCCCTTTTCTACTGAAGTAGAAGACTAATAAATTTATTTTGTTGAATTACAGATATATGTGCTAACAAGTGGGAGGGTTTCTCGAGGATTTTATTAAATGAAACAGCAGTTACAACTATAGAATTGCTTGCTTTTAATACAGAAAAGGAATTTTTCTCAGAATGACCAATTAAGAAATGTCTGTTTTACTGAGTCTGAATCAATCTATCCTGGTCTTGAATTGCTGGTGTAGTTTGCGGCTCTTTTTCAGAGAAAGAGGGCTTTTTTTGTTATGGTTCATGTAGACAAAATGTCAATTGCAGCTTCAGAGTTAGAATAATTTTCTTAGTGGTTCTCTGAATTCTGTATTTTTACATTCATTTCTGCCTTTCATTGACTTTCTAAATTCTAATGTGGGAAAGATACCACAAATATAAGTACAATTTCTGAAATTACAATTATTGAAAGTTTTTGTGTAATGGGAATACGTGCTTCTTTTTATGCAGTGAAAAATAAGATAATGGTTTGTCTCTTTAAATCAGCAGGTGCTTCAAACTAGGAATTTATTAAGTCTGTAAGTTCAGTTGTTAGTCATATAATTTTAATGCATTTCCTTGCACTGAAAGCTTTCCCTTCACTGAATTTTTTTTTTCAGTGCTAATTTTGGAGTCTTTGTATAGTATTGTTTCCTTTCTTCATTTGCACTGAGATATTTGGGAAAAGCCTGCTTCTCTTCAGCAGCAAAATGAGTGTTTTATTTGATTCAATATCTTATTGCTTCTCTGCTTTTATGTGGTCTTGATATGATTTTAATGAATAAAAGCTACAAGAAAGTTGCAGGAAGTACATTACAGTACAGTACATTACAGTACAGTACTAGATCTCATTTGCAGATCTAGATCATAAATGATCTTAAGCAGTTTTACTCATAGAATGCACCATCTTTTCTGGCACAAATTCCACATTGTACAAATGAACATTAAGTCTTTAAATTGTTGTTCTTTAAATAAAAATAATATTGTAGTGAATTATAATTCAAAAAGCACTGCAGGCTGAGGTGCCCATTTGAAGCCACTTTTTCAAATGAATTGGCACTCATTTTCAGTATTAACCAAATGCTGTAGTTACTGATGGGTAAATAGAATATCTAATTTCAACAGAAACAGTAACAATGAAAGCTATGATAGAATTGCAGTACTGCTAGATTTCTTAAAAGCTGGTATTGTACTAGTAAATTGCATGTTTCAAATGCTTCATGGGCAATCTCTTAAAATGAATAGAATTAGGTATTTAACAGTGTGATCTGTACTAATACTTGCAAGAGCGATTTGTTTGTTTGTGAATTTACACAAAGCTGATGAATGCTGCTTAAGCTTCATCATTAGTTGTCACTTTCATAGCGGTTCACATCTTCGGAGTGCTGTATAAACATAGCTAATTACAACATCTAAAGTATAAATTAAATATATGGTGAAGGAGCTGGAAAGAATTTTCTTAAATTCGATAGTCTTGTTGGTCAGTGGATGATACTGATGTTAAAATACATTTGATCAGTTTATGAACTGATTTTATGAATACATTACATTTATTTTCATAACTGAAGAAAATGTATGTTTTTCTCCTATGCCCATCTGCCAGGGACTTTGCACTGGAGGTACTCTTAATAGCATAATGCTTTTCTGAGGAGTTCCACAAGGCAATTGCTTAAGACAAAAGGTGTCTTATTTTTGAAGTATGTGTTATGACAGTTTAAATTGTAGTTCAGTTTGGAAGAATCTTTAAAATTGTAATGTATTTATTATGATAATGCTAACCAGAGCACCTATCATATCTGTGTTGGGTCTAGTCAACTTAGTACAACTTTTTTTGAAGTTGAACTTGTATGTATCACATGTATGTTCTTGACCATTGTTTTCAAATGTATTCAGAGGTTGGTGTTTTTTTTGTATGTGGGTTGTTTGGTTTTGGTTTTTTTGGTTTTTTTTTAAAGTATCAACTATGAAATGAAACTTTGAAAAAATCAGAAGGCTCAGGCCTGGTATATTTTGCTTTTGGTATTGTTCACTATAATTTTAGTCAGAAGAGTCACTACATTGTCCATTACTCAAATAGCTAAGCTTGTAGGACAAATAAATGTGAAATCATGATGTGGGTATTTTTTTTCTATATCTGAAATCAGATTTCATTTCCTTCATCGCTACCTACTAAAGCTTGCCAGGTTTTCATGTGCTTTCCTAAAGGGTATAGTAGTGAGTTGGTTCACAACGGGGTATGGGAGCAGCTAGTTTTACCATGTCTTTTAATTTGCCTACCTGCTTGGTGGAGGACAGGGCAATAAGATCATCATGAAGCATACTGACAGATAAAACTAGATCACAGAATACTAGTTTCTTTCTTTACTGATCAAATGCAAACCCTTTAGTACTTCAAAAATATGTACTCTGAAGTTAAATTTGTGATTTTGTTTTTTCTTGTTTTTATATAAATCCTAAATATAGTGTATCTCTGGGATGTATAGTGAATATTCTAAGTGCTATTTAAAATTTACTTGCATTTCTAGTAAGAATTACGTCTCTGAACATTTTAATGTTAATCAAAACGATCTGGGTAAAGTTAGCATTTCTGTGCTATAGCCTCTTTTATGATGTGATGGCTAAGGTATATGAAGAGATCATGCAGTGGTTTGGGTTTAGAGTTGCTTTTTTTATTGCTCTTCCTGTCCAGGTTGACATGTTCCTGAAACTACAAGTGTGAGTTGGGTGAAATTTGCATATAACTATTTGGAAAGAGCATGCTAAAAATGGTCTAGTTGGTTGTCAGATTTGGAAATCCGTTTAGAAAGGAACATTTTTAGGATTCTGTCTGTAGCAACTTAAAGATCCCAAATAAGGAACATAGGCAAACACTGTTGAGGAAAGAATTAAAAGGCAAAATTACCTGAAATTTATATGATGAAACTAAACTAAGCAGAAAGCACTTTACATAACAATAACTTGTTAGACTGTAACTGTAAAACAGAAAACCAGAATGAAATTCTAGCAACCACGAAATAGTGACACACTTCTGTGCCTCTTTTGATTTTTCTTCAAAGTACCCTAGGTTTGGAAAGTGTTCACTTTTCCACTTTATGAAAACAGATCACAGTAAAATTTTATTTTCAGCTGAAGTGTAGGATTCTCAGTAACTCAAGCACTATATATAAGGAAAGTTATTTAATGAAAAAACAGTAGTTCAAGAACCATTACTGCTGACAAGACAGTTGTGAGGATTGGAGGGCAAGTTCTACATGAGAGAAAAGTGAAGAAGTTAATAAATCTTGTACCATGCCAAACACATGTAAAGTGTGAAGTGACCAGGTACTTCTAATTTTGTGGCTCATAAAAATAATTTTTTCTGAATTTTGAAATAAATTACTGAATCTAGAACAATAATAATGATGGGAAGTATGTTGCCAGATTTTTTCTAAATTGGTGAAGTTGTTACAGGATCAACCAGTATTTTTCTGATTCAGCCCTCAGGTGTACCAGGGACTGTAGAGGCTGTCCTTTGAGAAGGCTCATTCTCTTCAGCATGCAGACTAGTGAAGTGATGGATTTTACAGTCTTCTATGGAGTTTCATCAAGTTGTGCTGCCTTTCAGTCTTTCTGGCCATGTACCTTCTCTCCCAGTCTTGGCCACTGCCCTTAGACACTCTTGACAGCAGGAGTCAAAGAATTCCTATGTACTAATGAACTAAACCTGGGAGTGTTCTTAGGAATTGGTGCTTTATAATTTGTACTTTTAGAAAGGTCCCTGGCAGCCTCTGTGTCTAGTTTGTGTAACAAATCATAGGCATTATCAGAATGCTCCAGGCGCTGTGAGTGGTTTGGAGGTTACGAAAACTTACTGATAGAGATGTAAGCTGTTCCCTGCCAGCTGGCTTGAAATAAATGGGAATGTTTCTGGGCACAGTTTCATTTTTTAGTAGAGATGTAACCAGAGATCCTTTCGCTTTTCAACCTACACTGGCCTTGAACTATTTTCTGTAGCATACTCCTGGTTATTTTGGAAATAAATGACAGGGACCAAAACGAACATCTCTCAAACCTTAAAAGAGGAGATGGAGGTGGATTTTTCATTCATGTTTATGTAAAATTTCCCACAGAGAATGACACCAATCAAATTATTTGGTGAAGATTTGATCCTGTTTTCATCCCTGTTATGGTCAATTCCATTTTACATGTTCATTTTCCATGGCCTTTTTTGTGAGAATATCCTTCAGCAGGAGGTGCACACTTTAGATTGTCATGGCTAGATTTGAATAATTTGCTTGGAGGGATCAGAGCTTCTTGGGTTTTGTTTCCATGTGATGACAAGTAGCTAGAATTTAATCCTAGAACAAATGAGTTACAAATCTTTATTCAAAAGTTCAAGTAACAACATTAAATGTAGTCATTATGCTTCATGGATCAGTTCAACACCTGTCTGCCTGTGAAATGTATTTTTCACCACATTTCAAGGCCGCCTTAAGGGAAGTGTGCCATTTTTGCCAAGGTCAAGACTGTTTCTGCTGTATCTCTGTAGTAAATGGTTGCCTGTAGTCAGTGTTACCTCTTCATAGAAAGTAGCTAGCAACACTTAGTTGGTGACTTAGCTCTTGTAGGACAGCTAAAATATCCAGTGGCTAAATCATCAGTTATCTTGAATCTTGTATATTTGAGAGGAAACTTACAGATTTGAGAGGAAACTTACAGAAGACTTTAATCAACTTCTTTGATAGTTTCTCTTTGCTAAGAGTTTCTACTGCCGACGGAAATGCCTTTGGAAAATACGCATTCAGTATCGGTCAATTAGTACATTGGTGATAATACAACATCCAGGAGTAAAATGGAGAGGATGATATACATGGAGTGTATGTTTAATGGCTTTACTGTTTTCTTAAACACTCCAGGAATTTGACAATCAAGGCAACCAGAGTAACTGAGGAATCATCTTGAGTTTAGATATTAAAAAGTGTTACATGCAGTAGTGTCAAATAATACTGAGCTTCTCCTTATATCAGCAAATAGTTTGGTGAAAGAGACCTTTCCAGAAAGTAACTGGTGTGATTTGGTTCACTAAGTTTTAAATTCATCTCTTTGTGGTGTACCAAACCTGGGTTGAGACCTGATGAGGTTAGTTCATGGACCTTGTGAGGCGATATCCCCAGGCCTGTCTATCTTCCAGAATGCAAAGTTTCATGAAGTGAACTTGATGTCATCAGTTCTGCTCCAGAATTCTGTTGTATTTCTCTCTGTGTGCTCTGGAACTTTGATATGTGCTTTAGGCTGGACTCACTTTCTGCACAAAGTAATCAATATAGTAAGGCAAGATGCAGCAAATAGCAATCTTGTTGGACAAGGCAGTTACTTCAAGATCATATAAAAAGCACCAGACCTCTGCATTTATTTCCAAATATTCTTCATTCTGTTTAGTATAGATTTCACTTGCTTTCTTGCATGGATGCTAGTGACTTCTGGGATGAGCACCCTTACAATGATCTAAAATAAAAAATATCCTAGCTACTGATAGGAGAAATTATACAAAATCTCCATGTTCACCGATGTAGTAGAACAGACACCTTTTCAAACTACTGTGCACTAAAGCAGATAGTCCAGCATGTCAGGATCTGAAATCAACTCAGGTTTCACCTTTTTCCCTTCACAAATGGAGAATTAGTTAGCAAGATGGGAATCTTACCAATTTGCAATTTATCTTGGTTTACTTGAGGTATAGTGTTAAAGATGAGGACGTTCTCAGCACAGATGTGAATCATTCAGTTATGTGTGCTCTGAGTATAGCTTTGGCATTTTTGTGGTACCAGTATGGGCCTCAAAATTGCCTTGGAGGATGTTCTGGCCTGTTGAAACTGAGCATATGTGACTCAGTGGCCTTCTAACTTTCTACTTCATCATTTGTGCTGATAGATAAATTACTTGAATATAAATTTTACAGTTGGAGTTAACAGAGATTTCTGCTTCTGTCATTTCTCTCTTTGAGTGAGTGGAGATATTATAGTTCTGATCTCTGGCGGGATCCTTTGACTTTTTTCTGTGGTTTATAATACAAATTCTGGCCATGTGAGAAGCTAACAAAAGTCTGCCTAGTGTTGTCTCTATATATTTTGAAATTTAAGCATAAAGTATGTTTGTTCAGGGTGATACTCAAAACCAATAATACTTGATTGTGGTAAAGTTTTGTATGAAGGAATTTGAAAATCTTCTGTTATTTATTGGACTAATAATGCACTGTGTATACATATGTTTTCAGATGAGAAGTCAAAGATCAAATCTAGTAATGGGAGATTCTTTGGTTTTTCCCAAACAACTACAAATACAATTGTTGGTGGAGGATGGTGTTGCTGCAATCCATGTTGTTTCCCCGCATAATAAAGACAAAGGGAGGTACTCAAATTAGCACCATTTTGGGAGTCATGTAAGATCCTTTTGTCTAATACTGTACCAGTCATTCAGTGATTTACAGCAGTACTTGTGGGGGGCTTGGCCCGTTTTCTAGTGTTGTTCAGTGCAGTGTGCGTGTTCCTGGTCATGCACTGCCAGAGGGGCCCTGTTGCTGCACAGCCTTCCTGTCCAGATCATAGTTCCATCTGGTGCTAACTGGATAGATGCTGGAAAGGTGTAACAGAAATGTCTTGCAGTTGGTAATACTTTCAGTACTATGTTTGTTTCTGCATGGAAAGTTCATATTTAGGCTTTGTTTTTTTTAAGTTTTTTTTTCTTCTATGTTAGAGGGAAAAACTTTATTTTACTGAGGCAGGAGTGATAAACATTAGTGAAGTGTATTCTGTGCTGGGGTTTTTTGGGAGTTTGATTTTTCAAAAGACACTGTTAGACAATGTCTTTAAAGAATCAGTTATTTTACAGAAATATTTCATTAAACATTGCATCTACACAGTTGAAGAGGTCTATTTCACAAAATTCTGTAGATAGCATTGAAGACTATCTTCTTTTTTCATGAAATATGTTACAAAGCATACTTTCTTATTGGTATGCTGAAAAGTGTACTTAAATTGCAGGGTTTTTTTCTTTGCTCAAATATTGGACTGGGTTTTTAAGAAAAAAAAAATAAATGCTGGATAGTATTAAATCTTCCTAATAAGCAAGTCTCTCTTCCACTTAATTTGTGCTTTTGTTGTGGCTAACAAATAATTTGCTGTATGGGTTTTTCTGTACACCATTGATAGAATATACAAGCTTGTCATCCTAGTGTGCTGGAAATGCTACACTCAAATCAAGTGTTCCTTTTTGGTTTTGTATATCCTCACCTGCTCCTCACTGTAAATCATTGAGATGTCAAGAGCAGTGATTAATTAAGCTGCACGTGCAAGTGCTTTTTTTCACCTGTCAAGTAGGAAGAAAACTTACTATAGTGAATTGTGTGATGCTGTTTAATTAATTTCTTTTTATTCCAAGCTCCGAGGTCTGCAGAAATATTTTACAGTCTAATTTTCATTAACATTTCTATATTAATAATATGGTGTGTTTGGGAGCTATGACTATCCCAGATTATCCTATAGGAATGGTGGGTAGTATTTAAGGCTCTGGGAAGATAAAGAATCATGGTCTCGAGTCTGCATGTGTTTTTATCTCATGCTAGTCAAATGACTTTAAACTGTCCCCTTGTTTGAATAAACCAATTAATAGTACCTATCAATTTCTTATTTATATTTATGTATTGTAATACAGATGTAATTTTATTGGAATTTGAAAAGCTTGGATGTTTTTCACAGTCTTTGGGACAAACAATGAAATTAAATTGTATAGTGATCTTAATCTATTATTAAAAGGTCCTGGAAAGGAAGATTACAAGGTAGATTCAGGTTTTGAATCAGTTTTGCCATTGGTTTAGCAGCGGGTGGGCAGGCAGATGCCTGCTCAGAGTAGAACCTATTGCCATTTTTCACCATTGATAGAGTAGCCTTTCAGAGTCAATGAGCTCTGTCAATGTGAGCTTGTCAAGGCTACAACTTCATAGACCTGAGAGGCGGTTTGAGAGGTCAGCCCTTTTCAGGTTTGCTGTGATGCAAATGAACTTTAATGCTTAAACAACTATTGGAATTTTTATGTCTGCTCCTTGTTCTTTTTTCTTCACAAAGTCATTGACGAGACATTCAGTGCTTTTTAAATTGGAAGTTGCATTGTGCTAAAGACCTAGTACAGATTTACGGAGGGCTGAAAGCAGTTAGATCATGTTCTTTTCATGGTGCGATTAGAATCAAATCGATTTCCCTACAGCCTTCAGCATTCAGATGGCAATTTTAACAAAGCTTGGGGGCTAGACAAGGGACAAAACGACTGAACTGAATGTTAATTACACTCTGCAGCCTTATTTTCTTTTGATTTGGAGCTGACTGGCAACTAAATTAACAAAAGTGTGACCATAACTGCTGCCCTATTTTCATTTAAAAGGAGAGCAGACTCTAAAAGGCTATCTTTACAAAGAAACAAGTGAGGTCTACTGATTATTGTTAAAGGGCACTGTCATTAAAAACATAATAATAAGAATAACCCCAAAAATACTCAATTTCCAATTGATGTGATAAATTAGTCACTGGCATGTCCACCCTTTGATAATTCCTTGGCTTGTGATTTTAAAATAAAACATAATAAAAATTTGCTGTAATGAATACTGATAGATAGCAATGATCTAATTTTTAATCATGTGACCACAGTACATGCTTAGCTGTGTTTCCCCACAACTGCTTCAGTATTAAACTAGAGGATGTTTGAAAACCAAGATGTTAATATTTGGGGGGAATAATTTGCTGTCTAATTTTTATTTTACTCAGGCATTTTTGTTTCTTGTGACCACATTTAGTTTGGTTTGTTAGGATTCATTTACAGTATTAGTATTTTGTAGTAATAACAGCAAGATGCTTTCTCATCCTTTCCCCTCACCCCTCTCCGCCTTGTAAGGAAGCTGCAGCTGCACTAAGTTGTTTTTGATCCTTGTCATTGCTCCGTCCTTTTGCACCTGCAGCTCTGTTGGTCTCATCTTAACACCTGGCACCATGAATTACCCTCTTTTTATTCACTGTCTGTAGCAAATCCCATTTAAAGCTAAGCAATATATATTCTGGCAGTCAAATGACCATAAATGTCAGTATGTATTTCTCAAATGTAAATATAACTGAATAATTATATTCAAAATGCTGTGAAACTTAGCAGCACAGAATCTCCTTTAATTCTGGCATGCATAATCTTAAAAAGCTGTGCAGAGCAGCTTTCAGAATTCTCTATCTAAAATGTCAAGTGTGGATGACACAGGCAGTAAACCTTTCCTTTAGAATCCTAAATACTGGGTCTGCTCTCTGTACGGATCACAAACTTAGTAATGCTCATTTGTGGAATTTACTGCAACTTTCTGCATTTGCTTTTTCACTCTCTAAAATCTGGATATAAATGTAACAAAAATTCCTCATTTATTTAGAGTATTGTGTATTTGCACTTGGCCTACAGCATTGCAAAATAGTTCACAACATTTGTGAGTTTATGTGCTGATGTTAGAAGCAGTACATTTAGACCACTGATCCTGGTGAATCGGTGGAGTTTTTGTACTTGGATCACTTTGAAATTTCTGTGATTTTTGAAGTTAAAACTGCCATAAGAATCAGAGAGCATACGTATCAACAGTTTTTGTTCCAAAGTGGTTGAAGGTACTTACTTGGCTATCATAAAAAGTTGTTCCTGTTCTAGCTACTCTTTAATACCAGACAAGTTTTGGTAGTACTACAGACCACCTTGTTGTACTCAGTTACTATCCTGCACCTCTCTCCTTTTCACACAAAAGCAGCTTCAAAACAAAGTTTTTCTAAAACCAGTCAAGAGTAAAATTCTTTCTCATTTGTCTTTCAGACACGAAGATCGATTGAGAAGTTATTAGAATGGGAAAACAATAGGTTATACCACAAGGTGAGTGCCGCAGGGAGCAGCTTCGTACTGTTGGAGTTTGAATTGCACAGTATGGAAACAGATGCTTTTGTTGAACGAAAAATATGAAAGGTGAACAAATGGGCTAGTCTGTGTGCTGCAATAAAATACAGCTCATTTTTCTTCTTTTTCTTTCCTCCTTGTCTAGCTGTGCTTGCATTGGAGACTAAGCAAAAGGAAATGTGAAACGAATAACATGATGGAATATGTAAGTTAAAGGGCTGTTTTGTGAGTTTCTCTATTAAATGATCATTTATTTTGCTTCTGATCTTATTCTTTTCATGATTATTAATCAGTAAAGGTGTCAGGAGCTTAATCGTCTGAGTGCAAGGATTTTCTACGGTTCACAGATGCATGGTTTCATGTGCAGGACTGATTTATAAAGTTATGAATGACTTGAAAACAAGGCTTCACTGTGTTCTAAAAAATAATAAATTAATTGCCAAGATAAAATAGCTTGAACATGTGCTGATGGAGTGTGAAATTTTAGATGCCGTATAAAGAATAACCACAACTTTGGTTACGCAGCAAGTCAGATATGGCTATTTTATATAATGCTAATCAAGTCCAAAAGTATGGAGGAAGACCTTTCAACTAAGCTGTTGGAGCTTAAGAAACGTTTGGCCTTTTTAGATTTTAACTGCCCCTTACCTCAGCTATCTTGAAAGTGTCTTTATCTCCAATTGGTGTCATTAAAATATTTTTAAGTCAGTCTCTGGAGTTTTAATCCACTTCAGTCTTTGACTGAGTCTCCATAAACCCTTCTTGGAAATATACAGTAAGAAGTTATGTGTAGTTTAAAATGAATGATGTCCCGTGTAGGATTTCAGTTTGTTTAGCTTGCAGCTTGTTCTTTTTGGTGCAGTTCTTATTTCCATTTTCAATATATTTTGGAAATACATAGGATAGGATGAAATTAAGCTGCTAAAATGTAAGAAACATTAGAATTTCCATAATTTCTTTTAATGCTTTAGCAAGTAGGCTGCAGGAAGGTTAGCTTTTTAAAAATAAAGATTAGCTTTGGAGAAATATCTCTACTTCATTAGTTCTAACTTATCTGTGATCTTCCATTATGCAGCACTTTGTCTGTTCTTTAAAATAACAAAGCTATAATGCATGTAGAAGTTTTAAATGTGATTCAACAGTTCAAAATTATATTAAAATTATCTTTTAGTCTTCTCCTTTTCTCCTTCCACTACATCTTATCTCTTGCCTGAAATTCAAGGTCTTCAAAAAGCATTTTTTACAGAATGGCTCTATTCAGTTCACTGGATAAGTACTTTTTGTAAAATCTATTCTACTGAATTTTTTAGGTTAGATATATGGGTGTGACTGAAAATGAAATAAATCAAATTTCAGAAAGTAGACTTGAGCTTTGCCTAAATGAAGCATTTGTATTTTGCTGAAAACTTTATTTTTCAAAAAAAAAATAATTGTCGAACCCAATGTTCTGCAGATTCACTTGGAAAAAACATAATGTATGGTTGTAAATACTATGGTCCAGCAACATTTATAGATGAATATTCATTCTATTAAATATCATTTCAAATCAGCTGACCTGCTTACTATAATAATAATATGCATGGGCATATAGTTTTACAGGATAAAGGTCTAAGGTTTTATTTTCAATTTCTGAAACGTCTTGTATTATCTTTGGGTATAGCTGATGAGAAAATTTTGACAAAACCTCACTGTGACATTTTCTTGTGTTCAGTGGACTGATCTGCTAGTTTCTTTAAAAACTGCCCCTAATATGATTGTGATTTAATTTTAAATAATAAATGTGTATCCTCAACTTTTCACAAAATAGATTATTTAAATTAGACTCTTGATACCCAGAACTTGGTGCTTCACCAAATTGAGGTTTGAAATCCACTGTAGTAGATGTTAAATTAAATAAATAGTTAATTCAATTAAGAAAGTCAAAATAATCTTATACCATTGGCATAAACACAGTGCTCCAGCTTTAATTCTTGCTCCCTTTTTGAAAACTTGCCTGACTATGAGAAGCCCTGGTATCTCTACAGAATCCAGTGGTTGACTCAGGTCAGTGATCAGTGGATTTTGGGCAGTTTGCATCACTTCTGAAAATAAGTCACTTCTGAATAGCTCAAAAATAAGCTTGTATACCTGGTTTCAGTATTTGTTACTCCAAATTTGGTACTTAGAAATAAAATTGGAGACTTAGTTTTATTTTCTGAGGCTTGGTATGCTTGCAGAGATAGTAGTCTTTATTCTCTAAGCAGCTAATTTGTGTTCTTTACATTCAAAAACACTGAGAAATAATTTTTAACTTCTTAAAAAGGTGAGTTGCTCTTACGAGTAAATAAAATCCTTGTTTATGTTACTAGATGCATTTATTTGTTTATAAATCAGATTGTGCTGCTGTGTTATGGCTATCTCTGAAGAAAGAACATGCGCAAGTCAACATTTTCTTTAAGTTTCTTATTTAAGGAGGATAAATACTTGGATTGTGTTCTGCAGTTGACCTTATAGTGTACTCAGCTCAGAAAAATGTAGTTTGAATTTGAATTGAGTCCATAAGAATAATCACACAAGACCATTAGTCAAGTTCTTGTTAACTACTTGAACATTTGTAGATATGGGAGTTTTGCAAAAGTTGATACAGTTTTTTATACAGGTGTTGAACTATAAACATGATTTAGAATCCTGTATTAAGTGGCAACAATTCTGAAGTAAGTGAAATTGCAATTGAAAATGAACTTGTCATGCATTGTGCATTCAGGTTTGTTTATTTATTTTTTTAATTAATGCATTTATCTCTTTCATAATTTTTCCCAATAAATAAATTACTGCATAATAAATCTTTAACATAATTAGCTTACTTCAGTTTGTTTGTGTGTTTCATATCAGCAGGCAAACTTTTCCAGTTGAATTTGCTTCTTTGAGTATTGGTTTTCAACCCCAAACCAATTGTACCTGACTTTTGTAATGGTTTCCTAGCTGAGACAAATGCCATGATTTTGCTTTTCATTACAACTTGATATACTAAAAAAAAAAACAAACCCAAAACCAAAACCATGTGAATTATCATTGTGATAGATAATAGGATTGCTGCCATCTTTAATACATATTTGTTTTCTTTTTATACAGGTCATCCTTATAGAATTTTTACCAAAGACACCGATTTTTCGACCAGATTAACGTTTGAATTATTTATAGAGACTTATTCAAGTATGTTGTCTTTCCAATGGTGCCTTGCTTGGTGCTCTCCTGGTAGTGATATAACATTGGTTCTACAAAATCTTGTGGTTGTTTCATTTGTTTTTGTTTGGTTGGTTTGGTTTTTTGTGTTTGTTTGTTTTGATTGGTTAGTTGTTTTTTGTGTTTTTTTTTTTTTTAAATAAGAGTATGTTCTAAGTGCATTTGGTCAAACTCTGCAAAGTAAATTCACACAAATGTTAATTACTAGTTAAGTTATTTTTACTTTTGCTACTTCTGTTTATTAATGTATCTTGATTTTCAAAAGAGTCTTTTATATGTGTGCGAGCGCGTGTGTACATATATATTACTATAAATACATAGCTGAAAATGAGATACAAGTGAACAGGTATTTTTTTATCCCAATATGATATAATTGATTGACTGTACATTGTGTAAATCCCTTTAGTCATTCATTTACATGCTGAAGTTCCTTCTAAGATATTTGGAAACTTCTGTCAGTGACTAGTTAATTGTAAATGCTTTTATTTATTTTTGGGATATTGACTGGCCCCTTCCAGCTAAAGAAGGAGACAAAGGTCTTTTTGAAACTGATTTTTGGAACCCAGATGTTGTTAGTAGAAATCTCTGTGCTTTTCATGAAGAAGTTCTGTCAACTGGTTCTGAAAATGTTTGGCTTTAAAAAACTGAAAAAAAAAAACCAAACCGGCAGCCGCCAAGTGGAATTATTTTAGTCAGACTAGAAGAATCACTGAGAGCATTGCATGCATCTGGTTAGTAGAACTCAAGATCACAGAAGTATATTATTGCATTTTATAATGTAGCTGTTTTAATTAAGTCATTTGCCATGTGCCAGCTTTATTCATACTGTTTACCAGATCCTGTACGCAGGGGTGCAGAAGGACTTGTTTTACTAAAACTTAATTGCCCAAGAAGACCTTTCATGGGGTTTTTTGTTTGTTTATTTTAAAGCCACATAAGCAGAAAAAGTTCTTGAATAATTCTTGAACAGTGCAGTTCCAGATGCAAATGCCATTTATTAAAAGTAATCAAAGCAGGGTGCACTGGGCAACAGTGTAAGTTTAAATGTGTTAGGCAGTTATTTATTGCACCTTTTCTTTTGCTCATTTTGGTTTACAAAGGTTATTTTCTGCACAAGTATAAGAATTTTTTTAACTGGATATATGATGTATGCTTGGGTCAGGCCAGTATTTAATTTCTTCTGATTATACTTCAGTTGTACATATCTTTACACACACCTTTTCAGTTCTTTTTAATTGCAACTCTCATATTGTAAAATTTGCTTTAGGTGTCTAAAATTGCTGTACATAAAACTGATGTAAGTTAAGAACATGTTCCTTGTACAGTTGTGTTAGCAAGCAATAATGTGAATATATGAAAAAAACAGATATACTCTGCTTAATATTTGTATGAATGAAAAATTGATACCACTACAAGAATAGTCTTCTCTTTCTAATCTTTTAAATACAAGTTTTATTTCAAGGTAATGTATTGCAGGTACCTTGATGCTGTGAGCTATTTTTCTATGTCCTCAAAATATTTATTCTCTGTAAAATATTCCCTAGTGAGTATTATATTCCAAAATTGTTCATAGTGGGAGTGATCTAGAAAGTTTTAAATTTTCTTAAATCTAAGCCTTCTGTATCTGTTCCCAAAAATCATCCTTTGCCCATCTTTCGTCTGTGGATTCCTACTGTTTACTTTGAAAATAGCTCAGCTATGCTTTTCATGCAAGCCTATAAGGGTGTTTCTTTGACTTGACAGAATATGGTTTTTAATTAACAAATCCTGATTTTGTGCTGGCCTCAATCTTCTGAGTGCTGTCCATGGTTTCTCTACAAAGTAACTGTTTATAATTTTCTAAAAATCAATTTCAACCTCTTCTTCAGTACAAATCTGGGTCTACTGCACTCCTCTCACCCAGAAGTATTAATTGTAACCTCAGACTAGTTTCAGCCTGTGGGAGGCCAGAAAGCTGTTTATGGCAGTGGAGACTGGGGAGTTTGGAGGTGCAGAGGAGAGGTTGGAATTGAACAGAAGTGATAACTGGTGATAAATACTTATGACCAGAAATATATATTGATTTCTTTAAGTCTCAGTTTTCAATAACGTGAATGTTGGATCATATGAGGCTTAGATTTTATAAGAATTTTCATTTGACTGTAGAGATAGTCTGTGTCACAAATGCAGTTTTCCACTGATATGGAAACCTGTCCTTCAACTCTAGTGGAGGAGATGGCTTGTGATATGTTCATAGCAGCTATTTGCCTTAGTTTACTGCTGAAACTTCCCATAATCTGTTCTGCCCGTGTCCATAGCTATGTTGCCAGCAGCACCCAAACCCAGTGACAGGAAAGCTGCTTTGGGTGTGATGTGTGCTGAGACCAGTGAATAGAGTGTGGCTGACAGTAAAGCCATTAGTAACGCTTCCTCATCAATAGTAGTGATGTTTAAGGTCTTGTCTACTTCATGGTGCATCAGCAGTCATAGGCTTGGTTAACAGGCATTTCTGTGTTTTGGCTGTGACTGTCTCTTTAAAAAATAATGTAGAGATCCAGAGTAGAGCTCTGAGCAATTAAAAAGTTAAATCCTTTTGTTTGGAGGCCAGACTTACTCCCTCAAAAAATATTTTGGATATTTTTTTTAAACAATGTCTCTGACTTGAAATATAATCAGAAAACTTGAGAAACTGCCTATATAGGGAGGTGAGTTTTATCTCAGAAGTGGTACTCTCCTGAAGAAGTAGTACACTCACCTAGTAAGAATGTTACAAAACATTTTCATACAATCCCTTTCAATTCATTAATTATAATGATGGAAATTGAAGATGGCAGGAGCTTTAATCAACTGTTAATGCCTGCAGCAGTTGTCAGGATTTTCTTTTGATGTCGCTTCTGAAATACTAAATCTATTTATTTTGATTGCTAGTGAGAAGACATATATTACCTTTTTTGTCACTTGGCAAAGAACAAAATTGCACAGTTGGAGCAGACCAGAAGCTATAGTAGAACTTCCAGGACACAGCCTACTCTTTGCTAAAGTAACTATTACGTTATATTAACTTGTTTAGCTTCCTGCAACTCAGCAATTCCTACAAATAATCCTATCTATTTCAAATTTTCTTGAACGGTTAAGTTAGGTATCAAGTTGATATTAATCATTTAGCAAATGATGCTAATTATGCCTGTTTCATCTTTAGCCTGCTAAACCAATGGTGAAGGCATCAGTGAATCCCTGTGAGAGCTAATTATTATCTTTAGATATAGTCACCTTTAACTGGTGAATAAAGATTTCTTTCTTACTGTGATATAATAGAAACAAATTCTTTTAAATTTTTTAGTCATATGTAGAAATAAGTTCTGAGGGAGAAGGACTTTCTCTCTGACCCTATGTGAAGAATTCTGAAGAGCTCATCTGTTGTTAAGTAGCTCTCACTTGAAGTTTTTATTGGGATTGACAGACTTCACCAGAAATTAAAATGTTTATGGAGATAGGTTAGAGGAAGTCAGTAATTTTTTCATAATAGGTCAGTAGGAGTAATTTTAATAAACTATTTATGCAAATCCAAAATTTCCCATGATACTTAAGCCCAAGTAGAATAGATTGTATAAACTTCAATATGCTGTCTTTCAGATACAGGCTTAGTTAAAAGTCAGTTCTAATTCATTTCTTTTCCTAAAAGTCATTATTTAGCCCCAAAGATTGTAGGAAGAGCTTTAAAATGCAATCGGTAACTGCTTAGAAGCCAGGAGCCAAGGAAAAGAACTTGTCTTTATTCCCTTCCCTCCACCCCCCACCCCAAAGTCTTAATTTTAAATTGGTCCCGTTGTTTTGGAGCCCTAGTTTATGGGTTTTCAGCAGCTGGCAATAATGCAAATTGTCCACCAAAACCCCCATTTGAATTCTGAACAGTTTAAAAAGATCACTTTAATTGAAGAGGTGAAAGACTTGTTAAGCAAAGAAAATCCATGGTTCTTTTAAGTTCTCCCACCACTGCCATTGAGTAATTAAAAGAAGGATCATGATGACCCTACATTAGGTCAAAATCCAGATGATTTTGTGTAAAGGAAACACTCAATTAGAGAGGTCTCAGAGCCTCAAATGTCTTGGATTCATAGTAATGACTTATTAAGGGTAAGTGGCGCGGGTTAGTTTTGTATCTGTGACTAAAATCATTTATGTTGCTCTTCAGCAACCTTGCTTATGAAAAGAAAGCATTTCAGAAATCTGTATTCATCACTGCTAATTTGCTGTAATTTCTGTGCTTCTCCTTATAGCCACATTGCATTTCCATAACAAACAGCTAATTGTATGATCATTATAATGCCTTTAATAGCCATATTGTAGGTAGAAATATTAACTTCTCAGGGACTAATAGGAAATATGAACATGGAATTAACGAGCTGAATGCCTGTCTGCATGAAGGCTTACTTTGCAAATGTCACCCTAGAAACTTGATTGTAATATGCATGACCATTATGAATGTTACCAATATAAAGTTATGAGAGCTTCTTTTACCCTCTATTACTGGGCTGCTGAATGTCAAAGTATGCTGGATAAGGATAAACGAAGGGTTTTTTTCTGATTTGGATGGAGTGAGTATTTCTAATGGTGCTACCTTCTTAATTCATGTGTTTATTCTTTGTAAAGTTCTCTTTCTAGCTTGGTGAATCAGGGGATACTGGCGTGCTAAGAAAACAGTATCATTCTTTCTAAGGAAGTAGAATAATTTTAAGGGGAGAAGTACTCTAGAAGTGAAAAAATTTCACCGCTGAAAACATGCATTTATTCTTCGTTAAACATCCATTTGTATGGTTTTGTTAGTAACGGGACCTCGCAGTTCATTAATTTTTGAACTTTCATCTTTCTGCACATTGATATTTCAGTCACTGTAGGCTGAATTGTTGAATAACTGAAAAATTAACCCCCCCCTGTTTTCTTGCATGAAACTTCATATGTGGACACTTGTGCCAGTGTATGTATGTATGTATCCCTACCACATAACACCTGGGTAATATACGTCTTTTATAAAACTACATTTTACTGGTTTCTTGGAAATTGTCCTTTAAAAAAAAGTCTTCTGGTTTGTTTAGCTCATTAATATTTCATTAAGATTCATTTTCTTGAAAAGGGATTCATAAATGCTTGGCTCCTGAAAATAAAACAGAGACCAGTAGGAATAATGAGGCAAAAGAGAAACATAGGAATTAGGAGAGGTAACCCTCAAAAGATTGGATTTTGGGCACAGATTTAGAGTTCTGTGAGTAGGACAGAAAATAGTTTTGAACTGAATGAAATGGTATTGAATGATGCGAGTTAAGCAAAAGCTAGCAGTCTATTTCAGTAATTATATAGGTTGTATGTTAACTTCTGTTCACTTGTATTGTGGTGTGTTATTAATTTCTTTTGGTTATGCTCTAGTTGAGAGACAATTCTGCTATTGTGCAGAATAATAATGCAGGAGGTAAGCCTCCTTCTAAAGTCAGCATCTCTTCGTTTAAAATAGCCAGACCAAAATGGAATTGCTGACGAGAGCTGCGCTGGGTGCAGAACAGTCTTTTCCTAAGCTGGAGCCTGTAATGCATGGCCAATTGTTTCCAAAGAAAATTCTTGACCTGTCCAGACAGCTCCTGTCATGTGACAGTGTATCTAAGGCCCACAAGTAGGATCCATTTAGTACAATTTAAGTTCAGGTAAGTAAGACTTTTGTAGCTAATTGTAGTTTTTACGGAGAAGGGAACCATGAGGAATGCTCACATTAGACAGCAATTAGATTTTTATAATGTTTATTGAAACATGCTTTTTAATTGTTGTTTGCTCCCCATTTATAGCTTAATAATTTAAAGTTACTTTGCCTTTGTTGAAAACTAGACTTAGTAGTCAACTGAAGACTTTTTTTTGTTACAGTATTTTAGGTTTATGAATACATTTTTAAAGTTACATTTAGAAATGTTTCAAAAAGTCATATCCTGATGCAGTGTAACTGATATTTTTAGTGGCTGTATGTTTAAACTGGTTTCATTATGCTGATATATATATCTAACTCATCCACTCCAAGTGTTTATCTCTGATCCTTTTATGCTAGCGTTAGGCTTCCTAACTCGTTAGGATATGCAGTGTACCTACTGGCTAATATTGTCAATGAACAGTTTGATTCAGTGAGATAACAGGGAATGCAAAGTAGTTCCTTATTTGAAAAGTGTAACCCAGATCCCAGATTCTTGTTTTCATAAAGGATGGAGTATGGCAATCAGAATATGAACTCATTCCAAACATAAATTTGAAAGAGAATAGTAAACTACAAAACAGTGCCTAAATGTTGTGTGCTAAATTAGACCTGTCTAACTCTTGTTGCTTTAAAAGAATTTGCAGAGAATTGCATCAGACTGTGTGTGCTTAGGAAAGACCTGTTAAATGTATGAAGCAGTAATGGTAAATAAGTCATTGGAAAGATGTTGCCATTGAGAAGTAAAGGTTAAAACCCAGTATTTTGGGGTATGTTAAAAATCCATTTCAAGCAGAAAACGTGTAAGCAATAATTTAACCTAAAACTGGAAATTAAAGAAGCTGCTACTTATAGACTTGATATTAATTTTGCCTGTTGGGCATCTCTCCTCTCACAAAGAGTTTAGAAAGTTAGGGTTGCTGTGATTTCCACTATTGTAACATTCCTCTTCAAGTATCCTAAGTCCCGGGTGAAAGACTCGAAGCTTGGAAGCCAGTACTGTGTTTACAGGGTGCACAGCTTTGGGAGGAGAAGATAGGAATAAAAGGACTTTTTTAAGGCTGCACAATTGTATATATGCATATTTAAGAATATTTAACCATGTCTGCTAAATTACTGAGGCTCATCTATTGTTGAATTATAGAATATTATTTAATACATGGACATTGGTTTTTCCTGACCTGACCCAGAATTGGAATGGACTCCAATATAACTTTTTTAAAAGCATTTCTTAAGTTGTATGTATTATAAATGAATAAAATAATTGTTAACCTATTTTCTAAGCGTTTCCATTTTTCATCTGTGTTCAGGGGAGGGGGTGGTAGGGAGAGGAAGAAAAGGAAAAACTTGAGAAGCTGCTGTATTGTGCAATGGTCTCATCTTACTTCCAGTTAATACTTTTAGTCTAAATGGTGGGGGGGGGAGGGAGAGAGGAGAGAAAATGATTTTGGGTAATTTAGGTGACTCTAGGACTGGAGTTACCAAATTACAGGCATTGCCTGCTTTAAGTGTTTCAAACTGGTTTTTCATTGAGTCTGCATTTGGCGTTCTTTAAGCTTTTCAAGCCCTAATGATAGTAGGATGTATTAAATGTACCATCATTATGGTTTAATGGTGATTTTGAAGCTGTGTCTGTGCTTTTATGTTTTGTTCACGTGTGCTCTCAAAAAAGATAGTGTTTCCATCTAGTTAAGGTAGACGCCACCTATTCAGAAAGGAATCATTCCCATCCATGCAATTCACATGTTTTTCAGACCATCCAGTATGAAATGCTGGTTAACTTGAACCTTATGAACAAAAACTAAGTGCACTCTCCGCTGTGCTGAGGATGGCCTTGCTTCTCATCAGCCAGCAGCTTTTCCTTGCATGAAACATTTTAAGCTCTTAGGTTACTTTAATATGGAAGTCTTGACAACCTCTTTATAATGTGCGTGTCTATAATGTTTCTAAAATATATGAGAGGGTGTGCTAGACCTGCTCATGTCCCAGCGTGCGGGTGGGGAGGGGTGCTCCTGCCTGGCTCGCTCTGAAGCATTCCGGGTGTTGTAATGTGGGCTTGCAAAGGGGTAGATACAATGTTGCTGAGCAGAAAAGCGCACGATAGATTTAATGTAGCCAATTGTGTACTTTTGAAAAAAAGAGTAACTGTTCAGTGTGAGTTAATTTTGGATTTTTTCAGCATCTCTCTTTTAGGCTTTGTGCTGCATTCTTCTAGACAAATGCGTATTCCATGTGGGCCACTGTTCTGCTAAATGCTCTCAGTTCTCCTTTTGCAATCAAGATTATGTTGCTAAGGAGATTTTGCTTTTATTGGTGCCATTGATTTGTGTTAATACGTTTTGAATACCTCTCCGTATTCTTCCGTAGACAAGGCCAAAAGAAAAACTTCCCTGAGTTTCCCGATTTACATCACAAATGGAGCGGTGGTGTAATGAAGCCGATATAAAGTGGGCAGTTGAAAGGGAACTAAAGAAGGGCACTCAAGTGAGAAATGAAGAAATGTGCCGAGAGCGGTCTGCGGGCCGCCTCCGGCCCAGCTGCGGGAGCGGGCCGGGCCCGGCGCCGGGGCAGGGGGACGGCCCGCGCCTCCGGCCGCCCGGACCACCCACTCGCCGCGCCCCGGCCCCGCGGATTACCCGCCGCTGCCGCTTCCGACCGCCCGCCGCCGCGGGGCACGGCGGGCCCCTCCCGGCTGCCCGAGGCGCGGGGCACCGGCGGGAGAGCGAACTCTGGGGAGCTGCCGGAGCGCGGCCTCGGCCTCCGCAGCGATGTCCTCACCGCCCGTCTTCCCCGTGCCCTCCGGGCCGGACCCTGTGCGCGGTACCCCGGCTCCCCGCGGCTCTCGGGTGTAGCACAGAGAAGCAGCGGGACCTGTTTTATCGATGCACCGCCGCGGCCAGGCTGAGCTGAGAATCTCCACTCGGGCACTCTGACTTTGTGGCGCCCTTGGCGGGGGGCTGGAGGAGCTCTCTGGGCACTGCCTCATCCCTGCGATCTTGCCTGTCCTTTAAAAGGAAACAAACACAAAAACACCACCACCCTGAAAAAGTAGCTCCACCAGAAAAACAAATTTAAAAAACCCAAACTCAGCCCAAGAGTTTAAAATAAAAAGATTAATTTTAAACCACCCAAAGCCTTTTAACCTCATGTCCATAGATGTCTCCGCTGAAGAAAAGCCTCAGGAGAACATTAGGTCTCCTGCCCTCAAGGACAAGGGCCTCCACTGCCTGCTCTGGCTCTTCTACATTACATAGATAAGCTCCTGAATGACTCAAAGTCCAGGTAGTTCATTTACATGAGAAGATTATTCAGAGAACATTTACACCCAACCACAGAGCATTCCCATATTCCAGGATTTGCCATCAGAGAAATCTGCCTGTGGTGGTCTAAAACCCCTGCCCCCTGTTTGATGCCAGGACAGCAGAGATGGTCTGTGTCTCCCCACAAACAACGTACAGGAGCAGTGGTTGTATGTGCAAAGCACTGTGGTGGTTACATATATTCAGTGATGAGGATTTCTCTTATGCAGCCCCTTGGTGTGATGGGAAGCAGTGTGAGCACTGTGCTATGTGCTGGTGAATGAGCTGGGATGGTAACTGGCTTCAGGTACCTCATTTAAGATTTTGGTCTTCTCCAAGATGGAGGTGACCCAAAATTGCAGATTCACATGACTTGTGGTCCAGAGGAGCAAAAGTGATATAGAAAGGGTTTCTATATACAGAAAGGGTTCCTCTATCTTTTGTGTCAGGACTAGCAGTCTCCTTTATGATATATATTGCTTACTGTGAAAATGTCCTATTGCATTTATGTAGGCTCAGGTTGCTACTTGTCATTAGTCAAACTAGAAGCCTTTATTATTAGGGTATTTATCATGTTATATGTAGAATAAACTTTGTCCTGCATTTTTGCTCTCTACAGTATTAAACCCCTGGCAGGAGGATGAAAACAGGCTTGCTGAATGGATGGGAGTAGAAGAACTCAGCTTTACTCATTTTTGAGGGGACCTTTTGAGGATTTCACCTGTTAAGTGACTTCTTCCTGTTTGTGTGCCTTTGAAGATCTGGACCTTGAGTAATTGTTTAATAAAATGAGAGAAATGAATAACTATTCTGTCTGAATAATGCAAAAATCATTTCAGAAGTGAGTCTTACTCAGGATTTTATGCCATTCTGGTTTAATTTCACAGTTCTAAGTGAAATACTTCTTCATGTTTCCAGAGTGTGTGCCAAAATACATCTCTAGTTTGTTCTTTTTCATTGCTTTTGCAACACACTCTATGGAAAGGGCCTGTTTTTATATGAGATAATGAGTTTTAGGGTTAATGAGGATAAGGCCCAGAATTCGTACTGTATTGTGTGCCATTGAGTATACAGTAGAAATAAATTGAGAAGCAGACACTTCTAAAATCCTCTTTCATTTAGGCATTTTGTTTAGCATTCAGAACACAGCCACATTACATGATTAGCTGATTTTAATGACTGTCCTCTAATCAGTTAAATGGAAGTATGTGAAAAACTTTAAAAGATTATATTTATGGAGACAGCCTGTTTACACTGTTACACCTCAGCTAAAAGGATACTTGGCACGTATGATACAGCTAAGAGAAAAATGTGGAAGGCTGAAGAAACCTTGAAGACAATGGGATCCAGCCCATTCTTTCTCTCCTCACAATGCAAGCTCTGATGACTTAGTATTTTAATTAATGTCAACCCTTACCATCAGTGCTCATGGGAACAATCATTAAACCAACACAAAAACATTTTAAATGGCTGGCAGCCTACCAGATACTGAGCTAAGCATTCCCATGGTAGAGTGGATGGTTTCTTAGCCAATTCTGCACTGGATTAAATAAGTACTCTAACAGTACTGGCTCGAAAGGCTATTATTTTCATACCAAACAGTGCAGTATGGTTTCTAAATTCTGTTATAAAATGTTTTATATTTACTTCCCAACACTAATATCAATGTTATTTGTATGGACGTGGTTGAACTTTACTCTTTGTTGTTACTAAAAAACCTTTTTTGGTTCCCTTGTCACTAAACCAAAATCATGTATGTTTTATATTTTTTTCTCTCTTATAATGCACATGATCAGATACAGCCCAAATCAATAACTGGTTTCCAATGTAGCTTAAAAAATTTGTGGCCAAGTGAATTTTAAAACGGGACAAATTGTATATTTTTGGTATTGTATTATGTTACTTTTGCGTGGTAGGATCTGGATCGTGTCTTTACCTAATAGATACTCCGTTGTCCTCACCGCTGCGATATTTGCTTGTCAAGTATACTAAGTAGCCTGATCTTTCTTATTCCTCGAAGGTCTTTTTCCCTCCTCCCATCCTCCGTGTTTGCTGTTTGCTCAAATTGTTTAAACGTGGAGCTCAATGACAGGCTATTAGTGCTGGCTGGAGCCACACATAATGTGGCCACATGTTGTGTAAGCTTCACAACTTGTCTGCTAATTCGCCTCAGGCCTGACCTGAAATACCCTTACTATTCTAGCTCTTAGCCCTTCCCCAGCACAGACAGACAGACACTCATGCTAACTGGTATGACACATTGGTGAGGGCTTTGATTTGGGGCCAAATCCTGCCTCGCTTTGTGCCAAAGGTTGTGCCGCGGCAGTCAGTGAGTCTGCCTGAGGAAGAGCAGAGGACAGCTATGCTGTAAGGATGGAGGTGAGGATTACTCTTCCTCTTCTGGTGCAGCCCATCAGGAGAGAAAGGCAGCAGTTGAAGCCCCTTGGGCAGGCAGTGCAAGAGGCATTGTCCTCCTCTGCCCATGCCTCTGTGAATCCCACGGATGGATCGCTAGGGAAAATACAAGTTCCATAGAAAGTCCACAAGCCATGCATGGCAGGGGAAGCTCGGACTGGCAAGCAGAGAGTGCTCTCTCTTCCATTCTTGACGTTAGGTTCTCTGATGCCACTGTGATGGGTACAGAAAGGGGGGATATTTTAGTTAAGTTGAGAGGGGGAAAAAAAGAGCAGTCTATATAGGAAGAAGATAATAAAGAAATACATATTGAGGAGCTCAGAGAATGTACTGATTAGAAAAGGAGCTTATTGGGCAGTAAATGAATGAACCTAGAAGGATCCAAGCCACAGAAAGTGAAAAGATTAATGCAGATGTGCAACACTGGTATCCAAAAGGGAAATTAGTTGGAGAAATGGATTTTAGGTTATGATACTGATTAAGAAGGAGAGCACATGGTAGATTAGGCAATAGGATTGATGGATTGATGTGGTTGATTGGAGAATGCAAATATATAGAGGAAGCCTTAAAAAGGCAATGGAAGTCCCAGCAACAGTATATAAACAGTGTTAAAAAAGACTGGAAAGCCAAGAGCAGACTAGAAAAGGGGAATATGAAAGTTTTGGGCGTGTGGAATTTAGGAGAACACGGAAAAGTAAATTTTAGTGAAAATTAGAAAATTATGAGCCAGGAGTACAGAAATAAAAAGAAGAAAGTCTTTTTAAAGAAAAAGAAGACCAGGACAGAATGATTTTAGAACTGAAAAAGGGAGAGTTACGTGGATTAAACTCATGGGGGAAAAAATGTGATATGGTCAAGAGAAAAGTGGGAGGAAAGGAGCAGGAGAAGTGAACACACAATGCTCAGTCTGTGTTTATCTCTTCAGAAATACCTTTAAACCTTCCAAAACGTGGACAGCTTTGAAAATTGCAAACCCCAAGACCACCAGCTCTGTTTTGGTGTATCCAACTTCATCCTATAGGATGAAAAATTGGGAAGATCTTTACTATTCCCATTTTGTGAATCCACTTCCCACTCATGATTTTAAGTTATAGGAAGAACTCTCACCCCATTTATTCTTCTTTCTGCATTCTGTCACCCTGAAACACTTGCAGTATTCAGTCCCACATGTTTCTCAGAGACTGAGACCCACAAGATGCTGTTTCCAGATCTTTGTTGAGCTTTTCCTCATTCACAACTTGAATTCCCTGACTGCAGGAGATACGAGTAGCAGGGGAGGCTACATTTTACCCCTAATAAGCTGCTGCAAACATCTTTCCCCATTAAACTGTGATTTTTTTTTTCCTGAAGATGAAGGGTTGTTTTCAGAAGCACTGTAATGATCTAAGGGTTTTTTCCTTTCACTTCAGTTCAGTTTATGACCCATATTACAAATGTAGGCTGTAAAACCTTCAGTTGTTACCGTGTCCAGAAAGTTTCTGGCAAAGTCATCTGTTTCATAAAGGTGAAATTTGCTGTGGACAGATGAATAGTTTTTCTAGCTGAGGCATATAATTAGACCAACAGGATTTTCATGGAAATTCCTCCCCTGGGAATAATGAACAAATATACAGAATTTAGCATGCCATACCAGACCACGGGCTAAGGACAGATGTTCAAAAGATCTCAAAAAAATTGAAGCCAGGCATAGAAAAACAATTTTAAGTTGATGTAAGCAAGTCTGTGACGACGATTGTCTTGAAATGTGTGTACAGAGTGTGCAGTGCTTTAATTTACATAGCAAGTAGATGTTCTCATTTATATAATAAAGCTTAAAAGTTTGAATTAGAAAAGTAAGCCTGTTTCCTTCTGCTGTACAAATATGTGTGCTAGAGATGGACCTTATTTCAGAGAACGTGCAAGTAGTTAAACAAGAGAGGCGAACAGAGAAGCAGGATACAAGCAAAATATCTTCTTAGTTCCCTTAGAAATAATGGTGCTTCTTCGTCATTTCCCCCTACTCATTTCAGCCATGCCAAAACTAACCCTGCCTGTCACAACTGCATACCAAGCATCCTCTATCACCCCCACAGCAAGGATTTAGTTGGGGGGAGGTGTGTGTTAATCAGCTGAATTCTTCTGTGGTTGGGGTTTTTTTGGTTTTGTTTTTTTTGTTGTTGTTTTTTTTGTTGTTGTTGTTTTGTTTTGTTTTTTCTTTCTGAGGAGCAATTGTCTTTCTCAGGTCTGGTATGAATAAAAAGAAAGAGTAAAATCAGCATAGCTGACACAAAAAAACCCCCTAGAGACAGTTTGGGTTTCTTTCCAAAATACAAGGCATCTCACCCTTGAAAAGTTTTGCTTCTGTCTAGTCTTATATAGATGTCTTGCTTTTCTCCATTCAGGTTAGTTGAATGTTAAAACTGATTTTCAAAGATTCTCTTTCTTTCACCCTAGTCAGCATAGAACTGACTCAGCATCCCAACAACAATGCATTTAGAACAGGCATTAGTTTTGAAAATGTTGTTTCAACTCTGTGAGAGACCATGGCAACAAAGATAGGATGAAGACCTTTGAACAAACGTTTGAATACTGTTTAGAAGGAGGAGAATGGATAGGAAAAGAGAGGGAAAGAGAGTAAGATTCATTTGCTTCTTAGTGATGCTACCATTTTAAGGGGCAGTACTAATTCCTATAATAGATTTCACTCCTGAGCAAAGAATGCTATGGAACAGTCCCGAGTGAGTGCCACTTCCCATTGAGATAAAGTCTAGGGTTGTACTGAGGTTTTTTTACCCTGTGTTTGTTTTGACAAGTAGATTCTTTTGCTTTATCTCTCTTAAACAAGAGAAGTTTTAAGGCTGAAAGATTTGAGCCCTCTGAGAAATCAAAACTTCAGTCTTTGAGATTGTGCTAAGTATATTTACTCAAGATTTATGACAAATCCCACAGAAGTAAGGAGAATGCTTAATACAATTCAAATAAGCTGGAACTTACCATCTAAATAAGGACTAATCTACTGCCTGCCTGTGCTTCTCTAGGAAAGGACACCACCACTCCCAATGTAAAACAAAAGAGGACTTTAGGGAAATAGAAAGTCTGAAAATCCTCATAGTCTATTCATGGGTTGTCTCCTTTTAACTGACATTTCAAAAGTTATGCCCGCTCATGACAAATGCACTTTTCAGGTTTTGAATTCTTTTTATGATTTTCAGTCTGTGCTAAGAAAATCCTATAATACTTTCTCTTGCTCTAGCTATAAACATGGAAAAATTTTGATCAAAGGAGACTGTTTTAACAGCTGTGTTTCAAGGCAACATGTGCAACTCCTTTGGCAGCTTCAGCTCGTAAGGTTCGAAGAACACAGAAGTATTTGCAAAGTCTTTGCATGTTTGAATTGTCAGAAATATTGAATATATTGTTGAATATAATATTGAATATATTGCTTGGTGCTTTCTGGGATCTCAAAGCCATAGTCAGGCAATAAAAAAACCCTGCAGCAAGAACCCTTAATTAGTTCAAAGAAATCAGAATGATTGCTTTTGTGATTTGGGTTTTCTGTTGTTTTGGTTTGGTTTTGGTTTTTTTAAGTGGTCATAATCTGCCTTATCCAGCTATTTGTCATCAGAAATAAAATTTTATTTTCTCAGATAAATGTCGCCTGGGATTAGTTACAGAAGAAAAGGAGGGACTGTTGCTCTTTTTTCCTAAACAGGGAAGAGGGACTCCCCTCCTGTTACTTTTTCATAGCCAGGGAAATGAACACTGCCATTATGCTGGACAATGTGGAGCAGAAGTAGCAGGTGGTGATTGCTACTAATCAGGAAGTTAAGTAATAGCGTACTTGAGCACTTTCTAAAGGATTACTGTTTATGGGAAGATTTGTCCCCTCTCTGGGCACCACTGGAAAGAAAACAGAGTGAGAAAGATGAAAAGATGCCTATTAGTTACCAATTTTCCATCCGCTCCCCAGCTCCTCACACACTACACACACTGCCTGCTGCCCTCCCTTTACTGCCCCAACCTGTTCAAATGATTCCAGCAGACAACCAATAAACCCATAAGAATAGATCCTTCACTTAATCCTGTCCCTGCTCCTCCATTCCTGCTGAAGAAAAGCCAGCCTTTGGCTCAGTATACCGGCTGGTGCCCCTGTGAGCTGTTGCTTGGCTGATGAAAAGGGACACTGATTCACCTGGACTAGGTTTATAAGTTGAAGTCTTCTTTTTTTAACAGCATGTATTGTCAGGAAAGGGAAAGGAAGCCATTATTGCCATTTTTACTCTAGAAATTACTCTTTTATCGTCTGACAATGCCAATAAGGTTTTTGTCTATAAGTGGCCTGGATTTGCCAGAGAGGTGTTACCCTATGTCACAAGCCCTTCACCATAAGGTACCACGGAGTTCATCCTCCAACACAGAAAAATCACAGAATCATTTGGGTTGTAAGGAACCTTCAAAAATCCATCCCTTCTACAGTATGGATAGGGACATGTTTCACTGGATCAGATTGCTCAAAGCCCAGTGAAATGACATTGAGCAATTCCAGTGATGGAGCATCCACAGCTTCTTTGGGCAATGTGTTCCAGGGTCTCACCACTCTCACAAAACAAATTCTTCCTTATATTTACCTTCTTTCACACTGGTTCCACTGATCACCAAATCTTGTTGGCCTTGTTATTGAAGACGGGACAAATCTTCTGAATTTTCAGGTAGCTCAGAGTTTGAGTGGTGTTGCTACACCTAGTTTTTCTGTCTCTGACATTTTCTCTGCTCTAACATCAGCAACTACCTGTCATCCAGATACAAAAGTAGATCAAATTTGATATACAAATTCAAGCCCCAGTACTGCAGAGGCCATGAGCTGCTTCCATCTCCTAGCATCTCACAGGTTGCCCTCAGGATCCAGGGGAGATTAGGAAACCAAGCACTTTGTTGAGCCAGAACCCAGCAGCCATCCCATTAAGTTCACTGCTTTTCATTCAGGGAGGGCAGTGATAGACATGGAGTGATTCAGCACTGCCCCACATCTTATCAAGGGGAGGCTAATTTACATGTATTTTATATAGCTTCTTGAATTTGTCCATGAGTCAAAGCCACCTCAACTGTGGTTTGGTGGGTTTTGGTGTTTTGGTGTTGGGTTTTTTCCCCTTAGTTTGGGGCTTGTGGTTTAAAAGATTGTGCTAATTAGGTCTGACATTTAAAAGTTTTAGATCAATACAGGGCATATCATTCATCTATGCTATGAGCTGCAGATTTTCAGGTCTTCCTTCTGGACTAATGCAATTTATACAAATTACTGTGACCCCTGCACTTAGTTATACTGCCAGCATGTCCTGGAAGCATAAAAGACTATCCTAAAGACCACCAAGTACAGAGCCCTCTGAATTTGCTATAATTCCTCCAGGACAAAACCTTCTTTTAAGTACTGTTTGTTTCAGTCATTTCAGTACCACTGTTTGCTTTCTTATCTGTTGACATGGAGGCTTAGCTTCCTCAGAACATTTTTGTCTGAAAGATCATTATTTTCTTTTCCAAGCATCCCATGAACAGACCAATTGTACTTCATCAATTTTAAATTTTGACCGTCTGCCAACTGCTTTCAAATCTAAAGCCAATCAAAATTTAAGGAGATTCAGAAAACACAGAAAGAGAAGTATATCCACTTCAAAAAGGTTACCCAACTGTTTGTTGTTGTTATTACATTTTGTCTGAGGCTTTATAATGATGGCTTTCAGCATTTTGGCTGTGTTTATGTGTCCTTGTTTAAAAGTCAGGGCTGTGCCTGCCCTTCCCGAGGCTACAGACACAAAGTGGGCTGCTGTGCAGTTCATCATTCGCATTCAAGCCTCTGCTGACTCCAGAGTCCAGTCTGACAAATTGCCAAGAAAGATGCCTTCTGCATTTACTTGGAGGGACTTCACTTTCACAGCTGCTGTTTATCATAAATAATTTATCTTGGAAACATCATATAATGCCGGTGGGTTTTTTATGGGTGTCAAATTTTGCTTGTTTTAACAGACTACAAATAAGCTTCGTATAATTATATCTGTTGGTTACAGATATAATTACGAGTAAAACTAACCTAGCTGTATGTCAGGGAAATAATAAATACTGTCAATACCTAGAATAACTAAGATCCAATGCTACTTAGCTCTTCAGATATGAAACTTTTCATGCTGTAACACCTCTGGCATCAGCGTGACCGCAGAAGGATGAGTTTGCTGAAAGTTTTATCCTAAAAATTGGAAAATTCTACCGATATCATATGAAACTATGTAAAAAGCTACTGCTGTAGCTAAGGATTTTTACTGGCCCCAGGGTCTATATCTTAGCCGATCACCTCCAGGAGCAGGCCTTCATGACCCTTCATGGTCATTGGAAAACTTTCTACCAGTAGAAGGCAGGGGCAGATGGCCTCCTGCTTTATGGTAACACCTTGATTTCTGTGTTCTACTATATTTGCATCCTATAGAAAATTTGAAAAATCAGTGCTTCCCTGCAATGACTTGTGGTCATTTTTCATTATCCAAACTAAGACAAAAACATATTATATGGACGGTTTTAATGTTTTCAAAACTGCTGGTCTTTGTAGTTTTGATTGCTTTGATATATACCAAGAATTTCAGTGCTATTTACCTGAAACTGAAAACTTTGGAAAAATACTGCATTTTGAGTGTTTGAAGAGTTACTTTCCTCTTCCTGTCAATGTTAGGACTGGTTGGGAAGATATTTTGTCCGTGGCAGAAAAGCAGAGTAAAAAGTTACTGCAACTCATGTAAATATGACAGGCTTTTGCCACAATCTTCATGCTTAATGAAAGAGCGTGAGAACATCCAGAAGACTAATGTTACCAGAGCTTTACTTATGAACAGTACAGAAAATGAATGCTGCCATTGCTTCAGTAATCAAAGGTGACAACACATGCTTATGGGGTTTCTTTTTGGGTCCCTAGAAAATAAAAAGTAACCAAGGCAAATGTGTTCATTCTGTGCCCCATGTATTTGGGTAGTGGCGAGGCGAAAGGAGGGCTAGGAGACAGTCTCAGATGTGGTAAATCAGGTTTCGTATGCAGGAGCCAGGCATGTACGTTGAAGGAGTGGAATCAGAGTAGAAAATTACTTCTCAGAAATTGGCTTCAGCCGTAACACTGTATCTGTGTCCTTGGGGAGGAAAGAAGAACGGCAACCCACTGCTCTTCTTCTGCCAAACTTGAAATGAGAAATGTTGCCCAGGGGCCAGTATCTTGGGGAGAATTTCTAGGCTGTGAAACTCAGCCTCAGAGAGAGGAGATTAACTCAAGCTGTAAGGAAGAGTCTATGTCCCAGTGATGGCTGAATTACAGCCATACTTCGCTCTCTGGTGTTCCCAGGGTGTTGTGTTCAGCTTCTCTTCAGTCAGTCTGCTCAAAGTTGCAAGTCTCATTCAGGTATTCCTAATTCTCCCTTTAAAATGTATTATATTGTTTTCTGCTGGGACTATGGTGTCTAACTCAGGAATTTAACTCTGGAAAACATAATCTGAAAGTTACAAATGACAATGAAGAATATAAGTTTTGTGGTTCAGGCTGTAAGCTGATGTAGATCTGCTGTGACTGTAGGCAGTTCATGTTCCTGAGAAATCAGTCTAACTCTTTTCATGTTTTCTTAGTGTTGAAAAGAGAAATTGTGGAAAGGTATAAAATATCTAGGAAAGTGAGGGGCGTATGATTTTAGTTATAGGTTATTTTTTAGTATAATAAATGAAAATTGATTAACTACGAAGTATCTCCTAAGTAAGTATTCCTGTATTTAAGCTGATAGTTTGTAGGCTGCCATTTTGAAGTGCTAAGTTGTAAAGTGCTTAAAACAGTGATTTATAGAAGTCTAAGCAACACCCAGAAGGAGAGGGTTTTTTTCCCCCTAGAATTAATGGACTTTGGTGGTAAAGAAAGCTTTCTTTCTCTTCAAGATGCTTTGTGTAATGTGAACAGATCCTGTATAGATGAGGCAGAATGCTGAAGGAGCAGAAAGGTTCGGTTTGTTTTCTTCGGAAGTCAGTTTTAGCCTTCTTCCAACAGAAAACCACCAGATTGCTTGGGCTCTTCAGTGCTGGGTTTCTATGGTTTCTATGCTCTTGTCCTCCTGGGAGATTTCTTGTTCCCTTCCCTATTGCTGTCTCTCAGAATTTTGGTAGCATCCTTAAGTGCCATAACATGGTTTAGACAAAAGAGCAATGAAGCACCAATTGCAAAAAAAAATTCATGTATGATTTTGTAGTGTGCGGTGCAGGGTTCTTGTCTAACTGCATTGCCAATCTAACCAATAAGATATAAAATATAGCTTTTAATTCTTAAATGCAGGGCTGTTTTAATCAATATTCAGTATATCCTTGCTAAATGACGTTTTGCATATGTACCCTCTAAATGGTGTATTATAAACATATTAAGTGTATGAAAAGCCTTAGTGACATTTTGTGTTTGTGGGAAGTACAAAATGTAAATGTACATTTTTAGATTTTGTAATTTTAGTTGAGAGTACAGCATATCTGACGGTAATGTGCGACAAGGGAAACTCCCTGTACTCACACATCACAAAGAAAGTGTGAAACCTACACCTACAGCCATAATTGAAGCAAACCTTAGTTTGCTAGCCTGCATGGACCACCAGTATCATCTAAAGAAGAAAAAAGAAACAAATGTTTAAGTCATTGAGCATCCCACCCACGCTCCTGCCCATTAGTTCCACTCAGCCTGTACTAACACTGCAGTTGTGCGCCAGCAGCATGCTCCGACCATCTGGCTAACCCCAGAGACACATGTGGGCAGCTTATCTTCAAAGATGAATGCCAGCTTTTAGCCATAGCACTAACAGCTGTATCAAGCCAGAGAATGGAAAATAGATCCCCAAGTTCCTCTTCTTCTGTAAAGGACCAAATGATCTGGAGTTGACAGTGTTATTTTAAATGAAGACTCTTGGTCAGATTTGCTTATATGTTCCCTGTTTCTTTGTAAAATGTGCTATACAGCTGATTATAGTTAAAGGGTGTCAACTATGGTGTGAATCTGCAGTATATATTAGCAGATTAAAATTTTTAATCTGCCAAGTGGAAGTGAAGAATACTCTATAGAAATAAAAAATGGGAAAATTACCCATAACAATTCACATAATCTTTAGCATTCTCTTCTTAGGAAGTACTACTGCGAGCTATTTGAAACTCATTATGGAGTTGTCTCCATAATCTCTTGCAAATGTATATTTACAACATTTTATAAAAAATTTAGGACAGAGGGATAGAATATTTTTATCTCAATGTAGCTCATCCAGCAATAAGAAGTGTTATATTGCTTCCTGCTTACCTTTTGTGAAAATAACGTATACCAGAAAGGATAGAGTTACCTGAGCATCTGAATTCCTACAAGGAACTGACCTGCTGGCAATGTTCTTCCTGGTGTACTCCAGCATGCCACAATTCTCCTAGGTCATATAGATGCGTAGGCTATATAGATGCTGAATGCATAATTACCAGTCGCAGAGAATAAGGATCACACAGAAGAGTCAGATTTGAAACAAAGGTAAAAATGCTTCTCACTTTTTAAAGGGAAATCCCATTTACCTACATGTATATGACTGCAGTATCATATGGTTCTGAATAGCTCATAGTGCTGTGAGCTCACAGTGGTTTCACAACTGCCTGGTCAGCCACCCTACAGAACCCTCCACATGCAAATATAGGTGTTCTCTGTGCAAATGGTATTTCCAGTGACAAACTTGCAAATACATCACTATACAGGCAAGCTGAGTCCTTGCAAATAACCAAGAAAAACAAGATGAACATAGATAACACTTTGCTAAGTGGTTCTTTTCATCTTAACCCCTTCCCTTTTTAAAAAGCTCTGTTTTTAGCCATACACATGGCAACTACAGATATATGACCGTGTGCTAGGAAGATAAAGGGCAGGTAGAAAAAATTCCTCTGATCTTTTTTTTCCCTTCCATCTGCAGGGTGCCCTGGAAGAAGCAGATGAAATAAACAAAACCCACAGATCCACCTCCAAACTGTCTTTCCTCAGTCATGACTACCACCAGGCTCTTACTGGCATTTCCCAAAGAAACCATCATTAACCCACACATCCACATTCAGTATCTCTACTCAGATAACACACTTCTTTAAAAAATTGAGGCTATATTCTTCCCCACACCATCAGTAACTAACCACAAGATCCCCTAGACAGCTTGTCCAAGCATACATCAACAGGCTGTTAACCCTACACTTTCCCAAAATACCACTTATTCTCCCACCACCCCCAGCCCACTTCATTATATAAGACCCTCCCTCTCCTTGTTTGCTTTGTAAAGATCAGGAACTGAACCCAGCTGCTTCTTGTTTCTGAGGTAATTGCCAGCATTTCCACAGCTGCTTTAGGGATGGGTTGAGGTTTTTAGTGGCTGGTGGCTGGGACAGTTTTTCCCTTGTGCTTAGTTTCTGACCTTGTACACTGGTATCTGCTGGCGAAGCAAAGAACACCTCACTAATGATGTGAAAGTGTCTTGGTCCTAAGCAGGATTTTTCACAAAGCAAGAAAGGATTTATCACATCTGCAGCAGAAAAGGTACAGGTTAAGGTTTTATTGTGAGGTGTATATGCTAACTTGTAATCAGACACACGTGCCATGTTTCTTTTGCAAGGTTAGCTTGCAAGTGTTTCAGCAGGCTTTTGGTCACCATCTGGAAACAGAAGAAGCAATCAAAGTTTACCTGAATAACATTGGGGAAATTGCTTCCTGATTATCAATGTGTACTGTGTGGTTTAAGTTGCATAAAATACACTGAAAGAGGTACATCAAAACTGCAAAGCCAAGCAGTCCAAAGATTGACTTAAAATTGTATAATTGACCTTCTAAGTGCATACTTGTTCTGCTGCTCTCTAGTGATTTATTGTTGCATAATGTTTATTCTTTTTCTTCATCCTTGCTCAGAACACTCTAAAAAATACTTTGGTCTGTTTAGCATAAAATTTTGTTTCATGTCAGAACTTTAGACAAAATCTGCTGTTCCCAGAAATATTCAGTGATTTTAACTGTATGACTGTCTTTGGTCTTGCACTTGCTTCGAAGAGCTACTTTGCCATGGGACTCTGTGGCACTGCTAGAAAGTGCATCCCATGCACTAGAGGAAGGGCAGGGTCCTGTGGATTGAAAATAAAACCTGCAAATATAGATTGACTGCAACAGGAAGATTAAAGCTTCTAAATGTTTCTGTATTAGGAATAGCTTGCCCTCTGCTGATTCGGAATATGTGTAGATCTGCTGTATGCCTCTGTATCCTTGCTCAGCAGAAATCTTGCCTAGGACAAGGGATACTGCAGGCCAGGCTATGTGAAGAAGCTTTGCTTACTCAGAACTGCGTGTACATCTACAGCTGCTGTTTTTGTCTGTTCAGCTTTGTAAAAATAAAGATAAGTTAACCTTCATCTGCAGAGATGTGAAAGACCTTCCCTGAGTCTCTCACTCTTGAAGTCTAGGTGCCAGGGATGTCAGTGTCAGAGCCACAGTCAGAGCTTATAGGAAGGGGTCACACAGTGCAGTCACAGTACTATTATACCTGGATGCCAGTGGAACTGACAAAAGTACAAGTGTGCCCAGTCACAGGTACAGGCTGGGGTCTGCCTGCCTTGGGGCTGGGGAAGTGGGAGAACCCAGAAGAGCAATGCTCCTGTGGTTCACTCATCTGACACAGGGAGAATTAATTGTGTACCTTCATTATTTCAGTTCTGACTTTCTTCTGTCCTTGCTATTAAAAAAAAAAAAAATAAAAGGCAGCATGGCATGTTTGATTGTTAACTGTAAGGGAAGCATGCCCTGAGAAATGGTTTGAGGTTGAATACTAAAATAAAGAGTTACCATGGATGGCTTTGGGGAAAACTGATATGCCATCTTCAGTCACAAATGCAAAGGCTCAGAGGAAGTCAGCTGCATTGAAGACCTTGTCCCCTTTTGTGTATTAACTGAAAGGTGTTTGATATACTCAGTTTTTATGGCACTGACAGGATGAAGGTGAGCATGAGTTTAAATACAACAGAATCGTGACTGCTGATTCTACCAGTTTGAGAAATAAACCCTGATAGAGAAGTGAAGTGAGTTTAGTGAGAAATTCTGATAGGAGAAGGTGGGTGTTTTTTTCCTCTTTTAAAATACCTAAGTCTTTTGCCTTGTGTTCTCTTTTTCCCCTCTTAATAGCTCTGTGTATTGGTTTGTCTGCTTTGGAAAACAGAAGGGTGAAATGCATATTTGTACATGTAATTTACCTTAAATACTTCTATTGACTTTAAATTATTATTACCAATTTTCTATGCGTGAACTTCTATGGCCTTAGAAAAGAACATTTTCTGCAGATCCTTTACTACTCAGTGGCTTGTGACTGTGCAATTTTGTTGTCTTTTCACGTTACAATGTGAAATTGATATTGAACTCCTGATGTTTGTTGCACTGATTCATTGGAGCCTTTTTGTACAAGGTTTTCCAGGAACCATGCTTGTGTAAGCTTAAGCATTTCTAGATATTACAGCAACTACCTGATTTTTTAAATTCATACAGAAAAGATCTGACTAGCATTGTGGGCAGGTGCCTTACCCTCTACTATTTGAGGGAAAAAAGGGTTATGTACTCTCTGCTTATAGGATGGCATCTTTTTAACTTTCACATCCCTCATGGTTATTTTTCTCTGCAGTAGCTGGGAACATAATCTGGTAGTGTCTTTGCTGTCTCTGAGTTTGCTGCTTTGGGATACTTTAACAGGTAAAGGAAAAGGAATTCTAGAGTAGGTGAATGGGTGTGTTCTATGAAGTAAATCTATGAAAAATTAATTTCAATTCTAAGTAATTTAAACATAACTTGGTAATTTATGTGTATAATCGGCTGCAAAAAAACAAAAAAGGAAATTTCATTTTATAGATATGTAAAAAATATAGGTCCCAGCATAATTTAGTTATCAAGTTTCCCTTCTATTTGATTATTTTTAAATACTCCAGCTAATTTAAGGTCTTAAAAGTTACTTTTCAAACTGTGCTTCAATAGTCTAGTTTTACACTGTTTGAAACTTTACCTAATCGGTGTCAATATTACAAAAAGTAGTGATTATATATTAGTCTTACAGTCGTAAGCACAGGGTAAAGTAAATTCATAGGGATATATAGCACAACTTGTCACCTACTGTCCATACATCTGTGTGAATCACTCTGCTTTGAAGTAAAAGGCTTTCTTTCTCCAGACAAATGCAAATCCTCCACTGGGGAGAAAAGGGAATTAAACTCCAATACCAAAACATCAGTAGATGTACTCTTAAGTACAGTGTGCATCTGTCTACCAAGTAATTTTTAGGTAAATGCCTGCTTGGGAATAGTGCAGAAAAAGGCCTTTCAAAAACCCCCTATGAACTGTGTAAATTTACTCAGCCTCTCCTATTTTTGAAATAAATTGCTTCCATGTGTGTTCTACCATTTCTAGGTGGATCTCCTGAAGCTATTCCAGTATAATTCACTTCCAACTTATATAATAGAGTAAAAATATCTCATCTGCTAGTATATGTCCAAACTGACCCAGAATTGCACATTCAGGACCACTTTATAAGGAAAACTTGGTTGAGCAAAGAGAAACAGATGTTTCCTGCCTATTAGCATGAAGTGAGTTAGTGTGTTGGACAGGCATCTAGAATTGCAGTTGCTATGATATTCTCTCCAAGCAGCTTCAGGACTGAAGATTTTGATTTTCAGCAGCTTTAGGAGGGGGCCAGCATCCACTGTAGATGCAATTGCAAAAGCAGAATGTGAGAGGGGAGACAAGGATGATTAGTCAGGAATGAGCAATAAGTGACTGAGTACATGGGGGTTTTGTTCTCAGTCCCTCAGGATGCCCACCTCACCACACAGTGGCATAGGCCCTCGAGTGTCACCATAACTTCAAGCACAGTGGCTGAGGTGCTTGTGCTGTTGGGATGCTGAGTTGTGGTGGTTTATCAGCTGCCAGCACCCAAGTGAAGTTACTGTAGGCTGGCTTTCATGCCTCTCCCTGATCAGAGTCGTGCTGAGAGTCCTTGAAAATCCAGACCAAGGCATTTTATGGCCACAGAAACAATAAAAGAAGATAAGGGTTGTGGTGGTGTGTGTGTATGTAAATAATACAAAGGCCTCCTGTTTCTCCAAAATTCAAGGCAGCTGTGGCCTCTTCTGTGGCTACATGTTTTTCTTGTGGATAATAGCTCCCCTTTGTAGATTATTTTTTTTGCCCCTGGGGCCACTCTTGCTTCTTCTGGACTGCTGTTCATATCCCAGTTTTCCAATTTCATTTTACAAGCTGTTCTAAGTGTCTGGAAACCAAGGTTCAAACCCTGCATGTATAGTACAGGTTGAAATCGGGGTATCCCACTTGTATAGAGAGTGCTACAGATGCCTGTCTGTATGACACCCCCTACGTATTCACTTGACAACATTTTAGAATGTTTAGAATTTCAGGGTTCCTCAGGCAATATGGGTAAAGTTCATGAGGCAACAAGACATGGACACACACTTTTGTCCTGGAATGTCAAAAGGCTTGTGCTTCATGCCTACTTTTATGACTCTTTCTGTATTTTGTTACATGAATAATTTAAGAAAGGTTATATTTTATTTACTCTTCGATTTACTGTTTAACAAAGAAGCCTATGTAGTTTGGGAGTTTTTTTGGGTTTTTTTGGTTTTTTTTTTCAGCAGAGAGAGTTTTTACTCCAGATTATTTCTATGTCAGAATAGTGCAGAGAAGTGATGGGTTCAGAAGAGGTAAATCTTTGCTTCATCAGCACGCTATATGCAAACAGAGTGACTGATGCAGTCTGGAGCTCTTTTCTGAAGGCATCATACAGGAGGCTGGTTGCTGGAAATGGAAAAATGAGTAGAAAGATAGTGGGCAGATCAGCACCCTATAATCACTGTTTGAGCTGATTTCTGATGAGTTTCTGTCAATCTTCTGCTTTCACAAGGTTTTTCTCTTCAGGAAGTGAAACGAAGGGAGTGGGGCAGGGCAGAAAACACCACCAAAAGCCTACATGTGTGAGGGCTTTTATCTACTGATTAATGGTATGGCTTGTGATTACACTTTAAAAATGGTGACAAGAAAAACTGATACAGTGATTGCATTACATGGTCTACATCCAGAATAGTCATCTACTTTGAGTTTTTAGTATTATTTTGCTAGGAAAAAAAATTGCTTCTATAGAAAAGGCAAGTATTATTTTCACTGATTTGTGGTTGTTACTGGTTTTAAGGAGGAGAGCAGTTGGTACCTTGAGAAAATTGTTTATTGCAATTATGTTACATTGAAACTAAGTTTGATTTAGGAATAAAACTATGGGAGGGGGGTTTGTTTTATCTGTGAAGATTGGAGTGCATTTGCATTAGTCATGCTACTGCATAAGGAAGAGGAAGTTGCAGTTGGGAGACTGCTTAGTGGAATTAAGGAACTGGGAAAGTTATTTTTAGACTCAAGTTTTCTGTTTTTTCAATATTTTGTCTGGGCAAGGAAACTGGAAACAAATTGAGCACTAGGGATTCATGAAGAGAAGAGGCTGCTTGTAACATCCTCATGGGACTGATGAAGCTTGTGAATTGCTACCACTCATTTTACTTGTTTGAGTTTCCAGGGAAGGTCAATAGATGTGAATGCACTTTTAATCGGCTGCAGCTCTCCACTGCTGTTGCCCCCTCTGTACAGATGACCTCAAGGTCTCCCACCCCCGTAGCAGGGAGTTAGTTCCCTCTGAGCTAGCTGATCCATGCAACTCCAGAACAGTGTTCTCTGCCAGACTTCTCTTTTCAACTATCATATAAAATAGATAGGAGCAGATGGGGCATCTTTCAGGTTATGGATGAAGAAGAGGTTGAGAGAGAGCAGATGGGATGGCAGAATACAGGAAAGTACAGACCTTTATTTCTAACCTCAGCTTTTCAGTAGTGCAGTGAGCAATTGGATACAGTAGATGCAGTTCTTAGTTTATAACAACAGTTAGCCTGAAATTATACAAATTCAAGAAAACTTTTACAGCTCACTTATACTTACAGAAAAATAGAGGGAAGAATTGTTTCTTAACTTCCATTTCCAAACCTTGAGCTATTACTGTGACTGCACAGAGACTGTTTTCAAAACAAACCAGTAAACAGTTATGGTAGATCCATCAGAGTCTGTTTTCTGTTTCTGATGTTCAAGTCAGTGATTGAAGATATTGGTAGCCTTTGTTAGAAAAAGTTTGTATTTTGTTGAAATGCACTGTGCTTACTCCTACAGGTTTCTTCCCAGGAGCTTCTGTAATGCATAATCTCAGTACTGATGATTTAGCTAGCTACTACCTTGACAGGTTGGTGGTGGCTCATTTTTGAAAGCCAATCTCCAGCCACAATTGGGGTAACTCTGGTGTTCTCCAGCTATTCTCTGTTACTGTTTCCTAGGGTGTGACAGCTCTTCTGAATTTTGATTCCTGAAACTTCTTAAAGCATTTCTCCCTTCTGTTCATAAGCCTGCTGAGAAGGTATTTCTAACAGAAAGGCAGAATTAATCTATTGACTTCTTAAATATTTCAGTGATTCTTCTATCGACTTGTTTCTGTTGGCATGATAAGAATGTGCAGAACTATAAGAAAATGTCCCCATCTGAACTGTCCTGGGCTGTCTGACCCCCAGTGGACACTGAGGCTTGTACAATACTTCTCAGTGCACTGTGCAGCAGCTTTGTTAGAAGTTCATTGACACTGGGCTGGATATGTGTCATCCATCTTGATGTCAAAAGTCACTTTAGGCTGTCAGTATTGCTGCTGCTGTTTTTATGGAGCTAAAGATATGAGCTGATTCCTCTTAAAACTGGTGGCAGTGAGTATGAGGCTCTGTGGGAATGCGGTGAAGGAGTTGCTTAGAGCACAGCTCAGCTTCAGGTAGCAGCTGCTGTCCGGCCCTTCCCACACAGCCTGGGCAAATGGGAGTGGCACTAGGCATTACCTGAACTCAGCACACATAAACCCAGCAGCTTGTGAGAACATGCCTGTGAAAGACAAATGTAGTGGTGGGAGGAGGAAAAGGCTGTGTAGCAGAACTTTTGCTGTTAAAAAAATATTGGTGAAGGAAATGAAAGTTGTGTATTACACAGGTTACATGAAATCATTAAGTCCTATGTACCATCTGCATTATTCATTTCTAGAGCCATCAGGGTTATGGTCACTTAACATGGTATTAATGCTGCATTAATAAGGAACAGCTTAAATATAAAATGGAGGTCATTAAATTTATGACAGTTATGTAAGTCATTCAACAGATTACTGCAGTTAAATGAAAACTACTGCCACCTAATCTAGTCACAAAACTGTATAGTAATTCTTAGATTTATCATAATTATGATGGCATTAATTCATTTCTGTTTGTTCTTGTTTCTTTGCAAATGAGATTGAAGTATACCTTACAAAGATGGCATATCTAGCTGCATGACTTCCAGGTGCATGAATTCTGTTTGTCTGCTAATCCCTTGCTGGCTCTGGACTTTTTTGGCAGCTAAACTGTTCCTGGGGTGCACTGTAATAACAGGCAGCTGTCCTGTCAGCTCCACTGAAAAAGGAGATAATATGGCAGACAGCATTTGCTTTTCCCCAGACTCATTTTTTACAGTTCCCTAAACTGATTCAAGTAACTGCTCTTAGTGGATTATGTAGTTTGTGTAGAACTGGGATGAATTTTTTGGGAACAAAGATAAAAAAATATCTGCTGCAAAGAAGGCATTGTGCAGCAGTTTGCAATCAAAACACTTGTGAGGAGTTGATGTGTTTGTATGGAGGAATGGCTATTTCATACAGCTGAATATTCCCAGCGACTTTAATCTGCAAGAAGGCTCTGTGCAGTGATGAACAGGCCCTTCTGGATTCTGGATTTTCATCTCTGTCCCAGTCGTCTTGTCAACCTGGGGGTTTAAACTAAAGAGTATATCTGATGAGGTGTTGAGGTGTTTTCTGGGTAATACTTGACTTAGTGTCTTGCTGAAGTCTCTGGTCTCTCCTCTGAGGGGGTGAACATCCTCAGCCACCCCTGAGAGAATTCAGCTTTTTTAGTCTGCAGTGGAAGTTAATGCCCACAGTGGCATTGAGCATTCCATGCTGGGACATATTTCACATGCCAGAATTCTGGCTTGAACTTCCCTGCTTGAAGCACCCTTGTGAAGTAGGAGGTGAATAAGCATAATTAGGCTAACTAGAGCAGTTTAATGCTTTGATATGTCCAGACAATATGTTATGAGGAGATATTTTTTAGAAAGGCTCAATACACTGAAGCTAGCCCTTCTGGGATTGATGTTCTATGGAATCAGTCCTTCAGTTTATGGGTGTTAAGTGGCTAATCCTGACTATAAAATTTCTTCCCATGTAAATATTTTCATTACAAAAGCAGTCTTTCTATTTTTATTTTCACTTGCAGACTAGAACAAGTCTTCTAAGTGAAGAAATTATGATTTATTTGCAAAACATGTTTCCACATCCTAGTCCATCTAGCTTTTATGTTTCTCTCTAAATCTAACTAAATTCTTCTGCACTAAAGTTGCATTATCCTCTGGGCTGGTAACCTTTGGAAGGTTATATGTGAATCCAGTTTATCTCCAGAGCTGCAGCCTAACAACTGCATTCTTAGGTCTTTACATGGGTAATCTGTTGCTTTAAGTAATTTTGGATCACTGGGATGGAAACCATGTGATGAACTGCTGCTCAGTGTTTATTCTTTTGTCAGCTCTTTGATGCTTGCACTTTTGTCCATTTACTGCTCTTCACTAAGTGTGATGTGTAGGGTGGTGTTCAGTGTTGTTGTAACAGTTGTGGGGTACGTGAAATCAGGAAAGCAATGGTGTTAGCCCTGTGGCTCCTCAGAAGGAACACAGTTCTGTCCTTTGGAAATGAAGAACTGTCTTGATATAAAACTAACTGGTCCTCAAGGTTTAAAAAATAGACACCTTGTAGGTATACCTGTGGGAGATACAGTTCCTAGGGGGAAGAGGGAAGGATTTCAGCCAGATCTGAAAAACAGTGGAGAAGGGAAGCATAGCTGAATTGCCAGCTACCAAAGTCCTTGAAGTTGATTTAATCCTGATGTCAGGCACTCCTTTCAACATGGGCAAAGAGCCCATAATGTAAACTCTGGGGATGCAACTGAATTTGGTGGTCACTTGCATGTCTTGAGGCATGAAAGCAAACTTGTGGTTAAAGCATTTGTCAGGGGATTAGGAAGGTTAAAGTTGAAAGCAATGATCTTCTAGGAAAATATAACAAGCATCCTCTCAGTAGGAAGTGCATATGGCTGCTCTACCAAACACTGGCCATGCACATAATCACCTTACTCTGAATGAGTCACCCCTGGAGGTGTAATGTGACTCTCTGGGCTTTCTTGCTGTGCTACCAATTTATGCCACCTGAAGGCACAGTCCATGGCCTACTAATAAATGTGGGTCTGGAATGGGCGGGGGGCTGGTTTCATCTTTCTAGTAGCACTGTACCAGGCCACCCTTGCTAACAGTATCCTCATTTGATGAGAGACTGAAAGACAACATAACCCATTATTGGATAGGAAAGGGGATAGTGACTTCTTGTTGCTCTTGAAGCAAGGGGTATATTGCCCCTTCCCATCATGCAGACAACTTTTGATAATTGTAATTCTGCCCAAATGTGAAGTTGAAATTCACCTTTTTTGAGTGCTTCTTTCCATTTTGTTTTATCAAGCTCTTGGAGGAACTGAAAAACAACTTAGGGAAAATTTTACCTGAAAGTTTCAGAAATTTGGTCTCTGTATGAAATGAGGCCAAGAAGATTCTAGGTACCTCAAACTTGTATGTAAAAAACTCCCTTAATAACATGGGCTGAAACCTCCAAGTGCTTCAGTCTTGCTGCTGCATGAATCTGAGTTCTCTGGTCTTCAAACTTACAGTTCAAGATTCTTGGAAACCTCACAATGAAATGTGGGATGCTTCTGTTACCAGCTCTAATACTCTGTGAGACAAGTGGCGGAGCAGGTCAGGTAGAATTCTTGGGCTTTTCTCCTCAGGAGAGTAACTGACCACAGTGGTGGCAGTGGGTTTGAGACAGAAATACAGAATAAGGATTTCCTTGCTTCTTAATGTCTTGTGGTTATTCATGCAGAGATGCTTGGAATTTTTTTATTTTCTTCAACTCACTGTCAAGACTGCATATAGTTGTTAATTTGTTGATACCATATTTTGTGGCTCTTAGGAATTAGTGAAAAAAATTTATTTTGTTTGCACAACTATTAGTGGAATTGTTAAATCCATAAAAATCCAAATGCTCTAAAGTTCATGGATCTTGTTTCAAATATCCCAGTCAAGCTTCATTAGAAGAAATTTTCTTTTATCTATTATGTTTTCCAGACTATCCCCTTAAAGCATGTGTAATGCTGTGATTCCTCAGTGTGCTTTGCCTAGGGTGAAATTCAAATATTTTGATATCAGTTGAGTGTAACAGCCATAAGAGAAAACTGAGATAAATGGCTGCACCTACTATGAAAGTTTGTTACAGAATAGAGCTTTCTGTAGTGTATCAGAATACTGCATGAGCATTGCCAACAGTTGTGATACTGCTAAGATAAAATTTTCCTTAAAATCATACTATAGAAATTGAAATTCAGGCAGAGCACAATCTAGCTCAGTGCCGTAAAGACCAGGAGGTCACAGCCTCCAGCAATCAAAAAGTTATTTCAGTCCAAAAACAGCACCTTCAACAGCAGTACCATAAGCCATTGCACAGGGTGACTTGGTGCTAGTACTTGGGGAAGGATGCTTATCCAGGGAAATGTGGTGTTTGGCAGTGCCCACAAGCCTGCAGCAGCCTGTTCAGTTTGTGGGGGCTGAGATCATTATGTCAACAGCCCTGAAATTAGGGTGGGTAGCACTTGCTGGTGGTCTCTCTTGAACTGGCTCTTCTGCATGTTTCCAGATGTTAGTTGTATTAGAAACAATTGAAAATTTACGGGTGCCTTCCAAATACTGCTTATCCGTGTAAGACATGGTTCTGGTTGCCAAAACAATGTGCTGGGATCATGAATAAATAGAGATGTGCAAATGGGTTGTGAGAATTCCATAAAACAGGTTTTTTAAAATGAAGATATTATTTAAACAATATGTCATGTTGGGGAATAGCTGTATTATAATCGAATCTGGGCTTAATGGACTGTAGTGCAGGAATGATGGTGAATAATATCTAGATTCAGTTGGTTGGCCATTGGTGTTTGCTGTTACTAGTTCTTACTGATTTTTTATGATCCACTCTCTGGATTACCCAGTTACGGAACTGCCCAAATGCCCTCTCGATTAAAAATGCTACTTTTGCCAATGTTTTCCCTAATGCACAATGCATTTTGCCTTCTTACAATAAACAATATGTTTGTATTTTTCTGTTTTCTGGGCTTTTGTGAATCATGAAGACTGGAGCACATGCTGGAAGTTGCAAAATTGTCCTGTGTTTTGATTCAAGCCCACTTTAAAGAAGAAAAGAAAACACAGACTTGACCCTTTCTAACAGGTTCCAAGATCCCTTATGCCTGGATTTAGGTTTCTGCATTTTGGAAGAAGAGGTGTAGCCTTTGAAGATTTTTTAGTGTTAGTTACTAGTGTGAGCACTCTACAGTTTTTAGAATGGTTGGCCAGGTCGTTTAAATTGCCACTATCTAAATTGCCATTTGCCAGTTGATGGAAGCCAGAAATAACACTTTGCTGAGTGAAGTTGCTGGAAAGATGCTTCACAGAAGTAACTGACTGATTTCAGTTCTCCTGCTACTCCTTTGCAATCTGCTGGTTTCAGCATCAAAAGAAGTATGAGGATGCCAAGCCACATTTATCTGCCTGTGTCACTCCAAATACATACAGCTGTCTGGTATCTGACACTGGGACCTCAAAGCCAGCAGTTTAAAAATGGCACTGACAAAATGAGTATGTTGCAAGAGAATAATGGGCCTTCTAATTGACTTTAAGTTCTTTAACTCTGCACTTTTCAATAAGGACAAGGGAATGCATAATAAGAAAGGTTGTCGAGGGAAACTTTGTGCAGGATGGGTTTATTCTCTGTATTGCTTCATAATTAACTCTCCAAATGCATGCGTTATACCGGTTGAAAGTGGTCAAAGGTGTTTTCCTCCATCACAGAATAAAGGATAAGCTAGATCTATGCAGTACTGACACTCTGATACTTGCAAATGTTCAAAATCTTTAAAAAGGAAATTTTGTGCAAAACCAAGGTGCTTTTATAGCAAGATGACTGCACGATTTATCTAAACTTCCCTGTGCAGATAAGGCTTGTGATCTCTGATTGCAGCTTCTGAAAGCCGACTGTGTTCAAACAAACCCACCGCAGATCAGTTTGGGCTCATCTGGCTGACGTTGATGGAGCTCTGTGTGGAGAGTTGATAAGATATGTCAGTCTAGTCTCCCTGCTTTACATCTGAAAGAAACATGTGGCGAAGAATGCTTGCATGGCTATGGAGGGCATTTGATTTTCCCTGATGCTTCACAGCAAGAGTCAAAGGGTGTAGAGGTGTTTCACACCTTCTCAGCTCTACTGCCAAAGGCCCCCAAGAGGCCATAAATAGGTGAATTTGCCTGAGACAGTCCTGGACACAGCACTGAGCTAGAAATCCTGTGGATTTGTGTAGGTTTTCACAGGTTGGGACTCACGTTTCAGATAAGCGTTCTGCACAGCAATAATTGCTGTGCCCCACAATTACCTGAGGTTACTGACGAGTCAATTAAGGAGTATAAAATCACATGTGTGACTTGATTATATCACTCCACCAACAGAGCAGAAGCTGAGATCTGGATCTGAATGTATGAACCGTCACGTCAGTGTTATTTACACCACTGACTTGGCTGAATTGTCAGCTTTATTAAGTGTATGGGATATACAGCTTGTAAGCACCTGTATGTTAGTGAAGAGAAAGTGGAAAGAATGAACTGCCTTTCCACTGCAGTTAATTTTTCTGGTGGGACTGATATCCCCTGTAACTCAGGATCTAAAAAACAGTGAAGATTGTGTCAACATTTAGAGAAACGGGTAATTTTGCTGCTAAAATGAAATCTGACTATTGGAATCAAGTCTCAAAATTACACTGAACTATGTACTCAATAATATGTATTCCCTAATGATGAATTCATTTTCAGTTAATAACAAGTCTTTGTGAAGTATAATGAAAAATACAGTGCCATGCATAGTAAACTGGCCTCTGTTTTCTTTGACAGCATGCCAGTTTCTCAGCTGCAGCACTACTATACTATTCATCTCCATAAAGGGCTTTTTTGAAACATTATTAAACAGCAGGAAGGAATGGTGTATGACAGCTTCATTAGTCACTAGGAGCCAAACCTGGCCACTTTCTGCTGGGAAATATTAGCACAATCCAAAACATCCTTGGGTTGATGGCATCCAAATATTTTTTTTTCTCCAAAATTTTTGGAGTGTGGCCAGTTCTTGGTTTGAAGATCCTGGAATGGCAGCTGTACTATTAAGTCCTGTAAGGAAAACATGGACTTCTCTGTCTTAAAGTCCAGGAATATTTGCAGAAGACACTTTAATCTGAAACACACAGACAAAGGAAGTTCTCTCCAAGTGCACAACGTGATCTTGCTGAAACTGCAAATGCCCCACTACCATAACTCAACTAAGCCCCTTTGTACCAGACACAAAGCTTGATCATTTTGCATGTTACTGTGTGGTGGTCGCTAAAGGTGCATCCAACTGGCAGGATGCTCTGACATGTTAAAGGTGCTCACAGTTACACTGAGATCAGTAAATGCAAACTTCTGAGCTAACAGTATTTCTGGTTCTATTTGTTAGTTGAGACTAACGTATTTAAAGTGAGATCTTTCTGCATATTGCTCAACAGAAGTCCAAGCTACAGGATAAACATCAAGGGTGAAAATCAAGCTCCTGCACACCTCTGTTGCATGATTTATTGCTCTTTTGAAAATATAACATGCATTTTGTAAAGTCAATTACCTGTTTAAGAAAAATAAAATGAGCAAAGCCTGCAAAAATCCTGTTGAATGCTTTAGCTAGCTTTGATTCCAAGAAAACACCACCTAAAAGTCAGTTTTTTGTTCAGCAAAGCCTCAGTACCAGAGAAGTCCAGGGAATAGATGGAACTCATATTAAAAACATTGTATACAAAGAAGTATTTTATGGTCCAGCTGTTCTTAATTTCCTGTATATTTGTAAAAATAAAACTAGCCCTTAATACATAGTTATTTTTGCTTTTTTACCCACCTGGAACTTTCTGTGAATGTTTTACAGGTAACACTATTCATAATTAACAGTAAGCTAACAAATGCCTGGTGTTTGAGTGATGACTTAATGTACACTTGCAAGCTTATCCAAGACCTGGTGTGACTAAGCCAAATGCAGGAGGGGAGATTGTGCAAGAGTGCCTCTGCATGCTTTTGGAAATCCTGATTTTTTTTTCTATGTCATCCGGTGTGACCACCCCATTTGGATTGCTCTGTGGGCTCGAGCCCAAGCAACAGACTTGGCTCAGAGTCCCTGGAGGCTCCAGCTCTTGGTGAGCTGCTCTTGCAGTGTATACCGGGTCATTGTACTTGCACAAGCCTGCAGTCGTCAGCTCTGGTGTCTCCTGTTGCCAGAAACAGCTGAGACCCTTCAACGCAGAGATCACAGGAGGCAATTCTCTTCCAAAGTTTTTTGGTATTGTTTTTTTTTGAAACATGGAGTATTTGGTGTGAGAGTCAGTTCTCATGATTCTTGGGGGCTCTTCCTTGTTCAAGCTATCTCAGTGACAGCCTTGAAGTTTATGTGCATTGGCCCACAAGCCTTGTAAGGGGTTTACTGGTAACAATAGCCACAAAGCCGCAACTGAAAAGCTGTGTGCTTAATCTACAGGATTAACACAAACAAGATGTCCTTGAGCAGGATAGGTTTACAGCAGTCTAGCAGGAGTCATTTTCTCCGAGAACAGAAAACAAAACCTTTGTAGGCAGTGCCTGGGGAGACGGGAGCAGAGCAGACCCCCAGGGTGACTGTCAGCAATGGGCTACCGGCTCTCCCTGCTGCTAATCCAAACGAGCCGCTCTCCAGCTCGGTAGCTTGTCTCTGCCTGTGTGTGATCCTCTGATGGGCAACTTCTTTCCAGTTCTCTGGAAGCTGGAGCCGTTGCTGCAAGTAGCTTTTAGTGCAGTTTGTCCTGGTGCTCTGAGGTACTCTGAGGTCTTGGGCATGAACTTCGAGACACCTGAACTCATGTGTCCTTTCTGACCTCTCTTGGTACATGAAAATCAGCCTTTGTTCAAAGGCAGGATTTGCTGATGGTGGAAATAATCCTCTGCTACCAGGGGCCTGGAGAAAGGGTGATCCCTGCTTGTGAATGGCAGCTGGTGAACTCCATCTCCCACCGCATCTTCCAGTTCTGCTCCAGCAATAACAATGTATTTGTTCTCACTCCTTTGTATTGGTTCCTCAGTTAATGACCGCAGTTTGTTTCTGTTCAGTGGACTTTTGTTTCTGAATCTGTTGTCTTTGCCTTGGCCCACTTGTTGTTGGGCCTCACTGAAAGCACTCCCTAAACATAACAGGGAGTGAAGGAGAAAAATGTTTCTTCTTTACTGTTCTCAAAACTACCAGTTAGAGTGAATTTATTTAAAAATTGGTTTCAAAATGTTAGACCCTTTTCTAGTCCTCAATGCAAAGGATACCATCTCTTGTTGATGATATTCATTGAATCTCAGCTGTCCAGATTTACACTTTTAAGGTGATCTCTGCATCTAAGAAAACTAGAAGATCCCTGTGAAAATTGGAATTTTTTTTGAGGTTAAAGAGAATCCCTAACGTGCATGAACTAAAAAAACCCATACTCTCAAAAAAAAATTTACCAAAAAACCATATAAAGCTCTAATTTCATAATCATTCTTAACTGTTGGAGGAAGCATGCTTACTAGGAAGCACAGTATTTACTGGGTCTACAGCAGCTTCCCTCGTAGCTGATTTCTACAAGAATACAAAATGCAGTCCTAGCCCAGAAGTTTTAGTGGACTCTGTCTGTTGGCTACAGCTTTGCAGGTGTGATGGATAAATTAAATTTCACAGCACTGCCTTGAGGTGGTGCTCAGAGTAAGAATCTAGGCCTGGAGATCTGAAACTAAAATCCCTCTGAATAATTTTAAAAACAGATTGGTGGCACTGTAGAAGTAGTGAAGTGAAGCAAGAGAGAGAAAGGAGATGTAGGGGTGCTGCTATCCAAGCAGGGCTGAATCAGAGGGTTAAGGAAGGCATACCAATAAAGAATGGAATGATGCAGCAGTCTGAGTTAATAGGTGATTTCTGTGATGGTAGGGAAAAGATTCTTTGGTTTTGTAGTGCTAGGAACAGATTGATTGCTTCCTAATGCCATGTATAAAGGTAGATGGAGCAGTGGTGGGTGAAGAAGGCAATTGAAAAGGCAGTGGGTTACATCTTCCTCTTTCAGAAACTGTTTGTCAAATAAACCAGGAGAATTCATACACTCTTTTGAAAATACTTCTAGCCTTAAATACAATAAAGATAGCTGCTTTGTACCGTGAAATAGTACATTACAAAATAATTTCAGTTTCCCTCATGCCTTATATTGCCCTTTCATTTACAGCTCTCTGTACAAAATAGCAGGTACTTCCTACCTGTGTCAGCTGAGTCTCAAGCAACAGTAGTATGAAAACTGTTTGTGAACAATGTGCTGACCCTGGACAATATCAGAATATTTCAGCAGCAAGACCTCAACAGGCACAGGTGAAGGTCTCCTTAACCAGAGTAGCAAGACCATATATTAGATCAGTTTTAAAAAATAGCATGAAATAATGCTAGAAACACTGGTCAAGAAGGACCCTACTTCCTTACAGATAGCTGGCAATAAGACTTCTGACCTGGTCCTATAGAAGAGAGAAGCACTTATTCTGTGAGAGATTTTTACCATAGTCTCTGAGAGTATCTAGGCTGTTTGAATTCTGAATCATTTCTAATTAACCATTTGCCTGATTTTGGCAGTGTTGACTTATCAGCATGTAATACATTACCTGACACACTGACCTATTAAGTAGTCTTCTATCTGAGATGCCATAAACAACACTGCACTTTCATTTTGCAACAGTTATGAATGATTTTGGAGCACACTAATTACTAAAAGAAGCATTTTGACTCCCCTCACTTTATTTAAGAGCCGCTGATCATAGATGTGACTGTCAGCATTTTATCCAGGTTGGGGGTTCACTGTGTTGTGCCTGGTTTGGACACAGTTGCCCTGGAGCCAGCCTCAGGCACTATCACGTCTGTTTGCACTGATGAAAATGATAGTGAGACACTGAAGTAGTTGTGCAAGAGATCAAAACATGTCCAGCATGACCAACCCTGCTTTTGGGCTTGTAAGGGTGGATAGACTAGTGAAGCAGGGAACCCCCAAGATAAAGAGAGGTTGAGTCAAGAGCCATGCAGATCCAACCAGTATGGTCAATCACATGTTCTCTGTTTATTCTGTTTAAGATGGCAGGTTATATACAGTTCTGTATAGTTTACAGTTACACCGACATTTTCATTGGCATTCAGTGCAGGAGAAAATGCAAACACACACTGTTTAATTTTACTTTTAAGGTGGCTAAACGTGCCTACTAATAATTGCTCTCAGTGACTTCTAGAAAACCCACTATCTAACAATAACGCCTTAACATCTAATTTTCTGCTGCGCCGCAAGTGATTTTACCTGCGCAACAGCTTCAAGGCTTCAAGGCCAAGCCTCAGCCAGGCAGGCTTCAGCTGGGTAGTTCAATATCTCGTTCTAAATACAAATCATGTCTACTCTTTCTCAGGAAATCTGCTACAGACTAGAATGTGTCCTGTGTAGTCAGCTGGCAGTTTTGAGTCCCTTTCCAATACCCATGTTACACAGATATTTTCCAGTATGTGGAGCAGAAAAGTTGATAATTTCTGAGCGATTTCTTCTCTACCATTTGTGAAGTTAACCAGGTCTGCAATGACATCTATTTTTTTTTTGAGAAGGCTTAGGAGGAGACTGAGGCCAGTACAGTAGCATTCAGTTAATAGTGTAGAAAATGAAGACTCAAGTGCAACACATCAAAGACTTTGCTTTCATTAGGCTGTGCCAGTGCTTGACATGATCTTTTTGAGTGGAGAATGGTGAATACATGATTTGATGTGTGGGCCCAATATCTACATACAAGAGTAAGTTCTCCAAGGCAGAAATGGCTTCGTAAGCCAACATGACCTCTGAAATGAGAGACTACAGGGCTACTGTGCAAATGGGTGCCATCCATCTACTACTCAACTGGCAAAGGTTGACTGTGTTTCAGAAGCTGGATGTTCTTCCTATGCAGTGAATTTCTTCCCTGGCAGAAAATGTTGATGCAGTTTGATTTTAAACAATGAGAAGAAATAATGGGAACTACAAAACGGTCCAAGGAACTCAGTTTCTTTTTTTTTCACTTGGCTCAGTTCATATCCTCAGTCATTGCACTGCAAGAATAAAGCCATCCTGATAGAGTGCAGAAGATACCCCACCTGATGGTTTTTCAAAGACTGTTTGAGAGGTAGCTTGTGATTGCACCAAGCCAGTGCTGAAAAGAAGGAAATCTTTCCCTGAAATGCTAATATGCTGCTCTGCTTGTAAGAGGTTTCTTCCCTTCTGGCCTTGGAATCATTGGTCAGTGACTGAAGGGATGAGGTGGCGAGTTCTGTATAATCAGCTAGGGACTTGGGGCAGCCTTGTGCAGCTCCAGGATGGCTGAAGACTCAGTGGTTCCCACTGCAGCCTCTCTGGCCAAGAGCCTTCCTGAGCTCCATGCGTCCAGTGTATTGATTCACTAAAATGCACATGAACTATGCAAGCACTTTTTTTTTTTTTTTTTTTTTTTTTTTTTTTTTTTTTTTTTTTTTTTTTTTTTTTTTTTTTTTTTTTTTTTTTTTTTTTTTTTTTTTTTTTTTTTTTTTTTTTTTTTTTTTTTTTTTTTTTTTTTGCCTAAGATACCCACACCTTTGTGTCTATTTCCCTATTCTTACGCTTTACATTTTGGATAGTTATTGTACAGTTTAAGTATTTGCTTTAAAGAAAATGTAATTCAATGTCTCCCCAAAGATTTGTTGTTCCCCATAAACATTGCCTGGAAACATCTGTTTCCCTCATATGGATCTCATAATTTGTGCTTTGGATTTTGTCCAGTGCTCTGTGGAAAAGTGATGCCTTCCAGAGACAGAAACCTGATTATGAGAAACCTCATGGGCAATAGTGAGTGCCTTTGTTGCAACAGATTTTGAAGACACAGAGAGAGAGAAACGGAGATGGGAGAAGCAGTTTTTATGAAATGCTTTTCTTTACAGGGACATGTCACGTGCTTTTGTAGTTCTTTCAGGGAGACGCAGAGTAGCCTCTGCCTGAGTCTGCCCCTCTGTGTTTTTGACCCTTTACCAATTCCTCCCATACCTGACAGACACAGGGGTCTTGAAGATAACAATGTTCTCGAAGTTTCACCAAAGTAGGTTAATGGAAGAGGAATAGGACCATTTTCTCTGAGTGCTCTGACTGCAGCACTAGTTGTTAGGTGTCAGAAACTCTATGCAGAGAGAATTTGCAAAGGATACAAGAATTAAATAAGGTTTAACTACTCAAAAAAACGCAAGTAAATACATCAGACTTTCCATTTCATCACTGATGGAAATAATTGAAAATAAAGCACGTACAGACTCTAAACATATTGAAGAAAAACCTGTGCTGTGTCCTGTACTGATCAGGAGCTGTGCAGGCAGCAACATATAGGATTTGGTCTTCTTCATCTTTCTCCTTCCCTCCATGGCCATGGAAGATGATCCCTTCTACAGAGCAGTAATTCAAGAAGGAGGTGGAAAAAGCCCTTTGACCTGCTTTGCCTTGGACCAACTGATGGTACAAAGGAAGGATAATGTGTTCATTGCCAGCCTATGCACTTCTTGGGGATCAAATGCTCTTTGGCATTTCTTAGGGCTTGTCGTTGTGGAGAATAAGAATGACTTAGCTTAAAATAAAACAGCTGGAGAGTAAGAAGTGGCAAGAACTTGCCAGAAGAGGCGAGAATTCAAAATTCCTTTTCTGTGTTCAGTGTACGAATCCTGTCCACCTAGCCATTTGTCTTTGAGAACAAGCATGAGGGGGAGGTGGCAGTTGTCATATACAGATGTAATGATCAGAGAGTTTGCCCAGGGGTGCAGAGTTCAGATATGTCCTCAGCCTGAAGTGCCCACTATCCCTCACCTCCTACTTCCCCCATCCCCGGGACAGTGCCATTAAGCATTTGCGTCTGAATGAAACCATTTTGTACTACATTTTTGATTAAAATCTGCATAACAAAGTCGGTTGGGCCAAGTTTGCAGTCAGTCAAGAATTTTATTGGATTCAGCTCTGCATTTAGCTTTGCTCCCAGCTAGTCATGGAATTCTGGATAAATAACCAATCTGTGCTGTATTGTATTGACCTCCTAAATATGTCACAAGACTTAGGCGTTCAGTCTGTGGGAGAAGGAACTTCACTTGTGTTTAATGCTATGCCAAATTCTTTGACTAACATTAAGAAATGGTCCAAGATTACCACTGTCCTTTCCTGCACAGGAAAGGTTTTACCTCTGCTTGGAAGAGCACTGTGGGTCCACCAGGCTGTACATTCGATTGTGACATACTACACTTCTTGGCTTTTGGTAGCTGCCCACACCCTTCCCTTGTGTTTGTTGTAATCGGTTACATCTGTCAGTGTTTTTGTGCACATACTGACCTCAAATAGGAACAGGAAAATCTCTCTTTGGGAATAGCCGTGATGAGGTACATGTCCTTTGTATCGACGCTCATGTTCCCTGGTTGTTTGGTTTGGACTTACCTCTCCGTACACATATTTGGTTTTGCCAGGCCTCTGGAATTTTCTTCTACTTTGCCCAAAGCAACTCTTAAGGAGAGGCTTTCCTTCTTGATTTTGGGTGCTCCCATGTGCTTGCTATGTCCAAACAGCATTATACATGTCCTACTATATGAATTGTTCACTTAAAATTGCTGGGGCTTTGGTACTGGGCAGATCAGGAGCATGGTGAATGTATCCATTGTATCTTGATTAAGTGCAAGCAACAGCTTCATTATTCCAGCACCTTAAAAAACTTGCTTTTTAAAGGCACTTGTAGTGCCTTCTTTCTAATTCTTCATCCTGTGGTCTCCTTACAGCTGAGGAAACCTCTATCTTCTTGCTCCTTGCTACCCCCCCCCAAGAATCCTGATGTAAAAGGGTGGTTAAATGCTAAGTGCTGCTCTCTTGCCCTATCTCTTGGTGCCACAGAGATGCCCCAGAAGTGTGAGCCTGGGTCTGGGCCACCAAGCAGTCCCCAGATGAACAATGTAGCCCTGCAAGCATGAGTTGCTCAGGGCTCTCCTGGCTCTGACTTTGCTTTGCAGAAATGGAGCTGCCAAGTTCTAGTCAGAGAGTGGTGATCAGTATTTATGGGATCTGAACATTATTTATGTCATAGGAAGAAAAATTGGGTAGATCACGGTCACCCGTCCACTTGTGTTGCACAGACGCTCAAGAAGCATCATTAAAGTTTGAGTCCAGCAAATACGTAGTTTGTTTACAGCATAGTTCAATGGTTTTCATTCCTGGGGAATAGGTGTCTCTTGGTTTTGAGTCAAATAGTACACTTAGGAAAGAAAGGGAAAAACTGAAAAACAGAAAATGTGAGTACGGCTTGCAGTCTGCCTCTTCAAAATACAAGCTGTGCTGAGGTAAGACACTTCCCGGGATAACAGCCATCTCTGGGTGGGGTTGTTTTGTAGGAGGGAGTTCAAGTAGGCATGGATATGAGTGAGGAAACTGCTGCAGTTTTCCTGAAAGTGGAATGATGTTTTTAAAATTCCTATCCACTCTCAGAACGTAGGGTTTGCTGTTTGTCTCTGTTAGGCAAGCACATTTCAAAAACGAGCATGAAGTTCATGTTCAAGTGGTCTGCTGGCTGCAGTGAACATCAGCAAAATGCTGGGTGTGGACCTCACTCTTCAAGACCCTGATCCTTTCCTCACTGCAATCTAGCTTCAAGACTGTTCCTGGGAGGGAGGGGACTCTGTGTTTGTGACTGGGTGACTTTGGGAAAGCCCAGTTTGTGATCCCTCTGACCCTTCCCAACCATCTGCCTGCTCACCAACCCTGCCTATCCTTTATCTGTTTGTTGTATTCTTTACATTTATTGCCATCTTTCCCAGAACTGAAGAGGCGCCAGGGAGGGATGTGGGGTATCGCTGCTCCCGCTCTGCCCTCTCTTGAGTAGTAGCAGTGGTGTTGTGCCTTCCCAAAAGCAGGCAGCAGACACTTGCCAGAAGTGTTTTAACCGAGGTCTGGCACACCAGCGGTGCTGAGCAGCGCCTGATCTCGCCCTGTCCCCATGGGATGCTGCGGACGCCTGAGCCGTGGTGCTGGCTGGCTGTCCGGGTAGGGATGTGCTGACGTGGCTCGCTGAGGGAGCACATGGAGCATCTTGAGTCCCCGGCCACAGAACTGCGGCAGCACCTCGGCTCGGGCAGGCCGAGCTGCTCTGCTTGCAATTCGATCTTTATTGGTGCAGTGGAGCTGCTGCTCTGAAACCAGGGAAGGTAAATCTTGAGAATTTCGGTCAAGCAACGGTATGATGCAGCAGGAACATGTTAACCTTTCAGCTGGGCAACTCGGGAATGTCCAGGGAAAAGAAGAGCCTTCAGGTTTCTTCAATTTTTGTAATGAAGCCTTAAAAAAGATGATTTTTTTTCTCAGTATCCACACTGTAGAAAGGAGGAGTGAAAGACCTCCAACTCTATATGAAAAACTGATTTTTAAAAAGAGTTACAATTTGGAAGTGAAGCCAAATGAAACTTGTTTGTTTGCTTTTGTTTGTGTTTGGGTTGTCGTGAGGATTTTTTAATTGACTTTTTTTTCTTTTTTTTTTTTGTAACAACATTGCTCAATATTTAATCTTCTGCAGGACAAATAACTTCTGTTTCCTGTGTTATGAAATCCTGGAAACTGTTTTGAATTTTAAGGAAAGCAAGCACACTTCTGCGGAGAAGACGCAGCAAAAGAGCTCCCTCTCTTGTCCATTGTAGGTTTTGGCCAGTTTGCTGCAACGTAAAAGCATCAGGCTAAAACAGGACAGAAACCGGTGTTAAATTATATTGAATTGAGGGTTTATCTGCAGTTTTCTACTTTATATCCATTTAATTTAAATGTTTGGAAAAAGCTGAGTGGCAAGTGTTGGCATTCAACACCCAGCTGAAAAAAAACAAAACCAATGAAACATCCAGTTGTTTTTGATAAAGCCCTGAAATACTACTTCTGAAATAAGTCCTTAAAAACACAGTGGGAAATATGTCTTTCATGGTATCTATAAAATATTCAACAAAACTTGGTTTTGATTATATTTTTCTCATCAGTTTTAGTTACTAGTAAAACTTCATTATACTGGATAAAAATAAAAGTCTCTTTAACCCTCACTTTCAGAGTCAGGTCAGCTAGGTAATCCAGTTGTAGTGTAAGTCCAAGGAAAAGATGTTTTAACAGCAGCTATTGAGCTGTTAATTATTAATTACTGTGGAAAGCTAGAAGCAAATAACTTGTGAAGTTTCACTTTTCCAAGGTAGTTCTAACAATCCTGTATATATGAAATATGACTTTCTGGGCACCACTGTAATAAAAATTGCATGTTCAGTGTTAAATGCTCCATTTAATTTGTGCCATACCTTGTAAAGTCAAGTTACTGCATTTGTGTGATTGGTTTTCCAACCAAAATCTTTCATTTAATGGGAAAATGACTATACTAAGAGGGCTTCTTAATGATACAGTGCTTCTTCTAAACTGTAAATTTTGCTGTATTTGGTATATGTTTTCATTTATGAAACACATTCTCACTTGAGATTTAATATCATGATTAACTGCATTACCAGTTTTATGACTTCAGTCAAATTTTTTTCCTACAGAAATAAATAGATAACTTTCTTATAAGCTTGCATCTGAACACTTTGCAGAAAATCACTCTTATGCCTTAGGAGTAGCCAAGTGCTTCTGATAATTCATCTGAGATGATAAAGCAATTGCAGCATTGCAACAGGTTTGCAAATTCTGCTCTACAAGAAGATAGAAACCAAGCAGCATATAAATTTGCCTCCAATATTTTCTTAAGCTCCATGCTGTCCTACCCAAAAGTTCCTACAGATTTCCCTTCACTCAAGGCCAGACTGATGTTTGTGAAGACATTTAACAGTGATAGTTTGGACTGAAATCTGCCAGTCTTATCAAGGGTGGGGGGATACTGACTTTGCAGAAAGAGTTGAATGACTGTGGACACCACTAAATGGATCCCTAGTACTCAAGATAAATTATGTTGCTTTAAAACAGTGGGAAGAAAGGTCCTCAAAGTATGAGACAGGGATTAATTAAAGAGGGAAAACAGATCTTCCAACTAGCCTGGTTTCTTGCTCTTCTTAAAGAAACATTTCACTCAAACAAAAAGCTCATGACTCAATGGAGAGCTAATTTCATTGCCTTATTTGAAAAAGTTACTTTAGCATTTTCAGATTTCTCTTTAGTTCAATGGGATTTTTTTCTGCATATTATATATTTCATTCAGTCTTTTCACTATACAGTCACACATGTTTTGATGGCACTTTCAGAGTGCTTTCAAATAACTTGATGAGTATTGTTACCTTGATTTTAAGTGTTTTGCAGATTGGAGACAGAGAAGTACAACTTGGGAAACTGTATGTATGCTAAGAGAAAAGTTCTTATTTTAGTAAACACAGAGTATGCAGAGGTAGCAAAAACAAGTCTTTCCTAGAAAGGAAAACACGTCAGCCTTGTAAAGAAAAGAGTGGGAACCTCTTGATATGCTTGTTTGCAAAAGTTCTTAAAAGCAAGTTAATTTGATTTTTTTCTAATTAAGGTCTCAAAATTTTATCGTGTATCTTAAGTGGGCTGTAACATAGTGGAGATATGTTCTATAGCAGACTAGAAATAAATTACAGAAAACAGCCTATAGTTAATTTAATGAGCTATGTCCTCCAAGGAGGAAGCAAATCTTCAGCTGAAATGGGATGCATTTCCCTCCCGTCAGTGATGGCGTGTGCTGCTGTGAGCCATCCCTACCAGAAGTGATTAGGGGAGATGGATCCTTCCTGGAGCCCTTCTGCCTGTCCTCTCAACCTCATCTTCCCCTCTGTGACTGTTTGGCTGCATCTCATCTCTCTGCCGGCAAGGTATGGCTGCTTCAAACCTCAATTACTACCTCCTGGGAAGAGCAAGAGATGGCTGGGAAATGTGGCTTACTACCAGGAAACTCAGTTTTACTTCAAAAGTACTGTATTTATTTTGAAAGTGACACCAAGCACATTGAAGGTGGCCTTGTCAGACTGCTGGCTACTGTTTTGTATAGGCTTTGATGCTTGGGTAGCTTGCTGGTAAATCAAGTGAAAAATAATAACAAAACTAGAACAGATGCCTACTTTAAAAAATGGGAAAAAAAGGAACCTTTTCAGCTGACCTGGACATAGGAATCCAGAATCCGACAGGCTTAAGTAGTCAGTCTTTTTTGGCACTAGAACACTTTTGGTGGCATTGTGCTCTGGGCTCCCAAAGCTTTCTTTTTTCATTGAAATCTCCATGAGCTTCTGTGTAAATAAATAAGGAGTACAAGGCTGCACTGTCCCTTTCCAGAGGGAAGGGGCTTTTCCATGATGTTGTGCATGGGGCCAACACACCAGTTATCAACCACATCCCACTGCAGACACCCACCCCATCTGACAAAACAAGGTCTCCCAGAGACCTGCCTTTGAACTGAATGTCAAGAGACAGAAAAGTGTGGGGAAAGTGCTCTGTGAGGTGGAGACCCCCAGCCCCTGACAGGCTTTGCTGTGCATTTCCTGGCTAACAGCAAAGGAATTTACTGAAAGTCTTACACAGGTTTCAAACTATCATGATATTGATTTCTAGTGTGGTGCTTTCTCAGTTTTTCCATACTTGTTTGGTCTTAAACAACTTAGGGAGAATTTCAGAAATAAATAAATGGCAGGATGCTTTGTCTGAAGATCTCAGGGTCATGCTAGTTGCAAGTCAACTTGAAAACAGCTCAGACAATCGCCTTTTTTTTTTCTTTTTTAAATCTAAAGAAAGCCAGCTCACAACTTTGAAGGCTGTAATCCATATAATAAAACACAGAGCAGGGGAGGCAGATTCAGCACCGTCTGCTGAAAAGTTCCACAGCATACAGAATGTACAATAATGGATGCTATCAGGCAATGAACTCTCATTTACAGGGCCATATGCTTTACAAGGAATGTTGATAGGTTACCCTTATCTCTGTTTGTCATCACTCCTTCATTTCACTGCTTCCAAAGGAAAACACTGCAAATTGCTAGCGTCCTCCACTGAACCACTGCCACTTCTTATTTCTTGTGTTGGCCCTTCCACCTTGGAGCTTTCTGCTCCCATATCTCAGCTTCCTTGTCATTTCAGTTTAAAGATGAGCGAGAGGTTAGTTTCACCCTGCATGGTGGTACTCACACAGTTGTCTCTCTATAACTGGCTAGAGAGCTTGTCACCTGCTGCCAACATCTGAAGACAGGAGCTTAGGGAAAAATAGCACAATAAAGCACACAAGCCCATAAAACCACACTTAGTGATTTGTCATGCTTCTCTGCATACTGATAAAAACAGGCCCTGTTTTCCCCTGAGGTCCCAGGGCTGCTCTGTTTCCTGCATGTGTTCCCTGTGTATACCTGGTGCTAGCCCTCACACATGCCAGCAAATACCACAGTAGAGACAACTGTTATTTTGGGGTGTTCTCACCTGCAGGATGAGGCACCAAGGTGATGTGTCTGATGTCCTGGGGTGCAGGCAAAGAAATAGGACCAGTAAGACTCTGCCATGGTTGGTTTTGGCAAATTCTGCACCATCTTGTAAGAATTAACATTGAAAATGACATCCGCTTTCCAAAGGAAAAGAGTCAAGTGTGGTGTGGCAGTCCCATGGGACATGGAAGGTGCTGTGGGGAATAGGTGTACCCCAATCCCCTCCCCTGCTGTTGTCCCAGGGCATGTGCAGGACCTGCCTGTGCAGGGGCCTCCCTTCACACTCACTGGGCTCTCAAGGAGTTTCATCCATGGGTACTAGGTCTAGTCAGGGGTACACTGGTCAACCAGGCCCCAAAGCACCCAGCAGGAGGGAGAGCAGACAGTGCTTGGGCTGGGATTCACTAGTCCTTGGTCAGTCCCATGTGGCATAAATGGGTATTTCCTACCTCTGAGTTTTCCACTGAGCTAACACCAACCAGAACACCTGATGGGGGGCATACCTCTTCCCATTCCTTCAAACTTTGTCAGTTTTTAGGCTCACAGAATTTTCCAGGTGATTTTTTCACTAGGAGGGATGCAGAACTGCAGACAAGGACCTGTGCTGAGATTTGTAGTTCCTATGTGTCAATAGGAAATAGAATCATGGTCTCTCTCCATTCAAGAGGGACAGGTTTTTGCTGTTTGCATTTTCCCTCCTCTGGCCAAAATTGTCCATGTGAATGGTTACAGTGCAGGAAGCTCTGTGCTATGATTTTTGACATAAAGCTCAGTATATCAAAGGAAAGGGGCTATCAGTGCACAGAGGTTTACTGAAATGCCTATGGTGTGTATGGGGAGAAGACTTGTCAAGGAGCCAGCCCAGTTCAGATGCAGTAAGGCAGTGTTATACAGGGAAAAGAGGACACAAGGAGTTTTGAGGCTCAGGCAGAAAGGCTGAACAGACTAACAGCCTCCTGGAAGACCTCAGCTAAGAACAACACCAGGACATCTGCAAGAACAGGCAGGGGGCTGCGACCTTCTCTCCTCACAATGAGCAACAGAGCTGATCTTGTGGATGTGAGTTGTACAAAAGGACTTGGTGAAGCCACTCACAGGACTGGCTCTGTGCTGATCCCCTCAGTCATAAAGACAGCAGAGTAAAGGATTCAGAATGTGTCTTGAATGCTGTTTTGCTTCAGGTTTCATTTAATTCCCAATTCAAAGTATTTGCTTACGCAACCACTGTTTTGTCCTTCATAGTGTGTTATTAGCTTGCTTTTGCTGGGAAAGCTTCCCAGAAACTCCAAGTGCCTAGTGCAGACAGTGAGTTGTAGCTTCCCTTGCACCACTGTAAAATGTCCATATTCATAAAACATGCTTGTTTTGCGAAAATAAGGAATGTTATCGCCTGTAACATTTTGTCTGACTTTCCCGTATTTTAGCTCAGATGGCTTTACAATGTCAGGAGAGTCACACTTTAGGGATGCGTGGCAAACGGGCTGTGTACAAGCCTTGTAGGAAAAGATTGATAGCTAGGTTGGTTGTTTTGGCACATCTGAAAGTCTCATCTCCCCTGTGCTTTTAGGAGTGCAGAATGTGTAATTTCCCTTGTGACGTAAGGGCTCAGAGGATCTGCTCTTCTGGGCCTTCTCTTTCTAGAGCAGCTTTCAGTAACACGGCTCGGATATCAACTGAGATTATGGTCATGCCTGAGCCACCTCCTGGGGTTGAGTCATTATGAAACTCAAAGAAGGAGAGGTGTGGGCTGGGGGCAGCAGCTGTAGACATAAAAGGAAAACTGTTAATATGGGAGAGATTGCCCGAAAGAAAACAATTGCAAAATAATTGGAGAAACTGGGATTTTTTTACTGGAAAATGATTTTTGTCAGCCTCTCTAATCACATAAGAAGAAAGCAGTAAAGAAGCCTCACTCATTCCTTTATACCAAAAAAACCCTGCCTTTCTTCCTTAATAACACACCAAAAGTATGTTGTTTGTTTGTGTGAGGCAAATCTTTCTGTAGGAGCACTAAACTGCAGGGCTCACAGCTGTGCAAACGGAGAGCACACTTGCAACTGCCTAGCACATGCAGAACTGGGAAGAAGAGGGGAAAAAAAAATCAGGCTTCAAAGCTGCTTTTTGAGAATTCTTTCTTTTTCACTTAGCTCAAAGCTAAGCAGGGAGTGGTGGTAAGCCCAGTTCTTCTCATGCTTTGCAGCAAATAGGGAATTACACTGCTTTTCAAGAAGAGCTGCCATATTTCATAACAGCAGATGCACTTCCCAGAAAGGTGTCTAAGGTGCAGTTCTCCTCTCTTGGCCCCCTCTGGCAATCAAGGTGCAGGTGTCCTGAGAGACTGCATGCAGTAGTGCCCTCCACACTGCAACACTCTACTCTGGCCAAGGGTGGGCAGCTACCTCAGTTTACGAGGTTCAGGTGCCAGAGGTGATGCCTTGCCCAGTGTGTGCTGCTGGGTCTTGTGCTCACATGTCCCTTTTCTTGCCTCCTGTCTTTCAGTCTTTCTTTCTTCCCTTGGTCAGGTCCCTGGGCCTCTCTCAGCAAGGGGATGTCACCTTGTATCTCAAGTTTTTTTTCTTGCAGTGAGCCTGCCCTTCCTTTGGTTTCTCTGGTGTTTGATCACACCATCTCCCTTAGCTCCCAACCTCTTTCCCTGTATCCAGGCTTTTTCTTTTCCCCCTGCCCACATCCTGACTGCCATTCTCACTGTTGGCCTTTGCTTAGCAAACACTGCTGTAGGTAGATGTCCAGGCAGAGCAACTGAGGAGCACAGAGCCTACTGGAAGGTGGTGGAACAAAGGGCTGACACATGGCAAAATGCCACTGCAGAAAGATTCCCTGTGGAGAGTGCGGTGGCCTGGAATGGCCTCGGCCCCAGGGCTTTGGGACTGCTTTTTTTTGTGCCATGTTGACTTAACTTTGTAAGAAGCCCATCTTGACTGCATCTGAGCATCCCTGTGGAGCTGTCTCTTTGTTAACTGTGTTATCAATTAAAGTCTTGCAGTAATCCGAAGAACCTTTCTGTTTACGCTTCCTGGTACATTTTTTATTGGAAATAGCTGTTTTTCATGCTAGCCTGGTACTTTCCCTGTCACAGAAGATATCTGAAGTTTTCTCCCCAGTTCAGAGACTTCTTTGGCCAGCTTTTCCATCCTGAGGTAGGAAAGGAACAACTTACCTGCATTCCCTCAGAAGCTGGCTAATGGGAAATGCGGACACTGTATGTAGTCACAGCTTGGTCTGGTATAAATCATCAGAAACTACAAAAACCCAGTGGAAGCTTTTTTTTTTCCCATAGTACAACATTTTAGAAACCAAACAGGAAGTTTTTCCCACGTGATGGCCTGTGGCAATGATAAACTGACTTCTGGTGATTTTAGGACAGCTGCTGGTGAATTAATTTCCATTGTATTTTCTAATTCAATTGCTTGCATTCAGTAAATGTATTTTCACTCTACTTCTAGCTTATGTTTGTATAGCTTGATAGAGAAATGGGGTCTGGCTTCTGCAGAAAAAAGAAAACTCCCCTGTTCTTTGAGAGACCATGTTCATTCATCTCCTTGCCCTCAGTGCATTTTTCTGTCAAGATCCCCATTCTCTGTGCTCATTACATTCCCCATCTCCTCTCCTCTCCAAGCCCCAGCAAACGTCTCCTACTAACCCTGTAGTCTGACCTTGGACCTCAGTTGCTCTCCCTATCTGACCCCAGCTGTGGATCCTGGCAAACTGCCAAGCCAAGGAGCTCCGGGAGAGAGAGGAAAAGGACAGAAATTTGCCTTATTTGACTCCTGTTCTCCGTAAGACACACAGCAGCTGCAGTGAGAGGTCATCACTGGGCATATGGATTCACACTTCCTGAAAGAATAATCTCTTTGTGAAAGCTTCACCAAAATCAAGAGCCAAAGTGCTTTTGCTTCCTTTTCTTTACCAGTTTGTAAGAACAGCACAATGTAACATCCGGCTTTGGCACTGGATCCCAGATCATAGGAGTACTGAGAGGGACTGGGGAGATCAAGGCTTTGAGAAATAAGGGACAAGCCTAATGTAGCTTAGACATTCAGTTATGTTTTAACCCAAACAATAGCTTTTACCGGTCACCCTACTGCTTTCAAGAATGTGTTTTCATGCCTAGCTATAAATTAGTCCTGCTCAATGACTAGGAATTTCACCCAAAAAAAGCAGTATGTACCAATGTGTGGTAGAATGCAAATAGCTATTGGAGAAGGGATGATATTAAGATACAGTAATGAAAGTTGACATGTTTAGGATATCTGGGAACAGTGACCTACTGGTCGTCTCTCACTCTCAGTAATTGCAATTGACAGGCTGCTGCATTTGCAATAATTTAGGAATAGGATTTAGGAAAAGCAATCCATAAAATATTTTGCATGAAGTTCTTGGAAAAAATTGTCTTCATACTCACACTTCATTCTCTGAGAAGTTAAGTGAGCAACTCTATTCTTATTTTTTGTGAAAGTAACATATCCCAAAGGTCAAAAGATCTGTGAGATTTATGATGAAAGACCAGTGACTTGCTGCAGAAAATGTTATTTTATGCTTCTGGAGTATTTTACCCACTTTGCTGGCCTTTGGCAGAGCTTGATCTGAGAGACTCACTGCTATAATTAATACAGTTTGTCAGCCCTCTGTTTCTGAAAGATCACAGCTTACTTTCTCCAGAGTAGGAGAAGTATAAATCTAATTGCAAAATGAATCTTGAGTTAATGAATGGATGTCACCCACAAAGGGTTCTCCGAAGTCTAGAAATCAGCTGATTTAAGAGTGTTAGAGCTGAACTCTAATGATGTTCTTAAAGGTCATTATTGACAACTATTTCTTCACTAGTCATACAAACAGCTGTTCAGTACCCTAAAGATATGGTCAGTTTAATTCCTGGGAAAAAGTAACTCTTTGAACTTTTTTTTCTTTTTTGGACTTTTCACCTTCCTTCTTCTGCTCTGATATTTAGTTCTAGGAAACAATCTAAAAGTAAGCATGTCCCCCGAATAACTTTTCCTCTGAACACTGACATTAATTAATGAGCATTAGGATCCTTGTCAGATATCAAAATGAAGTCCATACTGTAGACCTATCTTGGTGTGCTTGTGTCCTGTGCAAGCTGGTGATCAGCGTTTTTAAATCAGGCATCAACAATAACATAAGCCCAGTGGTTGCCTGGCTGGTGGCATCTGTGGATACAGATGAATAAATAAACGAAGCATGTTTAAACATATGTCTGTGCTTATACAATATACATTCTGAAAACCTACCTGCTATTTTGATAGAACGAGGACAGAGAGTCTCTTGGGCAAAGCTGGGCTTTGCCCAAATGCCAGTTTGTGTGTTGAAAACATCTTTCAGAAGAGCAATTTGGGTTAGATTTTCTGGTAAACATCACAGGAAGCTTTCCTATATCAAAAAGTCATTTTCAGCACAGCCAGACATCACTCTACTTTTCTTCACTGCCACAACAGGCCCCAGTGTGAATACAATTTCCTCAGATTCTTCTATGAAGCTGGGAACAGATAAAAGAAAGGGGGATTTACCAGTTGATCCTTTATTCTATGTCACTTTTCTCCTTTGCTGGAAAAGTGAATATTGACTGAAAGCTTGCAAAGAAATTTGAATCTGGGAATATATATGCTACTTAAATGAAGAGTTGTCTTGCCTTGGAATTTGTGGTTCCATGTAAATAACTGTTAAATGTAAGACATTATTTATATTTACACACAATCATGTAAACAGGCTCTTTTAAATACAAAACTTAGTCAAAGCCAAACTTTGAAAAGGATTCTGACAAAAAAAAATTTAAAAAGTGAAAATACAGCTATCAAGAACACAGCCAAAATTGTGCTTCAAATAATTGCCTCAACATAAGACTTGATTTATTCAGTTTAGAATTTGATTTATATCTGGATAGAGATCACTCTCAAAGGGTAATACTTTAAAAATCTTCTAGTCTGCTCAGTAGTGTAGTGGTAGGTACTTCATCTCAGACAAAACTACTTACAACAAACTTCTATAAATCAGCTGTTATTTGGGAGGGAGTAGTATCTCTCAGTGAACTTGGCATTAGTTCATTCTCTCACCAAATTTCTAAATCTTTTCAAGCTTTACTGATCATTCTGCACAGCTAAGCTCAGTTTTTTAAAATAATACTTGATTTCAGCAATGCTATTTTCTCCCTGCTGTCTGTAAAAGAGACAAACTCAACACCAGGGCTAGTGCTCAGTGTTTGCATTGGAAGTTGTGCCTGTAAAGAACATATCAGCACTTGATTTGAAGGTCCATGTGATAATTCCTTCATGAAGCGTGTCTAATCTAGATATTCTTTCCCTTCAGGGAACCTGCATGCAATAGTTTCTGGTGTATGTTTCCCAGTGTTTCTGAATGGCAATGAACCATTTGGACTTTCGCTGCCAGTTTTCTTCTGTGCTTTTTCTGGCCTTTCATGGCCTTCCCATGTAAACCTCTCTCTGCTTAAAAATTTATTTATTTATTAATTTTCTATTTGTTTGCTCTGATTTGTTTCAACATAACTGCCCCTTAAAGGCCAGTTTGGGATTATTACCATGATTTGCTTGTTCCTGTGTGGTACCACTTTGACAGCACTTGCCCAGCAGCAGCCTTGCTTCCTTATCTGGTGCAGCTTTTTAAGGCGCTTTAAATCTGCCACTTCACAATATTCAGCAATATTGACTACTGCTGTTGAATTCCCATTTCTTTCATTTTCTGAGGCTTTTACATGGTGAGGAGACTGCAAAATCATTTAAAATATGGGCTCTGCTCTGTGGAAGTAAACTGGAGCAGGGGTAAAGGGGCAGAAGGAGTGGAAATATCTGTTAATTTCACTGAAGATTGATTACCAGCAATGACTTTACCCTTTTCAGTTCTTGTTTGTTTGTCCAGGCTTCGTTATTTCAAATGGGGCAATGCACTCTCTCCAGCAGGAAAAGGTTAGAGACATAATTAATTCAAGGCATTTGGCATTTCCTGTCAAAATGGCAGATATTCATCAAGTTGTGAGGATTGCTGAGTTTCACGTCCACTCAGGGCTGATGCTCACAGCGTTTTTCCAGCATGTCTCTGCACAACTTGCACATGTCTGCATTTTGAGTTCTTCCTCCATAGCCAAACACAGTTCCTCATGCTGACCCTCAGTCTACTCCAAACCTGTCAAACCCATTGCTACCACCTCTCCCTGTCCTCTCCTAGGGTACTCTGAGAAGTGGCTGGAACTCGCCTGGCTCCCCGCATCCTTAGGAGCAACAGTGGGTAATCAGCACATGCTACAGGGATGCTGCTCCACCTCTCTTTATTCTGGTTTCAGGGACCCTGAAGCCATACCATGACCTTGCTGCCATTCACTGCTGTGCTGACCAGGAAACTGCAGCAAAGGGGGTATAGGAACAAGGGACAAATAATGAAAAACAGGGAGAACAGAGCTTTGGGAAGTTTAAAAGAACAGAGTCTATGGCTACATGGCTGGATACAAGCCAGCTACAAACTTTTAAGCACATTAGCAGAAAACTGTTAAACCACACTTAAACAGTAAAATAAAGAAACTGTTCTTGGCAGCAAAGCTCTTCTGTGGGGTGCTGTGCCCCCCAAGAAAACTTCCTGCCAGGTCTCTGCCTCAGGCTGTGGAGATGCACCCGGTGACAAGGAAAGGACTTGATTATGAATAAAACCAGCCTGTTTAAATACTTATGTGATTTGGTAGCATTTGGATTCCTCCTTCAGCTTTTTGGCTCTTTGCATGTGGTCACGGTTCTCACACTGCTGTCTGGAGGACACAGGCTCATAGATTTTTTTCCCTCTCTGTTACAGCAGTAATGGAGTGGATCACTTGGAGAACCTGTCTGTTCACAAACCCTTGTGTGAGATTAGATGTTAAAGGAAGAGTGAAATGGTTTTCTGATTTGTCAAAAGTCTGGCAGGTTAGACTTCAACTTAGCAGAAAATGATTAAATTAGATGTGACAGTAGCACAAGAAGCCCATACTATGGCCTTGTCTTGTAACTACATTGAAATTAGGTGAACAAATCTGGTTGATAATGGCTTTAGAAAAGTAAATGCAGCATCTAAATTTGACAGCTAAGCAGCTGAACTGATAGATATGGTGATTGTTGTTGGCACACAGCGGAAAAATAGAATTACATTGTGTTTAATCAAAGAGACCTAGTCTGGGATAAGCCTTGGATCCCTTCTCTACATGAAAAACAGGCTTCAGAACAAAGGAAGTTCTGCATAATGTTATTTAGTCTGCATGAACCACTAACTGTGTGTCAGAGCCCTGATGAAGTCACTGCTTAGAAACCATTAGGAGATAGTGTACAATCGATGTGATATACTTCGCTTTAGTTGGGTGACATGTTTCTGGCGAGTAATCCAGCCATAAGGTCTGGTGTGCACACACAAAAAATTGCCAACAAGCTAGGGAACATCAGAGATAAACCCCCAAAGTTTTCTGTCACCCTAAAAAAAAGAGTTTCCTTTCAAAATGTGCTGTCAGACCATTCTTTGTGTTGTCCCATCTCTAATGTGAATCAGAACAGTAGATTTGTCTGAAAGGGAAGATCTCTAAGGATGAGCTTGATATAGAAAAACTATAATTTCTGGGCTCCCATAAAACTTTAATATGCAACTTATACTGACACTAGTGGCCAAGGGGAAAAGTGTCCTTTTTACTTTGATTAAAAAAAAATTATTTCCTGCAGGAAAGAAGCTCTTGAAGAATGAAAACCAGTACAAAAGGGTGCCTGAGCATATCCACATTATTTGTTGGGGGAAACATTTTAATTAAGTCGTGCAGTTCACCCTCACCAAAATCCATTAAATCATAAAGGTAAGGCAAATCATGTAGTACCAAGGGCTGCAGTTATGGGAGCACACAGGAGGAGTGAAGAGTGGAAGGGGTATGAATGCCCTCCATCTCCAATCACAGAATAAATCAGAGCTGAAATCTTTCTTTTGTGTGGTTTGGAACAGACGTGGGCCTCAAAGACAGAAGATTTGGACCAAAAGACAAGTCATCCCTTTATCTAGTTGTAATTAACTCCAGGTGGTTTCTGCTAACATAATGCAGATTTGAGTCTCATTTATCTTTTTTATTTAGAGACAGCACAGCTTCCACATTTTTGGGAAAAGTCAGAGGAAAAAAATTAATTGTTTTCTTATTATGGCAGATCACATTTTTCAGTTTGAATTCTTGGCATGATTTTTCTTTCTTTTGATAAAGACAACACTGCCTGCCACTCTGACAGATGAGCTGAACATGACATGGGACAAACCAGAACTGTTGAAGGTCTGGGCCAATCATTAAAACTAAATCTTGTCTATCAGAACAGCAGTGCAAATAGATGTTTCTACTGGTGCATACTTGTCTCTTTCCCTGACAGTAAATCAGTGCCATCAAATCCCATGTTCAGTCTTACACTGCATTTTGAAGATTTTTGAAGGATTTCTTCCTTCTTGCTTCTTGGTTGTGTCAACCACAAAACCCTGTAGCCCTTACACATCACCTCTCCTCTCTCTCTCTCTTTTGTGTCAGCATCAATCAGGAAAGCTCACTGGAGAAGCCAAGACAGTGTAAAGCTGCTGAGACAAAGCTGAGGCTGTTGTTTCTATTCCATGCTGGCCTGAGAGCAGAAACCTAAAACACACTGTTGCCTGAATGCTGCTTGTAATCAATATTCCTCTCTGGAAACTGGATCCTTCTTAGGGGAGCCCTGAGATCTGAATATTTGGCTTCTTTCTGGTCCCGTAAGTCTCCAAACAGAGAAAAAGTCTCAAAGACTAACAGAGATTGAGCAGTACAATTAATTGGAGCAGGATAAGATCTGCATGGACTTTTTATGACTTGGGATATGAGAGTTGCATGGTGTGGCTCCACATTGATGGCTGAGAGGAGCAGGGAGTAAGCTCCAGGAAGGAGTTTGTCCTTCATCTGGAGGGAGAAAAAATATAGTTTTTGTTACTCTCTCTTAGTGTTGCATCTGAAGCTGATTCAAGGGGTCTGAGGCAATAGTGCTTCCTGTCACAAACCAAACAGCAGCAAGAGATGCTGGAAATTCTCTGGATCCCTTTTTTGTTGCAAACAGACACCATTTACATGAGTCCATTGCAATAGCAGAAAAGGTGAAATATGAAGCTGCTTCCCCACCTTGGCTTGTAAGGAAGTATCAGGTTCTGGCAATTTTGGACACCTGCAGCAGTTGACTTCTTTCCAGCACAAGTCCAAAGACAGTCAGCTTTCCAGCAACTGACTTTCTCCTAGGAAAGAGGCACAAGAGAAAGAGAAAATGGAGGAGAAAACGAGCAAAGATAATATGAGTACAAAGTGTTTCAACAGCAAAATTCTCTGCAGGCTATGTTTTGGGAGGAGGAAAGAAGTGGCACTTTCAAGGCAGGGTGTATTTTTGAGGTAGCTACAGCTGTCATGTTTGGTTACAGCATTTCTTGTTACCTTGAGAAAAAAGGGTGAGTGGAAGATGTGCAAATATGTTAAGGGTGTTAAGAGGGGATGGAAAGTCTCAGTGATGCAGGGTGGTTACATGGTTGAGGCAGATCATATTGTTTTTTCCTTCACCTCCCCCAAAACCAGCAGGAAGACTGAGAGAACTGACTACATCAGAATTAATTCCTGTTTTGGCTACGTGGGAGAAACTCCAGAACAGCCCTTCTAGTGTAATCAGGGTCAGATTTTGGCCAGAGCTGTGGAGTGCATTAGGAGACTGCTGCAACAGTCCTGACAGGCAGTGGGTGGGTTCATTTAATGCCACACCAAGGCACTGCTCCTTGCTTAGCATGGGTATAAACCCTGCCATGACTTGGCTCTGTAAACAGGGGTTCCAACTATTTACTTTGTCTTTGAGTGCTTGTGTTACTTTTGAAAATTATTATGTGTTTTCATGATAAAATTACAATTTCTATAAATTTAAAATTGGCTTCCAAAGCATTTTATTCCAAACCTTCGTCACTACATAAATTTGTTGACTTAGTCTAATTCAAGAACCTATATTCCTAAATCCTTTAATTTCTCAAACAAATGCATTTGAAGAAACTAACTGAAACCTCTGAGGTTGTTTCAAGGGAGTTTCATTTTGAACAGCTGAACTTTTGGCGCTGGCTGTGCGGTGATGTTAGTTTTTCTTTGGCTGGCTAAAGCCAAGAAATGGCTCTTGTCTGGCACATCAACATGGAATTCAATAAGGGACATAAGCAAGCAGACGATCCAGTCCCTGAGGAATGTCTTATTATGTGGAATGGATGAGAATAATACATATGCAAATGTACACAAAAAAAGCATTATATAGTGTGCTTATAGTGTAAAGATGTATTTGTAGCTGAGAGTCAGTGACAACAAATTCAATGCATAAGGGCCATAAAATGTGTTAGCAAATGAAAACTAAAAAAAAAGAAAGAGAGACTCAAAAGCGGATAAATATTTCAAAATATAGATTTAATTCTGAATATTTGTGGAAAATCTTTAATATTTTTGGAAACTATAGTTACACATTTGCAATGGACTTGATTTCTCATGAGTAGAAGTTATCCAGTCTTCTCAACTGCACTAATTCACCAAATATGATTTGTGCTTGTAATTTGTAGTATATTAATGGATTTTAAGTGGTTCCAGCAATTCCATTAAACGTGGATGGAACAACTAAATGAACAGTTTGCCAAAGGTGGAGACACCACAGTTGTGAAACCAGCCAGTGGTTTACGTCAAACACAGTCATTTAAAAAATATAGCGGTGAATTAAAGTAAAAGTGACTTAAAGATTAGGTATTCTACAAAATGTTGCTCTAAATGAAGACAGGAGTATGAGCAGTAACATCTGGATGGAATAAAGGCCAATCTGAGAACTAAAGTAAAATGGAATTGCTTATTTGAACAATTTCGGTGTTAGAAAATAGAAGTTAATATGAAGAGCGAGAGTTTCTGGGAGTTTTTGGAAAAGGCACAAAAAGCTGACAGATGATGCAGAGTTTTCAGCAGCTTTACTGTCCATCTTAAACTAGATAGTTTTTAGCATTTGCTTACGATGTGCCCAGCGGCAGACCACACTGCCTGCTTTGGGCATCTTGGAAGTGTAAAGTCCACAGAAGGAGTCATAAAGCCAGCTGACAGGGAACAGAGGTGGCACAGCACTTAATTGCAAATGGATTGCAAAATAATCCCTTCTGTGTAACTCCTCTGGCTTCACCTGGGGCCACATGGGGATTGAACATATGTGTGTGCATTTACTTGTGAGAAAACACACATAACAGCCAAGTTTAGGTTTTCCTTTTGTTTAGACCTTTACTTATATAGAGGTTTTAGTCAGTATGGAGGTCTCATATGCAAAGACATTTTTACTTTCAGAAGAACTGCTGTCTTGCATATAACAGTTTTCTATTTTTAGCCAACTTCTTCCTCATTAACCTACTAGAGAATTATACACACCAGGGTTTATTTAGATGATCTTTCAAGTGTCCTTCCTGTTTATAGAGTGATTAGCCACATGCTCCAGACAAAATATGAGGCCAGGGAATGCAGGATACCATGCTAACAGGAAGCACCTTCATGTAAATAAGAGTGATGGGCCAGAGCATCCAGTAACTACATCTTTCTGCAGGATGCAACCAGCTTTGAAATTCTTGCTTGGAAATGGAAATATTTCTTCTATTAACAGGGTTAAACAACATATGAAATGGCTATGTTTGCAGACATACCCACAAAAAGATGAGTTCTGAAGTTGAGTGTAGGGAATTTCTTTGGGTTACTGACACTGTCATACCTTTGGGAGAGGGCAACACTGCTTTTCCTGATGGACTGAGATAATTTCACCTTGATATTATTTACTGACCATAAGAATGAACCTTCAGCTGTGCACAGGGGAGGACAATGTAGGTGATAGAACAGGCTCCTGGGAGCACACGGTTGCTGAGAAATCTTTTATTCCTAGGGTGCTGATGAAAGGCGTAATCCTATCTGTTGTTAATACTATGTTTGTACCATTATTTAAGGACACATACGGGCACCAGAGCTGCTATATCACCAGCATGAAGTCTTCCCAGATTTCTCTCTGAAACCCAAGTCTCTGCATGTTCAAAAATACTTGTCAAATAAAATAATGAAGACAAATTTGTAAGTTTTTATTAGGAATATTTTTTTTTCATTTTGGCATCTTTTGAATTTTGTGGTGTTTCCCAGTGCTCATGAATGAAAGGGTTGTTTCTGCATCCAAAATGGACCTTGGTGATCCCTCAGTAGGTGACGGTTGCCAGTGACCTCCTGTGGACCCAGGCATACATATGATACACTGACCTCACCCACTCACAAACAAACAAAGATGATCCAGAAAACTCATTGATGAACAAAATTAAACACTGCAGGTCAAATGGAAATCAATTACAAGCTGTGCATAAGACTTTCACAATCAACAGCAGCTCTCACCCATGAATTGGGATGGAGGCAATCAAACATTAGGTCAGTTCAGGTCACCCTGTGGCTTTGGTGTCCATTTTTCACCCAATATAGGATAGAGAACTATAAACATCTGAGAAAGTGGATGAAGTTAACAGATGACTTGGACCTAGTGATAGATCCTGTGCTGAGCACATTGCGCCAGTACAAACAAATAAAATTATTTAAGGAAGAAAACACTCTTTTTGTAGTAAGAAGAAGCATGGTCACAGCCATCTAAACAAAATCTGTTAATTTTTGAATTTAACTCTGCCTCTGATTTATTAAACTCTGCCTCAAATTCTAATTGATATCATCTGTCTAATGCAATTAAACAGTTTTCAGCACTGAGCATCTCTTAATATTTAAAGGAACATAGATAATTTTTCCTCAGCAATAGGCCCAATAGGACTGACACCAACTTGCAAGAAAAGCACTTAAATGAATTAGACATCCAAAGCCCACTCATTTCTATTTCTATACAGCACAGTGCTTTGAAATGACCTATAGACTAACTTAAGATGTTATTTTATGCCAATAATCTTTGAAAATAATTGTGAGCTGAGATGGTTTCAGTGCTTCAATTTAAAATGCAAGTCATGACTCCTTGTAACACTTAAGTTACACATCTATAAAGTGTTGCACATCTATAACATGTACAAAAGTATCCTGAATGAAGAAATATTTTTTTAATGTATCTAGTAGTTATTGCAGACTTCTGGAACTATGACAAGGACCCATCATATATTAACTTTGTGTCTTGACACCGAGTTACTTTCGATCTCAGTGGGTAACCGAAACTGCAGGGTATTCCAGGTTGTGGGTCACAATGGGGGTGATGGACATGGATGTCTTAATCACAGTCCTTTTGATTTCCAAGGCATTCACAAAAGTACTGCAGACACACATGAGGTGAAACAGCCCAAACTTTGTTGACCCAGTACCTGACCCAAAACCCAAGGACAGTCCTATCAATACTTTTCTGGATCTGAGAGTCTTCAGCCTCTCTTTGTGTTCCTCTTTACATTTCCTGCTACTTCCTTTTCTTGCTTTCTTAAACACCTACCCTCACACAAAACATATCACAGCCCCATGATGCTTCTCATTGATTCCTGAGCAGATGTAAGATGTGTAACTCACCTTTGATTGGGGTGGCGATGAATTCCTGCAGCTTGAGAGCTCTGGATGTGGCTGTTTGTAACCCAGGGAGGTGTTCTGTCAAACTAGTTCACAGGACTGAGCATACCAAGACTATAATTCTTTCAGTGTGCGTGTTGCACAGTTAATGATAGATGTGAACCCAGTTAAGATTTGCATTTTGGGCCAAGGACTTTGTATATTGTTCCTGACACAGAGTTGGGTACTTAAAGCATTTACCCAGCAATGCTAACTTTACAATGGGGAACTTGCTGGATTTGTCTGTGGTTTGGATATATTAGGGTGGCTGCAACCTTTCCAGCAATATTGCAACAGGTTTATCTCTTTCATGGATCATGGGATTAATGCAGTAAAAAACCATAATTTCAGTCTGTGCAAGATGGAAAGCAACAATTTTAGTAAATCTGCATATTTATCTCTATGCTGCATTTATATGAAGAAAGACTTGGTCATAATTATTTTATGTGTAGAAGCCTGTGGTATCTCATGGAAGTCTTCTCTGTCCAGGTGTTCTGGAAGGAAAAATTAATTTGCATAAAAATCAAATGGATAACAAGCTGTGCTTTTAAGATAAACATGACCACCAAGGAGGCCCTGGGTCAGAGCATTAAATATTCTCCCGTGATCCCAGGAGCTTGGCTTCAATGCACTCTGGGACCTGAATTCTCCAGAGATAGGTGACTACAGCTGCCTGCGAGGAGGCTCAACTGAGGAGTTTTATAGCTTGCATCTGGCTCACAGCTTGTACCTTAAACCTCCTCCAGGGAGCTTACAGTCTCATTTTTGTTCTTTAAACACTCAAAGAAAATAAAAATAAAAATGAAAATCTAAAATGCAAACCTTTTCCCCAAACCATGTGAATGTCAAGGAAATAACCTCTTCTGCAAGAACAGCAGGAAAACACATACAGCAAAGAAGATATCGCGAATAAAAGTAAGCAGCTATTATAACACCACTAAAAATCTCCTTTTTAAACTGGCTAGCAGTTTGGAAAAGTTGAAAATGTTCTTTTAAATTACTTCCAACAGCAAAGGATAGGATATTGCACTGGGCGTGATATTCTAGGAGGTAGGTCCCACTACCTTCTACTCATATGTGTTTTCCATAATAAATCAAGGCAAAGAACTACTTTCCGTGCTGCTGTTTTTAAAAGTGACCTTTCAAGAGAAAATTCCACCATGACTCTTCCATCACAAGTGGTCTAACAGCAGTGGTGGGGACATGCCCAGAGCCCAGATCAGAAATGCTGATGGTGCCCTTGGGAGCAGGGCTCCTTACTTGCCAGTGGATCCTCCATGAAGTACATGAAAGGCTGGAACCTGGGGGCTTCAGCCACCAGTTCCTGTTTGTAAGGAGACTGTTTGGCAGCAGTGTTCCCACACTGCCCTAAGGCTTCTGAGCAACACGAGGAGAGATGCTGAGCCCTGCACTGGACGTACTGCAGGAGGAAGGACAAGGAAAACTGAGTGTGGACAGACTGAGGTGTTTCTGCACCCCATGCATCTGCCTTTCCCTCAGCAGCTGTTGGTTGACCACATCTCTTCCATAAGTGACAGAGTAAGAACTGCTTTGTTGCCACAGGCTCTCCCTGGAGCTAGAACCAGTTCTGGGGTTGACAGTGTAAATGTGTTTGAGTAGGGAGCAGCAGCCTCTCCCCCTACCCACAACTGAGGAGAAGTTTGATCCAACTACTTTATCAATGTAGAAGAACAGTGATCATTTCATAACACACAAAATGTGCTGCTGCCTGCTGACTCAAAAACCCCAGGTCTTTGTTGCAGCATTTTGTGCTGACTGTGTTTCTGTGTTTTTATGATGCATGTGTAGACTGCAGATCAAAGGCTATTTCTAGGTCATTTTACCTATAAGATTTTTGAGATTTCCTGCTAAATCACTGATAACAGTGAAAAATTTCAGTGTTTTTATTAAACTTTCATAGTCAGCACACAGCAATATTAGAAGGTATGTCAGCTTGGGTTTGAGTACCTCAAAGAAACCAAAATGCTTAAAAACCAAGCAGTTAAACAAAAGTCAACTTATAAATCTCTTGAAAAGTCCCAGAGACCTTCCAATCTGTCTGCTGACACCTTCTGCCTGTCTCTGACCCTCCTAAATCAAAGCGTTTATCTAAAGTACAAAAGTTGACAGTTTGCATTTAATAAAAGTTGCTTGTCTTGTCGATCTGCAGAACTCTTGTTCTGCACTGGCCATTTCCCTGATGATGTGTTACAGCAATGCAATAGCCAGCAGCACTTACAGAAATAGATGCAAAAAGTGGCCTGATTAATTTTAAATACATCAATTCTTTAATACAAATTGTAGGTTGGAAAGAAAGGCTGTGTATTTCAAGTGGCAGAAATTCTGTTTTTGGGGGAACAATTACTGTTCCTGATAACACACATTCTATGACAAACGAAAAGTAAATAAAAGGACCCAGTTTGCACACAGGCGTTTTCAAGGGCTTTGTAATTAATTCAGTAATTCTGAAACAGTTTCAAGTTTCTGTGTACAGTTTTGCTCATCAGTAAAGCTAAAAATCTATTATACTTGCAAGCATCAGAAAAAAAAATTATGTCAGTATGTGCTGCTTTTGTGTCTCTGAAATTTTGCAGACTTAGGCTTCAGTTCTGTGTACTTTCACATGGGGTTTTCCATTACCCCTATGCTTTAAATGCAGCATTCTCCTACATTACATAGACTGTGGATTGGATATAAGCTATAATTTTGAGAAATATATTTTTCCTCACATAACACAAGTCCTGTTCATGAGGTAATGTTAATTTTTAATGCTGAGTACCCCACCAGCCTTCACAAAACAGTGTTACATTTTAAAGATATTGAAATTTATTGGTTATACTTAGTTTCCCTTTTGTTTAGAAGAAAGATCTTCTCTGATACACTGTAGAATACACGTCAGACTCAGGCATTCTTAGTAAATGATAAACACTATTCATTTGTTTACAAGCAATTGCTCTTCCCTGGACTGGAAGGGAGCTGTGGAGCCTTCCCGGTGACCATGGATGGCTACATCATCTGAAACAGCCTCTTAAATTTCAGGCTACTTCAGGGTTGTAAAGTTTATCTGATAGCTTGGAGAGGAAAGCCAAGTGTGTTGGGACCAGTTTAGACACCATGCAAGATCAGCCAGGGTGTAGAGGGCATCAGGCTGCTGGTAGCAGCTTAGGATCACCAGTAGGTCCTGCTGCCTATTTCTCCCATGCATTTTCTTCAGGAACGAGGTAATAGGGAAGTGGCCGCTTGTGTCTGGGCCCAGCAATAAGAAAGGATGTGCAGGACAGCTGAAGAGCAGCAAACCCAGCCTGGCCTTAGCTGCAGACCCCACTGATGCTTCTCTGGAAGGCTGTGACAGGCTGTAAGGGAGTGGCTGTGATAGGAGGGGTGGTGGCAAGGCTGCACTGGCAGGTGTGGTGAGACACAGAAGGTCTCACTCCAGACAGGGATTGAGGACTTTGGTGTATGGACCATGTGTGTATTTTCTAGGTTCATTTTTACCAAAGTGCTCATAGGCAACTCCAGAAATGTACACATAAATGTCAGTCTGTCAGAAGAAGCACTAATACGTGATTATGTCTGCTTCTCAAGACCTCATGGGTATCTTCTGTGCAGCTCACGGGTACATCCTGAAACTTTATTTCAGTCAAATGTAGGTAGTAATAAAGCTAATACTCTTTTATTGTCTTAGGCTGTCAGAGTAACTTTAAATCTATGTACTGGGCAGATCAACCAGGTGTTTTTATTTATAACAAATTGACTTATAAAGCCTCCTTAATTAGATGAAACATGGTTTCTATAAATATTTTCATTCCTTATTTTATAAACTGTATCATTCAAAACAAATATTCCTTAAGAAAGTACAAAAAGGCAAAATTTAAAATTTTATATCTTTGTCTTACTGTTGCAACTTAAAAAATGCTGAAGAGGGGTTCAACTTGAGTTTAAGTACAGAAGATTATGCTGGAGATGCATAGAAAAGACTCGAAGTAGGTATATAAACAAATTTACAAATTAAAATTTAAATTGAAATTTAAATGAATGTTGTATTGAAAAACTAAATATGCAGACTGTGGCATGAGGCTTAGGAGAATGCAGCTGAGCTTCTGTTGACAGAAGTGGAATGCAGCTTACCTTGTGCTCATCTCCCCAAGGATGTTTGTGGGAGGCCCAGCTCATGAATCTCACTGTTGGACAGTGCTGAATCCTGACCTACGTGTGCTTATAATGAGAGGGATTCTTTTGACAGCTTGGAAACTCATGACCCTTGGTTTGCAAAAGATGTTTTTAAATAGCAGTGTTTTGGACTCCAAAGACAATCTGTGCTTCAGCAGAGTAAAACATTCCTTTAGTTCATTTTTCTCCTAAGAAACTCCACTCCAAGTCAGCAATCTCATCTTCTGGTCCTGGTTAAGGCATCAAGTGAGGGAGTCAGGCTTTTAGTCAGGCTTATGCTAACACAGGCACCCCTACTCACCCTGGGTTTTTATAAGGCAAGTGAGGGTCACCCAAATTTTTAACAGGGGAAGTTCACTGTTTAAGTTCTGGCACTGACTGTGTTTTAGATAGATGGAGATCAGCAGAGTTGTGATTTAGTTGCCTGAGGTATTAGTGGTTTATTAGCTGTATTTGTGGTGCTGATGAGAGCTTGGGTTTTTGTGGCACCTCATCTGCTACGTAGAACAGACCAGTGGAATGATTTCCTTGTAAGGAGTCTGCCTTTAGAGTAGCCTGGGTTTTGAAGATCCAGCTTTATGTCCACCTGGGTTATCAAGTGTCAAGTTTTAAAGAAATTAGAGAAGTCAAGTTCTGAGATATTGCATTTCATTTGAGAGTCCAAAAACCAGTGCAGCTGGTGAAGCTGGGGGAAACCTGGGGGATGGCAGGAACCCCCTCTTGACTGCACCACAGAGCCCCTTCCAAGAGGAGGGATGTGATGTGCCCGAGCTTTCTGTAGCCACTCACTGCCTTCACTGCTCTGAAGAGGTTTTATGAGTGTGGCTTCAAAATCCTGCTGTCTGGACTGAACACATAAACCACAGGGCACAGCCCTAAAGCTTAGGCTCAGCCTCCAGAGGGAAAGTGTGGGGGTTTCTTCTGGCCACAGAAAGCTGTGTTAGCAGTCTGTGCCAAGCTGTGGTGTGGAGGGAGTGTGTGAAAGTGGCCAGTGCTATCTGGATCACATACCCTTGGGACCACTTTTTAGAAATATAATTCATTGTATGAAGAAATGTATTAGTGCAGTTCAGAGCAGCCCTGAGCTCTCTGGTTTAGGGCTACTTTGAATACCTTCTGGGAATCAGACTGCCCTCAGGAGTCTCTAAACCAGGGAGGCAGCAATCAGCTCTGTTGTATCATTATTTTTATGCTGCTTTTTCACTGGGAGATGTAGATGCTTAATTAGGCAGTTCCCACTGCAAAAGTTACTCTGTCAGAAGGCCAAATTTCTGTTTGCAATTCACCCATGATGGCTGAACAATTCAACTGCAGAGTACAGGTTTAACTGACTTAGGTTTTAGTTGTATTTCTAAACTTCACTAAGATGCTTTTTGATTTATATGTATATGTGTGTGAAAATATATAATACCTATAATGTATTATATATAATAACATGCATTTTATATACACGCAATAGTTGTTTATATGTATAAAATATGTTATTTCCACTGACGATCTTACTGAAGAGTAGTGCTGGCAAGACAATGACCTGGCATTGATTTTAAAATTAGACCAACTTTTAATAATAGACACATTTTTTGTGTCTATTATTTTTTTATTCATGTTTAGGCCCTGCAGTACTAGAACCACACTGCTTGTGGTTGTCTGCTAGATCACTGACCCTATTCTTTCTCTTGAAACTCTGTATTAAATTTCTATGCAGTACTCAACTCCAAAGCAAAAGTTTTAACAGTACACTGAGCCTTCTATTCTTTCAACTTCTTATTGTAACTCCTTCTGGAATGAGCCTTATTCAATTCATTATACCTTTTTCTGCATTAATTGACCATTTACAATTCACTGGAACCATAACAATGACCTATGCACTACAAGAGTAATGGAGTGTCCCCCTGACACAGAGCCAGCCCACCTTGAAAGCCCTGACATTACCTCCACCCCAGCGGATTAGTGGAGAGTGGAGATGTGGTTTATATTAGTGACCTGAAGGAGGTTCATGCCCTCTGGGAGAAGGCTGTTCCCTGGAATGGCAGTGTGATTAATGGTTTATTTACAGCAGTGACATCAAGGCTGTCAGGACTCTTCATCAGTCTTTGATGTAAAACACACTAAGAGGCCCTAGGTCATTCTTATCTGCTCAGAGAAGAGAAATCAGAAATGAGGAGTGGTTCAGTGTGGCCACAATTCTGGTATGATTATTTGCCACCATGGCAAGAGCAGAAGAAAATTATAAGGTCACATCTACTTCACTGGCCTTCCTGGTGAGACAGTGTGACCACAAAGAGACCATGACTTCCCTGTTTTGGCTGGGGGATGACAGCAAGACAGCACTAGTGACAGGCAGTATGTTGAGAAAATGCAAATACCTACAACAAATCCACAGGGCATTGTGAAGGGGGAGTGCTTCAGTTCAGCACAGATCACCAAACAGGACAGGTTTTTCATGTCGTGGGTGAAGTTGAGCTTAGACAGGAAATTTTAGGGGTAACCATGTAGTCCCCGGCACTATCATGTATAGTAAATTCCAATTTTTAATATTTCATTCTTTAATACTATTTTAGAAAAGGCTTCCACTCTTGCAAACTTCCTGTGTTCTTGCTGAGCTGGCTAAGCATGGTCTGATTTTCCTCAGCTCTGTGTACTGGTGAATCCCACGCAGCTCGTGGGCCGGCTGATCGGTGAGATAATGTTGAGGCAGTGTCAGCCCTTTCCTTCAGCCCCCTGATGGGAAGGGGTTTGCTGACACTCAGCACGTTTGCAGGGGCAGCCAGCTCCTCCCCTGCCTGATCCAGCTCCTGTAGTGCAGGACTGTTCCAGGAGAGCTCCTGAGTCAGGGATGTTGCACAGTACTGCGCCTGTGGTGGTTTGGCTCTGCATTGCCCTCCCAGGGCACTCACAAATGACTAAGATGCCTGAGAAGTTCTCTTGGGCCTGCTTGAAATAATAAGTGAATGAAAATCAGTTCCTGAATCTGAGCCAGATGAGACTGAAAGTAACGTGGGGGAGGGAAGAAAGCTATGTTGGAGAGGCTCAGCTTCCCTAGAGTTTCTCTCTGTTAAGAGGTTTGGCACTTGTGCTATCAGCATTTTCCAACCCACTTGGCTTGGTGGGGGCTCCTCACTACTGCCTGGTGCCAGAGCAGCACAGTCCCACGATGGCTTTTCAGCATCCAATAGCCTGGCAGACTGCACTCTTTCTTACTGAGTTAAGATCTACACGTAGCAATATGTGACTGGCAGGAATATGCATAGGATATCCCTGTGAACCAAACCACTGATCTTAACAGAACCTTGGCTCGTTCAAAACCCTGTTAACAGGCTTGCTTGGCAGAGCACATTTAGTGGGGCCTGCTCTATTCTTGGCTTCTTGTAGAGTACTGTATGGAAATTAGTGTATGCAGCAAGGACCACCCAAAGCAAATGATTTCCATTAGACTTAATGACTACTTAAAGACAGGAGTGTAGCATGTACATTACAGAGATTTCTCAACAGCAGGTGTTACTTAGGGGAAGCAAAAAGCCCCAGGATGTAGTAGGAACAAACCACCCAAACAAAGCAATCAAGAAAAAAATACAGAAGCAAATTATAATTTGCACACAATGAAAACAGAGCTAAACAAAGCTGTGCTTTCTTGCCCTACCTTTAATCCTCTAAGAGGTCTTTAGACATTGCAGTAGATGGCTTCTAGCCTGCTGTAGTATTTTCATGACAAGTATTTCCATTTAATTATACAGTTTTGTGCACAGAACCTAGCGCAGAAAGATTGGAAAAGATAGAAGAAACAAAATACACAGAAAACAAATCTTTGTTGATGACTTTCCCTGTTTCTCTTTCTCCCCATTTCATGGAAGATTCAAGGTAACTGAAGTTTATGTGGCTGATGAGTCACAACCAACAATCATTATAGTCAATACACATTATACATATATTTTAGTATTTTCCAGCTCTAAGAGAAAGTTGCATAATTTTCTCATTTTCTAAAACTTTCCCAGACCATTCCCTTTGTAAAATCTGTGAAAGAGCCTTTAGCTATTTTATGGTCAAGGCTCTGTCCCTTGTTCAGCCTGTTTGTCCCAAAATGCACTTCAGTAAACTCAGAACAAAGTTGGGCTACCCTCAGAAGACCCCACTCCCTTTCTTGTCTCCCTCATAAATTTCTCAGGGGAACTCAAAAGCCCAGTTTGTTAAATGTTGCAGGATTTGTTGGTGATGAGCAGCTGTAGCATAGAAATCAGCAAGGGAAACCTGGCACCCATCCTGGGAAACACCCAGACCTCCATCCTGTTTGTCTCCCACAACTCTTGTCTTGCTATTGCAACCTAAGGCTCACCCCTTGCTATGCACATCTCTTTGTTCCTTCTGTGCCATCCAGAGAGAGTGCTCTGCTCCTCTGCTGCCTGCCTGCCTGCTGGAGGGGACATGCACAGCCTGAGATGCTCAGAACTGTCACCTACAGTGTCTCAAAGTGTGTGCACTGGGTGAGAAGCCAGCAAGAGTCAGGGTCTGGTCAGACACCAGCTGCTCAGATATCAGATGGGAAGGTCTGTCTCTGGGGTGCAGAGGCGGGGCATCTGGAGCTGCTCTGGGCTGCTGCTGGTCAGATCAGGCTAAAAAGTTTCCTGCTCTTATCAGACTCCTTCCTACCTCCAGTGTCCCAGTGGACAGTAGAGTCTGCTCTCCCCTTACCAGGAAAAGCAGACGATGGACATGTAGAATGTTTTAGGAGACCAGCAACCCAAGGGTTAAAGTGCAGCTCTGGTACAAGCTCTGTTTTAGGTACAGCTCAATCATTAGCAGCTGAATCATATCTGCTTCCCGGATCCCCTCCTCTAGGGGAAGGCAGCTCTGCCAGCTCCCTGCATGACTCGCAGGAGGACCTGCCGGCTTGCTGGTCCTGCTTCCCACCCAGGAGCCAGCTCCCCACCACACTGCCTGCAGAAGGAGGTGCAGAGGCTTTATCCAGCAGACAGTGCAAAGCAGGAACAGGGGACAGTAGGCTCCTTTTCCCGTTGGCATAAGTTAATGGATGGGCCACAGATGGTTTCTAAACTTTAATTCCTGCATCAGAGGTCACAGCTTGAGCAAGCAGCTTTGCCTGTGCTCCCCCTAAACAGCATGTCAAATTTCTACAGTATGCTGTATCCAGAGTCTAACATTGCTTCTTGAGTCTGACATAACCTGCTTTACATCTCGTGGAGTTCTTGCTGTGGGATATATTGCAGGGTCTGACAGTCCTTACATTGTATGTAGCAGTTCTTCAGGTGCCAGATTTTCCAGTTTAACATGCAGCAGATGTGCTCACAGTCTTTTTGGAACTGTTTTAAAAAACAGCTACAGTCAATCTATTTTCAAAGCTGGCTGGCTAACTAATGTGTCCTTGTTAAAGGATGAACATTTTTGTAACTACTGCTGGAATGTCTCGTCATTTTTTCAGTTCTTTGTCTATGAAACATTGAATTAATGACTATTGAAATTACTGCCAGATTAATTTGTTGATATGATATGTTCTTTAAAATTTTTGGCATCCATCTGGAAAGTTAAGGGCTAATAGTCAAGTTCTGACAAAAATCAGTGATGGATTTTTTCAAGACAGTATTACAACTTTCGAATTCTGTAGGTGTTTCAATTATCAAATGCCTGTGGCTTTTGTATGAGGTGTCTGAAACATTGCTAAACTAAAGGGATGTGTAACACTTACAAACCAAAAATCAGAGCAACCACAATTCTCCAGGCACATTTTCCCTTAAGACTAATAAGAAATCTCTCTTGAAGAGTGCAAGTGTGAAATGGGTATAATGCTGCTACACCAGAGTTAAAGACAAAAATCCTTTTGACTTAACTGGGAACAGTACCAAAACCAAGAAATAATGTCTGATAATGAAGCAAATAGGAACCTTTTTGCGCTGGGAAAAACGACAAATGATGTTACATTGCTATACATGAAGTTTTGTTTGACAACGATTGAACATGAGGCATGTAGCATTCTTCCCAGCTCACAGAAGGAAGCAGCATTGATCCTGGAGTTTTTACCATACTTTGGAGGGGTTTGTTCTTCTGTCAAAGTGGAAATACAACAATGTTAGCCATGTAGTGTCTTTTTCTTACACACTGGAATGCAGAGATGGTTTTCTGCAAGGACGGACTGTACTGTAGTCAGGATACAGGAATGGGGCTCAGGTGTGAGGTGATAATGCTCCTCTCCATTGGTTTGCTGGGACATTTTTGCCTCTTCTTGAGTTGGACTGACACATGTAAATTAGCTTTTTTGTCCCTCAGTGTGGCAACACCTCCATGAGTGAGTTGTGTGCCTCTTGCAATACCCAGCCACAGCAATTTGTCCCACTCAGCCCAGACAGAAAGGACCATCAACTGTGCTGGACATCACAGGAACAGATGAGACGAGAGCTGCTTGTTCTGTCTTAGACAAGTCTCTTATGATCAGATCAATGGAAGAGTTCTTACAACTTTAGTAGGATCTGGGACATTTTCGGGAAGGGCAACTCCAGTATGACAAGGATCCTGCTCAGCTAGTGTCCCAACCTAGAAGCACCCAAATGACATAGGCTTTTTCTTTAGGTTCTCCTGGCACTTAGAGCTACTGTACTTTCCCTGTAGTGCCCAGGGCTTTGGCTGAACTTAGACCCAGGACTAGAAGTTCCTCTGCTGAAGTCCTCTGGGATACCAGGTATGCTGAGGCTCACATTGTGGACCTAACTGCCATGGGCATGACAACCCTTTGCAAAGTACTGGAAGCTCCTTCCCTTTTTTAAAGGACAGCAAGAGATAAAGAAGCAGAGGCCCTGCAAATCCCTGTTCTCCCTCTCCCTCAAGATCTGGCTCTCTCCTCAGTTTGAAGGAACTCAAATTGTCTAGTCTTGACAGCTGAGCAGAGTCCTACCCTTGATCTGCTCTACTGAGGAACCTGACTCCTGTCTCACTTTTCAGCATGTACCCATCTTGTCATACTGATGAGCTAGCACCAAAGTGACCAAGGCTCTGATGGGAGCCTGTGCATGGGATGGAATTCATGGTGGTGTAGCAGGCATTTCCTGGGCAGCATGGAGCACAGCCTGATGAAGAAGCCAGCCACTCCTACACGCAATCCCTTCTCTGGAGGCACGGGACTAGAAGTCACAAGTGCCTGACTGTCACCACCAGGATAATGAATTCACAGTCTTGCCCTCTGTCTTCCCATGCTTTTGCTTTTGTCTGTTTGTGTCACAGAATTTAATTTAAAATCAATTTTACTAGAATAAATGCTGATGTTACTCAAGGGAACTGAGCTTTACTGGCAGCAGGAGAAGTGTAAAGTACAGCTGAAGGAACGAGGTCTGAGCATAACACATTTATAAGACCTGAGTCAGCACAGGCACTACACTGTAATCAAGAACATCGCCTGTTTACTGCGGTGTGATTAGTATCAGTCATCTGCTCTTTGTTAAATGGTTAGATCCTTGATAATAGGAAATTTCCCGGAGTTATACTTGGAAGTCCCATCCATCTCTCAAGAATTTACCGGCTGGCCCTTCACCTTGTGTGGCTTTGGCACCAGGGTGGCCAGTGACAAGGCTAGTCCAGCTGGAGGTGCTGGACACTCAGGAAATCCCAGAGGTGAATCAGAGCTGAAAATTAATTGCTTTTTAATTTAGCTCAGATCTATGTACCATGTCTGAAATAAAGTAATGCCTGAGATATTAACAGTGTTCCTGGTTATGCTAAACTTCAAAAGGAATCTCTTAGCTTTATGCAGATTAGCTTCATGCTCAGTCTTTGACATGGAAACAATTACTACTTGAATGTGGTCTCCTTTTCACTGTCATCCTGAATTTGCCTTGCCTCTTAGCAAACTAATGCATGTCAAAAAGATTAATGGATTAAACATGGCCAGAGCTAAGCCTATTACACTAAAGCCCCTTAAAATCAATCCATAGCTTGTAAAGGAAGAGATCACCTGAAATACAAGCCTCTGGGAATATCTACAGGATGCCATGACCATCCCTACCCCATGGCTTCTGTTGTAGGCACATCTAGACTGGGCATGCCAGCTCTGAGTGTCACACAGGCCACACTGGTCACCAGGGCTCAGAGTGAGCTTCTTGCTGCCTCACCACCACCCAAGCCATACCCTACATAGCTAGTTTTAGCATTGGGAAAGATCTGCTCTCAGATAAATTTACTGGACTGTGTTTCCCTTGACTTCCCAGAGGTTTCTTTTGCAATTTGTGGTCTGGGCTCAGACCCCAAAAACAACTGCTCCAGAGAATCTTGCTGCCTGCCCTGTGGAGCCTCATGCTTCCTTGCTGCTCCATAATGTCTCTCAGCATTTTCTCAAGAGGTTTTGAAGAATGTTTCACAAACTATTGGCCTAGCATGCCAAAAAAATTACCCATCTTTTTTATCTATGTTCCAAATTATTTACCACAACTGGTTACTTTAAAATATAGTTTACACAGTGCTTGAACAGTTTATTTCGTATAATTTAAGGGTAATCTTTAGAGATTTTTAAACATTCTGCACACTTTTTTTAATAGGTAATTATTTCATATATAAAAATGAAACTGGAGAGAGGAACAGGAGAGCCTGATCCTTAAACCAGGGTGTTCAGAAAAGAGGAGGAAGTTACTCTTTCAAGTCTAGAGCTGACATCGCCTTTCTGCTCCAAGATCCAGAGGAAACACTGTGCCTTAGGAAACCCTCACCTGGAATTTGCATCCACCGGAAGTGGCACAAATGGAAGACTATAGAGTTCTGATGCTTTTCAAGCCAACTTTGCATTTGTTAATGCTGAAGCCAAAGAGATTGCCTACACAGTAGGGTATTGCTCCACTATTTGCAGCTGTGACCAGGTGATAGAGCCTCCATGTCTCCAATTTCATGCTAACTGTTAAACTTACAGTGTAAAATAAGCCTTAAAAAGAGCCTTATAAACTTCTTCACAGTGTGGCAACTCAGCACCAGTTAATCCAATACATCAAGATTTTCACAAGTCAAATTCTGAATTTGGCCTCAAGCCTGCAAGGCCGCCCATATCTAAATTGCAAGGGTTTAGGAGAGTTTATCTTATATAAGAGGAATATAATACTGGAGCCAAGTAGAGGCAGCGTGAGCCAACACCTCACATCTCCCAGGGTGTGGTGTTCAGCCCACTCCCAAACCGCCTGGTTGTGTTGCAGTTATCTCACTCCATTTGACTGCAAATTATAGTCATTGATCTCCTGTAACATGACACCTCTATACTTGTTTGCAGGTCTCTTGATACTGAAAAATCAGATAAACAAATTTGCTGAAAATAGATTCAGACTAAGATAAAACCTTTTCAGGAATATCACCTAGATGTCAAACACAAAAAAACGCAACAAGCAGCCAAGCAAAAGGAAGTGAGAATCATCAGTCCTGGTGTGAAATACAAGGCCTTCGGGAAAGTAGAGAGGGTCTTGAGTCAACCAACAGTTAACTAAAGTGGCAAGCTGTTTTGACTATCTCTGCAATTATGCTTTCAGATGTAGGAGAGCTTGATTTTTAGAGGTGTTTATCCATTCTTTTCATTAAAACTATTCCTCTTGAAGTGATGTCAGATGGTAAAGCTCTCACACTGAGAAATTTAAAATACTTCCAGTGTAGAATCTGAAAGTAAATAATATTACAAATTACACTTATAAAATATAATGAAACAACCTTGCTCTTTAGGTCAGTGCTTACATTGCACAGATTTGACTGATGAACTAGAATCTGATTTATGGTCCAAAAATACTCACCCTATGTCCCTTGTCTGTATTCCAGGAGACCAGATAAATACACAATGATTTCTTGAGAAGAAAGATTTTGTAAGAGCCGTATACATAAAACTTAGTACTTTGTGAATTAGAGGTGGTCTGTCTCCATAGATAATCTTATTTTTAAAAACACTATCTTTCTATTTAGCTAGGGACCTATAGCAGTATTTGTTTGTGCCGTTGGTTAAGGAAAACAAGGCTTGCTTCTTGCCTGAGAATGTTTTCCTGTCTTCCTTTTTCTTTAATCTTTTTCAGGATGAGCCTCGTGATGTAAATAATATTGACAATTTGAATTCACTCTAAAAAACAACAACAGAAGTGTTTTGTCTTACTGCAATAGCAGTGTAAAAGTTTAGACACTGGCAGGAGCACCCTGGGGGGTGTAAGGTCACTTGTTGGGTTTTTTAAATCCATTCTCTCTTCATTTCAAATGACCACTGGAATGTCATGAGCATTTGGAAATCGCTGCTTTTGCCTGGAAGGTATGTTGAGTCTTTGCTGTGGAGAATGACCATAATGCTTTAAAATCTAACTGACCATCAACATTTCCAGATGTGTAAGGAGGACTGATTTCTTTCTCAAAGCTCCTTTTCAACACACAGCCAGCCAGCAACACTGTTCAGAACATATGGAAAAGGCACCAAGCGTCTGACCCTCTGCTGGAAGAGACCTTTACTTGAGATTTGTCCAGTGTGTATCTTACATAGAAACTAGAGCTAAGTATACAAAGCAAAACCACATTTTTGGCTTTAGTGAAACAAATTGCAGCTCCTGACACTCCAAAAGAATGCAGGCTACAGAAAAAGGAAGAAAAGAAATGAATGCATCCAAAGCAAAAGAAATCCAACATGCTTAAATCCAAACCCTCCCAAATGTTGTGTTTAAATTAAAATATCAAGGGAGAAATTTACTTTGACACAGTATTTATTTCTGCTAAAAAGGTCCTGTGCACCTCCCTTTCTGCATGCACATCTACAGTAATAGTGATTTCAGTGATTTTAAATTATTGTTGATTCTTTAATAGAACACTAAAGGGAATAATATTATTAATTTTTGAGAACAGAAAACCCTCATACAAATTAAATTACACATGCAAGGTGATACATATTACATGTATTTTTTTATGACATTGTACATGTAATGCAACCTCAAATACCATAATTTCTTCTTCAAAACAAGTCTTTTGCTCTTTGTCTCTTTCCTCCTCTCCATGTAGCAGAGCAATATACCTTTAAATGAGCAAAATTCCCAGAGCAACAAGCAAACAAAAACCTAAAGCTTGATTTAATGTTGTAACACCATGGCAGTAAATTAAGACTCAGGAAATGTCCTATTCCAAATGCATAGCTAATAAGAGAGACTTAAGGCACTGTTATAAAATATAAACTATTCACCAATTCTTTGCAGGGCTGTACTCCAGGGAAACTCTATTCTGCTTTGCAGAATTCTGGGGCTGACAGAAATGTAAATAGAATAAATGTCTATATTGGGAAGAGGTTTTGTTTTCCACATTGAAATTATCTCAAAGAATTTATAAACCTACAAGTGAATAATACTTTATTTTGCCAAACCCCAGGTATGATAAATATATCCTCTCAGAGGTGCATTTTGCTTTTGTTTTAAAGCAGCAACAGCAGACTTGTTAATTGTATGAATTACAACTTATGAACAATGCAGGACCCTAAGTTAGGGGAGCTGTTTTGAGGTTTTCCTGCAGAGTATGATGCCTATGTCAGTCCAACTGTTGTTTGATTCTCTAGTATCTGACATCCCATTTCACTTCATTTTTTGGCAGAATTTGGCCTCAAAGCTCAGGAAGTAAAAGGTGGTTACACAGCTTTTTGCACTTATCACTCTTGCTGCCAGTAAATGCTGTGGATCCTGCCATACATTCAGCCTTTTAGAAACATTTGGAACAGATGTATTTCAAACTATAAGAAGTTATTTTTACATTGGAGAAAAGAGTGTAAAAAGAGCCTTTCATGTTAGTTTAATTGGGTCAACTTACAGGACCAGCCCTTTGGCAACAGCATAACTTTCTTCTTGTTGATAAAGCCCTTGGCATTAGACCACATTGAAATACGTCCTGTGTTTCTATCACGGATGTTACATTTATATTTTTTTTTTCTTGTTTCGACAGTGTCATCACATGATGGATGAAAACATGAAGTAGTTCAATCCCAATGACTGAAAAATGGCTCATCCAAAATACTAACTGCACTTCCATTTTATTGTTTGAGCCATTCCAAATTCCTTGACAACCTGTAAAACATCCCAGATATTTTCATTCTTTGACTGATGTACAAAGGAATCTCTTTGCAGAAGCCTTCACTGTATCTTTAAGACACTAACTCAGGGAAGGAGTCGATGTCCTCTTTTGTCTTGTCCAGGTTCAGTATGGGGTTTGTCCTCAAAGAAGGGTTCCTTGTACAAGGCGTGGCAAACAATTAATAATAGCTGTGTCCTGAGGGTACTTGGTGAGGGGTGACACAGGAAAATGCATCTTTAGCCACAGGGTATGTGAAGAGAAGCACTCATGCACAAAGAACAGACAAGAAAGTGAGAAAGGGAACAGAAAAAATCCAGGGATACTTAAACTGGCCAGGCCCAGCAAAACGGGGATGGGTTGGTGCAGATTTAAAAGGTCCAAAAGTGATATGTAGAAATTCTGGGTGGTTATATAGGCTGCTGAGTCCAGTCACAGTTATAGGGAAGGGACAGAATAAGATTTGTTCCAGGCAGTTTTTAGCTGTACAATAAAACTCCACAAAATGTTTCAGGAAAAGGTGTTGCTCAGGAGCATTTGTAGATGAGCCTCCAGGGAGATATCAGGATATAATGCCAGGTCTTCACACAAATACATCTCATACTGCAAAAATCTGTGTGAAATTGATCCTTTAGTCACACTTTGTTGGCCTCTTAGATAACTTCTCTTTACTTGAAAAATGAAGAGGATGTAAAAATAGCAATATGCCATGGAAATCATCAGGGATTTCTTATGTGTGTCCAAGAGTAGATATATGGCCTCTGGAACCATTGTGTATCTGCTGAAGTCATTAGATTGTTGGATGATTAGCTTGGGGATGACGGGGTTCAGGTCCTTGGCCACAGTGCCCAGCATTGGATAGCGAATATCCCCATCGGTTCCAGCAGGCTTTCCAGCAAGTGTGTTCTGTTCAAATAGCTTGTGCCTCTGGGATGAGATCTGCTTGGTATCAGTACACACAGGCATTGACATGTTCCTTGTCAATGTTTTTAGGAATTCAGCTCCTTGCTAGCTAGTTGCAACATCCTGATGTTGGAAGGCAGCCCATAATGGAAAAAAGCCTATGGGTTTACACAGAAACAAGCTGATATGTATATGAGGATTTATATCAGCCTTGGCAGGTCAAACAATTATTGAAATGTACTGTCTTTCCCACCAGCACAGGGTGGTTTATGCCTAGAAATAAGAGGATAATTGAAGACTGGGAGAGTTAGAAGTGATTTCTTTTGGAATCAACAGACCCTGGAAATTTTTACTACTGTTACTGTGATTATGTGTGTGCAGAAAATTCTCCAGGGGAACGAGCAAGGTCTGTGGTTGTCTCATAGCATAACATGCTCACATGATGTCCTGCCTTGATAGAACCTGACAAACAATTTATGCCCTCCAACTTTCTGGAATGGGACTGATGCATGGGTAGAAGTCCCGGGTCAGTGGGATGGGGTTTGGTATCTCAAATCAAGGGGTCCTTTCTTTTTTCTCCTTTGTTCATGAGTCTGCTTTAGAAGAGAAGTTGCTGTGCATCAGACCAGTGAAGGGAGGAGAAACCAGTCATTGACATTTCCTCACACTCAACTTTGATCAGATGTTATAATATTTTTAGTAAAAAACATCCTTACCAGCTCCAACACCAATCAATTAGTTGGTTTAATATATATTTTGACTTAAACGTTTCAAAGTGCCACTTATCTTAAACAAAGCTCTGATCTTGTTTTTCTGAACATGCTGGACTGCTTCCTCTAGTCATATCCCAAATCTCCCACAGCCTTTTTCTCCCTCAGTCCAGTGGTCAAGTGTCTCAGAGGAGCAAATGATGTGGCCTCCTGCTCCTTCTCCTTCAGCTGTGCCCCTGGGGTAGTAAACAACCATCACCTCTAGCACAGTGTTCATATTTGGAATTAGAAAGAATGAAAGTTGCTTCTTCTGTCAAACATTTTGAGTTCTCTGACATCTCTTTGCAAAAGAAACAGCCTCCAAGCTCTGATTTCTCTGGATATCTCCACCAAAGCAGATATCTAATAATCCCCGGGTTTGCAAAATATTTCTCATTTCTACATCAAGCAGCAATATTTATTTTAGCTGTGCTTACTAGGACATTGTGACAGGAGAGTTTCTGTCCTTTAATTCAGTGCTGAGATCATCACAAAGATTGTATGTTCCTTCTGATTACTCTTTTTGCTTTGTACTTCCTCAGTTTTCTATATTTTATTTTTGGAAAAGATTAAATTAAAGCAATGGTGCTGGTCTGAAAGAGGGGTTGGGGACTGTGGTTACTGGGTCAAAGCCTAAGCAAGCAGGGAGAGAGAAGGACCATCTTTTGATCACCTGAGAAAAAGCCAATAGGTTCCCAGGGGAATAAGCAGCAGTACTTCCTGAAGTGGGTTTTGAGAAGGGGTTCAGGATGCATATTTTAATAGTCAGTTACACCACACCTTTTCCAGCACAGCTCTGATCTCCACATCACAGAACTCCTAGGGGGAGCCAATGGGTGTAATGAATTCTATCAGCTGAGTTGAATAGTACATTAATAGCTTCCTCTGCAAATGCAGAAAGAGGCTCCATGGTATTTTGCTGACTCTTTTCACTGTGAAGGGTTCTATGGTCACTGACACTAGTGAAGAACTTTCCATTTTGTTATCTAAAAAATAATTGGTTTTAGGATTTAATAATGTGTACAAATAATTTTGTTGAGTACAGAGAAGGTACCTACAATTAGGATTATAAATTGATCTTTCTGTAATTCAAATCTAGGAACATAAGCATTAATTTAAAAGCTTAACATTCATGACCAGTGTTTGAAAATAATACTCCTGTAATTTCATGTGTGGTGATCTCTGGAACACTTCAAGAGCACATGTTTTACATCACTAAAATGTCAATGTGCACTTTTTGTGCAATCAGAAGATATATTATTCATCATGCAAACAGGGATTTGCACAGTTGCTTAGAAAATAGGCCATTATGTCTCTGCATCATGTGAGTTTTAAAGAGATTTTAATGTCTAAATGTGGTACAAGTCCTCCCTCCATCTTACTCTTCAAAAGGGCTGGAAATTCACAGGTAACATACAGCATATACTTGGCAAAGTGCAGGTTTTTGCCGTTGTCTTAAACTTCATGTAGCATGTTCTCCATTCCCCGAATCCTAGGCTTTCAGATTGTAAAATCATCTTTCTAAATAAAAAGATTAAAAAGATGGTTTCCAAAGCTGAGGTGAGCTTTGGTTCAGAGCCCTTTCAGGCAGGGCAGTCCATCATGTAGGGACAATATGGATCTATGCATGTTTGCATTTCTGCAAAGTCAAAAATGTAATGGCTTTCTCCCTACCAAAAATGCGTTAAGCCACCTGTTTTCATTGAGGGATTTCTTTCTGGGAGCCACATCTCTTCCAGAAAAAAATCCTTTGATGCTGCCACACCAAGGTCTGACAGTCACATGTCAACACACATTTCATGTGAGAATGATATACTTTTAATTTACTATGGCAAAAGAGTCTTCAAGGCTATGTACCTAATATTTTTAGCTGTTGCTGCTATTAGGGAAACTAAGGCAGAAAAGCATGCTAAAAAAGTAGCAGTATCAGCAATGTCCCAGTAATTTTCTCCCCAGTCATTTTCTGCTGTAACTGTGGCAGCACAGCAGGTTGGGCGGAGAGTTCACAATATTTTGAAAGGCCTTGTTAATATTTAAAGGACTAATTCTATTGCACAAGAAAGGAAATCCTCATTTATCGCCAGGATTTCACATATTTATGCCATCAGCAAATGTCTTTTGTATTCCTCACTCACCCAAAGCCCCATCATGACTCATTGAAAAGAATTTTGTTGCAATAAACTGCTTGCCATTGTTCATATTTGGGGCCAATTTTTCTAAGATGCCTCACAGTAAATCCACAAAGGACAAGGGCTTTGCTGTGCCCCTCATTAAGGCATCTCCCTGGATGTCCGTGTGCACTTTCTGGGCTGCCCACAAAGAAATTGGGAAAGTTGGTGTTTATGTGGAGAGACAGAGGCAAGAGCATGGAGTTGGGGGCTGAGCACCTGGCAGTGCTGAGGAGAAGAGCAGGGCTTAAACTCTTACCTCTGAGTGGTCTCAGTGCTTCACTTGTCGTCAAGTTTATTAATTCCAAGCTCTCCTCAAGAAATAAGCCACAGAGAACAGTCACTTAATGAGAGCCTGGGCATAAAGTGATTTTGAATTCAAGAAGTACCAAGACATTATTTTTTCCAGAATCACTCACAATGGTTAAGTGCTAATGATATGAAAAGGGATTCAGTAAGTATTTGCCTTATTTTAAAAGTACTGGCAGACTGTCTCTGGATCTCATGAGAATGAAGTGCTTTCCGTTTTCTCAGTGCCTGAGTGGATACAAAAAAAGACCATTTAGGCAGAAGAGTTTTCAGTTTGGTTTCCTACAGAAATGAGGCAAAAAGGATCCCAATCTGCAAGATCCTGTCCAAATAATTCCAAACCCACAGACTAATTCTTACCAATTTAGCAGAGGAGATATTTCATAGATATCAGCCCCCGCAAACTTTGTGAAAATCAACATCTGGGCAGAGGAGAAAGGCCCCATTAATGCTTCAGTCCATGAAGGAAAACTCAGCTGCTCCCCATGCTGTTTGACTGCAGACAGCTGTTGCCAAGCTTGCAGGTATATCTTGGCCAGATGCCCATGGCTTGTGGCCTCAGGTTTCCACATGGCCAGCCAGCTTCACACATTTATGCACCAGAAAAAAGGAGCCTGGGGAGGAAAGGTGAAGCAGGACACAAATTTGGTTTCATCCCTTCCACCCTTCCACTGCTATTGTCCTGTTTCACTTGCAGACTAGGTTTCATAAACAAATGTCTGCAGGGATTTAAATCCCACTGCCTGCAATTTCTACTGTATTTTGGAAATCCCATCACAGAAGCAGAGTTCTGTCATGCTTGGTAACTTGGTATAGATTGGTTAATTTGATATCACTTGTGTCAGCTGCCTATTTAGGAGCTTAAGTAAGAGACAACGATGACAAAAGACTACACTTACAGCCAAGTTAATGTGGTTTCAGGAAAAAAATGGGACTCGTTAAATGCTCCTGATGTCAGAGCTCTAGAGGAATGGGGCAGGTAGCTGGCACAGTGGACTTCTGTGGTGCACTAACAACCCATAATGCTGTGCTTTTGTGTATCTAGCAAGACATTTAACAAGTTACTTAAGGTATGGCTAGCTGACATCTCCAAATGAGGTCACCAAAAGAGAGATGTAACTAAACAGACCAGGGATGGTTCTGTGGTTGTCACAGGGACCACTGTTAAATACACTGCTACCTACTGAGATCTTTAATGACCTTCAGAAAAACATTAAATCTCTCCTGATAAAAGTTTTGCAAAAATCAGTGTGTACTCAGCATAATTGCAAGTTGAGAAGAATAATTTTCTCTGGAGTATTTTTTTAAGAACAGGTTAGCCTAGGTCTGTTGAGGATGATTGGATCATCCTTTCTCTGTGGACAGTTTAGGGGGATCTTGAGGTCCATTCCAGGGTTACGTGTCTGCTGGCTTGCAACCTGGACCAAAGTAATTATGTCAGGCTAATCATCTGTGTCTTAGATGTTCTCAAAACTTTTCATTGACACAATACTTTAAAGAGTACTAACACCCAAAAGTAAAAAGTTCAGGCAAGGCTGATGCATGTACAGTCCTGGTTCATGCTTGGCTTTGTTACCATAAAGGAGGTTGTGAATCTGATGTCTTCCAAACGATGGTTTCCCTTAAGCTATGAAATGGAAAATCATTCAAACAAACAAACAATAGAAATATTATTTCCACTTGTATTTTCAAGGAACAGCCTTTCGTAAACTATTGCCAAGTCAAATTGACTTTCTACAAGACAAAATGCATACAGCCTAATGTAAGCAACTCTATCAAACCCAGAAGTTCCTAGATGGGTGAGTCTTCATTGGCCAGTGTTTGGAAATTGGGTGGTCTAAGAAAAGAAGGAATCTTTGCACTCCTAGTCTGACCCTAAAGCGTTGTGTTTACCCTGCTATAGTTTTGTAGTAGAGCAGTGCTGCTGAATGGGCACAGTTAATAAATCCTTAAGTGTTGGTGTTGTGGCTAGCTCCATGCAGAAAGGAAGGGCAGGGCACTTCCATTTCTTGGATGGCCATTGCCAAAGCTGTATCTGATGGGATCCCAGCCTCTGTCAGAGTAGGGCTCCTTTCATGGCCACACACAAAAGGAAGAAGGCATTTCTGCAGTTCAGATATTCGACAATCCAAGGCCACTGAGGAACCAGAGAGACTGTGAACTGCTCTCACAGCCTAGATAGGGACCCTCTCAGTAGGTGGTAGAGATTTAGGCAGCTTGTTTCGAAAAATCTCACGGTTCCCACTTTTTCCGCTAGGTTTCCCTCAGGCAGGGGAGAAATTGCCTGCCAAAGGGGACCTTTTTGCACTGATGCAAACTGGTTATAGATACAGGCAAGAAGCTGCTCTTTAAGCTGTTCTTTATGTCAACCAGTGCAGACGAACCAGCAAAGAAGGAGAAGAGATTCAGTCAGCTGCTTGAGCAGTCAGCATTACCCACCATCCTGCCTGCCCCGTGGCAGCTGGGAGGAGGGAGGTAGCTCTGGCACTGGGGCTGGTCTCCTGGCTCAGGACAGGACATGTGTGGGGAAGGTGGGCTCCTACTTGCGCCACGAGTAAATGAGAATCAGCCAGCTCTCAGCAAAGTAGTACTCAAGGAAATCAAGTGTGGGCATAGCCTGGCTCATCTAGTGGGGGGTGATGCAGAGTAAATCACACACAGATATCCATGCTTACATAGGCTGCTTCCAGAAAAGAGGAAAGAAAAATGCCAACTGTGCAGTGAGTTGTGCCAGTGGGTGAGCTCAGGTGTTGGTGCATTCCCTTATGAGAGTGCTGGGAAGAAATGAGTGGCTGTTGCTGTGGCTCCAGAATGCACATTATGGAATCTCCTTACTCTGTCTGATACAATAACCAGATGAAACTGCTAGATAGAAATCATGAATCATCACCCCTAGTAAAATGCATATGTTACACAGCTGTGCTCTGAGCCAGCCACTTTCCTATCAGTATGTCTGTTAAATCTTCTAGAAGCAAAAAGTAGTCTGTTCTTCCTGCCCAAGTGGGTGCATTTCCCCAGACTTGCTGCATGGTTGTGTCTGATCAGGTCCAAGCAGTCATTGTAGCCCAGCAGCTCAAGAAGGCATTACAAGAGCAGTGTGCTAGTTCAGTGTTAAGCAGTGATTACTTACAGGAAGGTAAATAGGCCTGGTCCATGGAACTACTTCAAAACTCAACAAGGTGTTTTTTCAAAGACAGAAGTTTATCAAGCAATGGGCTATTATCCCTAACACCAAAGAATTTGCCTGTTTGAGTTAGCTTTGTTTTGGTTTTGTTTTAAAAGCCATGATATTTATATGAAATGCTTACCCAGGAGAAATATTAGAAGAATGTAATAAAGCTTGTAAAATTAGACATTCAAGAAATACCAAAGTCAAACAGCAGTACACTCCTAACTCATCTCCATTGCTTTAATGGTAGTGTTTAACCACATGAATGCAAAGTCTCTCCTCCGCCTTGTTTGGAGTGAATGATTGTCTCTCAAGTTATATTACAGCTTTTTCTCATTCAGTACCTAGCATTATGTCTTATTTACTTGTGATATTGAAGATAAAACTGTTTGTTCCTGGCTTAGTTTGATGCTTGTCATTATGGTAACTTGGTGGGTCACAAACATTACCACAGTTATTATTCTCAAGCTTTGTTGAAATAAGTGTACATTTTGATGACTGTGTGCATGGGAAGTTAGCCAAAGAAAGGTAAAAGAGAAAAATCTGGGATTTGGGAATCTTCTGGTAGAGGAGTCCATTGTGTAAATGCTCATGCAATTCAGCAAACAACCCAAATCAGATTAGTTCAGGTTCCTAAAAAAAGAGGAATATGCAGAAGACCAGTAAAAAGCTTAGTTCATCTAGTCCAGTATTATCTAGGAAGAAGTGAATAGTAAATCTTATTTGCTGGCCCACATTCTGCTACATTACATGTGAAACTAACATTTTTCATCTGTGGTCCCTAGCCTCATCTCCTAAAATTAGTTATTTTCTACAGAATCTGGATTATATGAACAGTTTTATATCACATCTAAGTCTATTGTATTTCTGAAGCTTCTCTTCGCTTTGCACTAACTCCAGTAAGGGATTGTATGGGAAAAAGAATTAAGTACTTGTGGAATTGCAAGACAGTATCCCAACAAACAAGCATAAAAGGAACTGCTTTAAGCTTGTAGAGACAGCCCTGCTTCAGACCTTAGCTGATATTATCAAACTTAGCTTTATAAGTACTGATCTTTGCTGTTTCCCTGTATATAACTTCCCAGTTTCCTTTTAAAAGACTATTTCTGCCCCCAAATATTTTACAACACAACACTGTTAAGGCATTTGTTTGTCACCTGAACTGCATCTGAGGCCTTAAAAAGTATTACACAGACCTCTGGCACTTTAAATAGCATAGTTACTGGCCATCCATAATTGCTGCTTATCCACAGGGACCTAGGCAAGGGCAGAGAGAGAGGCCACTGGTCACCATCTCCTTGCACAGAGGGATGGTGAACATCAGGCGAGCCGGGCTCAGTCTTGGCCTCAGGATGGGGAGATGCTCTGGTAAGCAATGTCTTTGTAGGTGGGTGTTTCTCATCTCTGCCTGCTGATTCCTGCCACTTCTGCCCATTTGCTGCATTCTTTGCTGTTCCTCTGCTATCTCCCATCTGAGGCTTCCCACTCTTGCAGTCACAACTTGGGTGACATAGTCCCTGTGTTCCTGTGCTCCTGCAGCCAAATCCTAAGTCCTACCCTCAGAGCAAGGAGGCTTGAGTGTTTTTCTTGTAAGTGTACAGTGGGTTTTTTAATGTGAGCTAAACCCCACATTTTTTTCCCTCAGGCTCTGTTCTCAGAAATGACTGAAATATTTGGGCCCAAAATCTTAAAAAATGTGTTTGGAGAAGAATTTAGGTTTGGTTTCCTTCAGTCCTGCTTCTGGTGTTTGTTGTTACTGTCTTAGAGGGGAAAATGGGCAGCTGTAGTAGAATTGGGAAAGGACTGAGAAGCACTACAGACAGGTCAGGCTAATCATGCAGTCTATGTTATATATACGTAAAGAACTTAAGGTATTTATATTTCCCCAAACAGTGCTTGACAGCAGAAAGCATTTATATGCTATCCAGTATCTGTGAAATCTACCATAAGTGCTTTTATAGGATGATTTAACATCAATAATAGTTCCATTTCATGCCAAAAATATTTATACTCTGTGATTGCTACAACCCATGCATTAATGAAGGATAGCAGAAAAAGTAGAGTGGGTGAGAGAAGTTAGGACAGTGTTTCCCTTGCAAGCATACCAGGGGCCATGGAGTGCTGTTAGACTCCAGAATTTCAGGAGAAATGAATTCTTTGCCTGATCCAGTATGGCAGCTTGAACAAAAGAGAGATTTTGATGAAGCAAACAAGGATAGACAAGAAAACTTCAGCTCCTTGAAGGTGGGATAATAGCCAAGGAGGGAGGTAATGGCACTACAATCCTTTTGATAAAGGCTCGATGAGTGAGGCTTGAATCAGTTGAGCAATGCAGTAGCTCTGCTGACTCACAGCTCAGAACCTCAAATCCTGGAGGCTAGAGGCCTGGACTTGGAACACAGTGTTAAATTGAAAGGAAGGTGCCTTCTAATTTGATGTGATGGCAAGCATCCTCATTTTTCCAGAAAGATGTGATGAAGTAACAAATGCTTGGTTGCAGCATACCTAACTCGCTCCTTCTGTCCAGTGGTTTTTATATCTTTTTGTCAACAGGATGTGTTTTGTGGCTGCTCTTCGTTTACACATACAAAAGGGCAGTTTATATTCCTCTGTAGGACTGTCCCTATTTTATAGGGCCAGCTGCTTGCAAGAAGTTTTGGAGAGTAAAATTAAATGAATAATTTCATACTAAGTCACAAAAAAATGCATGTGAAACATATTTTTTCCACTCTGGCTTTAATTTACTTGGTCACAATGTCACAGGGGACTAATTTTGTCATTTTCTGGAGGCACGATTACATTATTGTTGTGTATGTCTGTCTGGTTTTATCAGCTGTGTGTGGCATCACATCAAATAATATGAAATGACATGACTGGTAGAGTCTGATGGGATGCTCTGGGAGAGCCTCTGAGCAGACATGTCATCTTTAATGCATCTACAAGGAGTTTTGGAGTGCACTTTGTTCATCCTCACCATTGCCTGTAATTAGTGCACCAGTAAGATCCTGCTCCTACTGTGATGGTCCTGGGAAACAGTTCATGCATTTGATGCCCATAAATATGGGCCATGTCTCTTGAATTATGATGTCCAGAGGGAAAAGAAAAACCTCTGAAGATATCACAGAGACATCCAGAAACCTTTTCTTTTATGATCTCTTGCTTTTGCCATTTATGCAAGATTTCAAAAGTTAAAGTCCTTCTGAATTTTCTTCCCTCGTTTCTTGGCCAGAGTCTGCCTAGTTTCTGCCCAAGACGAGAGTTGCTGGCAGCTCTTCGGGCTGTGTGACTTGTTTGGGAATGTTTGTGAGGAGCATATGCCCATGTACACCTCTTTCCTTGGGCCACAGGAAGCAGGCAGCCCCAAAAAGGCACAGCAAAGCTCTTCCCTTCGTTCTCATCTTTAAATGCTATTGAGGAGGGAGAAGTGAGCAGCAAGGCAGCCCTTGCCCCCTTGACAGTGTGGTCCTTGGCCTCGTCTTGCCTGGATCCTGTGTGTTGGTGAAAGAACTGCCCTTCTTTCTGCATAAGCTGAAGCCTGTCACAATCACAATGAGATTTCTACCTTACCTCCAGCCTGAAGGCCAGTGCTCCCTCTACCTCCATGCCAGACATCACATCTCCCCTAATGCTAATGGGGAAGTCTAAAATTAAGCAGGAACGTAGAAGCAGCTCCCAGATGAACCATGGCCAGAAGCCCATGATTAAAGACATAGCAGGCTGCAGGTCGGCTAAGACTGCCAACAAACCTCCTGAGCAGGAAGAAAACACTTAGAACTGTTAAAGCACTTAAAGGTATGAAACTGCTTTCTGAGCTAGGCTCCCTTTTTATTTGTTACTTTTTGGTTTGCCTATTATTTTTTCCAGGGAATTCATGCTGCAAACAGTAGGTTCCTGAAAAAGATGCTCCTAACCTGAGCCACAGTTTGAGTTTTGGAAGGATCAAGGCAGCAGAGTGACTGAAAGGGTTTACAACAGGATCAGGCTGTGCTGCTCTCAGCTCTGGTGCTGGCTCTCTCTTTCCTCTTAAGTTTCACCAAGCCACTTAAACTCTTCTGCAGCTTCACTGCTGCACAACTTAAAACTTGTTTCAGATTGAGAGCCTTCTCTCCTAAGACTGAAATTTCTAAGAATGAGGAGCTACAAGACTCCAGAGGTGTTGTGCTAAAGGCAGCCATACTTGAAGTTAATGAGTGCATGAGATCAAACATGTTACGGTCTTTCTCTTTTTCTATATTTTATTTAATTTGTGCATTTGAATTGCTTGGGGGAGGAATCTTGGCTCTGCTGATTTCTGAGTATTGTCAACCGCAATAATACCACAATGTTACCCTTTGGGTATAGAAGTTATGAAGTTTTGTCCATACAGTCATTGTATTAGTAACTTTTCCTATTTCTACATGTCTTAACACAGGAGCAGAGGAAACATTTACACTTTTTTTTCTTAATAGGAAAAAGTGATGGCTAAACCACATTTTGGCAGGGGAAGTAGGGATAGGTATATGAGCTAAAATTTCTTTTAGCTCTCTTTATATTGGCTAATTGTCAAGTTGACTTGTTTCCATTCATGGTTATGTACAGTACTGGAATTTATATGTATGTATATGTTTATATATGTATGCAAACTGGGCGCACTTTTTTTTTTTACAAACTTATTTTGTTGTCACTGTAGAAAATAAAAAACAACAACTACAGCAGACTGTGTGTTGTGGAAGGTGGTTAGTTTGATTTTGTCACACACAGCATTAGATTGTACCAGTGAGTGATAGAACAGACTTACCAGCAGTCTACTGCCTCAGGTCCCTGTGTATTTATTCTTCCTGATTCATTGTGTGGTGAGGGAAGCGTAACAGCGCATCAAGACAAGCACTCAGTGCATGAGAAAAGAAGTAGCAGCTAAAATCCATTTTCCTGAAGTTGTTCAGCTGCATCTCTTGAGATATTTTAGACTAAGCTCTAAATCTAGGGCTCCAAAATCTGGGATGGTTTGGGTACCATGCTGAGCCACAGTGAGTTCAAGAGACTCTATCCTTCTCTGTAGGAGGCGATGGTCTTGCAGAGAAGGGAACAGGCTGTATTTTGGCCAGGATCAAAGGCTCTGGGAGAACCTGCTGCTCAGCTGCTGTCATGGGATGGCTAGTGCTTGGTGCCTTCTGCAGTGAGGAGGTCACTGGGCAAGCCAGGCTCCTTTAGTCACCCTCCTACTGCTTTGACACTGCCTGCTGCCCAACTGTGGATACCCAAGCACAGAAAACTAGAAGAATTACATAGATTTTATAGTCTCTTCTCTGCCACTATTTTCCTGTACCAGACTGGCAGTCAGTCTTATTTCAGATCTTAATTGCATTGACTGTACTATAGAAGCAAAAGCTGCAACAATTATAATACATTTCTGGGTCAGAAGTCCTTCTCAGGAGAGGATTTTTTGCAAACATAGTTGCCCTGCCTGAACAGGATGGGATTGTTGGCATCTACTCATACTTTCAATATTTTGCATGCACAATTAGGATCCTAGTATTTTGCCAAGTCTGCTAAAATCTAGAATTTTAAATTTAGAAGACTAAAGTGCTTCCTGAAAGGGAAGTCTGCACTGTGTAGACTGTGAGATTTGAAATTCAAATTCATCTGTTGTTCTGGCCAAGGAAATCCTCCAGCCAAAGCACTTCTGTAATACCCAAGAATCGACTGGAAAATAACCAGCATAATAGAAGTTTCTACTTGTGAAAAGTACAGCTTTTCTGATCTGTTCAGAAATGTTTTGGGTTTTTTTATAGAAAGGGAACTTCTTAATTTTTTTTTGCCTGTAAGCTGTTAGTAGAATCTTATGATTTATACAGGGTATTTCTTTCACCATCTGCTTCAAAGACCCAAACTGCTTGTTACTGGGTATGTGAGGTTTGTCCTTGGTTAGGATGGCAGGTGATCACAGCTCATCACTGTCTGATGAGTGAAAAGGTAGAGACTGAAAGAACAACACTGTGACAGCTTTACTTGGTCCCATGGAAGGATTGATGTTTATGATGTGCATAACGAACCTAAAGCCCTTTGTATTGCTTTTTCTAGGTGGTGAATGACTATCCCCTTAGTCTGAGTGGGGGTCTCAGTCTAACACAGATGTTTTAATGAGTTTTTCAGGTTCTGTAGTGATGGTGTTGCCAAGGCACCCCACAAGGTGTACAGGGCCCCTCCAGGCGCCTTGCTGCTTCTGGATAGTCAAGCAGCTCCTCAAGGCACCTCCTTTCACCAGCAGTGAGATGCAAGTTTGTATTCCCCACTGTCAGTTGTTGGATAAGCCATTGATATCCACATCTGCAGTTTCTGGGCTGGACAACAGATGTTGTGTCCAATGAGGAATTTTTATTCCAGACCTAAATTTGGCTATGACTGTCCCAGACTCTCTCATTTGGCCCCCAGCAATTTGGATTACTGAGGGAGGATCCCCATAAGCTCTCTGCTCATTGCATTGACATCTGCATAGCCACAGGTCTACATGATTTTTGCTTTGACATCTTGTAGTAGGGCAGCCTAGACTGAAAGTCCCTGTTCTTGGTGACCACCTCAGCAAGAGGGGTCCTTTGGCATCCTGCATTGTGGGGCTGGGGGGTGCAATCATGTGCCATCAAGGCTTGCTCTTTTCTTGGACTGGCTGAGGTGGTAGAAAAAAATAATAAATAAATGGAGGCACCTTTCTTATCTGCAGAATAATTTGTAAAGCCACACAAATAAATACACTAAATCAGCATCGAGAAAATTTCATCAGCTAGCCTTGAAAGCTTTATGATTTGTTGGCTCAATTTTGAGCCTTTCACCTTTGTACATTGAACTACCAGCCTAATGCAACCTCTGCTTTTCTCTTGTGAGTAGAAATAAGCCAAAGAATACATCTATCTAAAATATGGGGGAGGATAGAGAAAAGAAAAACCCTAATTTAAGTGCAGTTTATTTCTGTCCCAGTGGAGGTGTGTGAGACTCCAAAGTGAAACTGATTCATCATGAGAGCTCAGCAAGGTCTGGTTTCTACCAGTCTCTGAATTCAGAGGGTGCTGTGGGAAGGATTGCATCCATCCAGAGTGGTGCATCTCTGCTGATGTGGCAATGGACTAGCTCTGGATCATCCGTGTGAAAAATGACAAGTCTGTGCATTTAAGAATAAACCTCTTTGCATATTAATTGCCATTAAATTGTGAGAAGGATGGAAGGGAGGGAGGAAATGAGATAATCCCATCTCTGTGGAGTATAAGTAATTATTGTATTGTTAGCTGGATAAAAGCCGTTGCCAGCTCAACTGTAGCATTTGATTTGTTGGAAGGCAAGAATGCGTCAGGTATTTCTGAGTCTGGAATGATTGCATTTCCAATTGCATGGTACTTGAGCATATGGTATGGCGCTTCAGTGGGATACTAAATTCAGTTTTAATGTGACTTAAGTGGAAGGTTAGGTTTATGAACACCCTGCTAAGTCACACTGCACTGAAAATTGGACTGTGTTGAGGCACAGACACAGATAATCATAGCAAGGCTCTGAGTGTTTCTCTGATGTTCCTTAGATTACATTGAATTTGGCTTGGCTTGTTGGAAAATTTTTGGCATCCATTTAACTGGATTTCCTGTAACTTTTCTAAAAATTGTTTCAGCCTCAAATTCCTTGTTTTAGACTCCCCCACACTCCCCAAACATGTACTTTCCCCCCCTTTTATGATATAATATTACCGTACAGCATTGAGATGTTAAAAAAAGTTACTGGAATAAAACCTAGATTTCATGTAACTTTATTTTTCTATGCAGTGCTTTATATTCAACAGCTATCTAAAAGACCAGATTTCTGTGAGCTCTTTTATTTTAAATATTTATTAACTGAATAAACTAAAGTCTACTAATGAAAGACAAACATGTAATGTATCCCACCTACACAAGCAGCAGTACAAAAAAGATGCTCATCTGGAACAAAATCCACTTGGACAAGAAAATAACGTGCATGTAGATGAGTTGTTCATCCAGAAAGCATCCTCTCCTTCCTGTTTTGAAGAGCATTTCATACTTCCTGTATGCAACTGAGCTATTATTCTTATTTTTAGTTGAGATGGAAAATTGTTTTCTCTCAACACTCTGCCAGTTAAATGTCTTTGTCAGTAAGTTAGAATAGGTGATAACATGTTTGGTATTTGTACTAATCCATTGGTACAAAGTAGACGTGTGTGCTGTGCCTATAGCACTTCTGACACCAGTGTAAGGACACAGCCATATTTTCAACCTCTCGCACAAACAGCTATATCTTTGATTAGTCATTCAAAATGTGGGAGTCTTTCCTGTGTTCCTGTGTGTGCAAGAATGTGAAATTTCCTCTGATGAGTGAGACCACATTTTACATGACTCAGTTTGTCTGACCAGCTAGATGACTCTAGCTGAATTGCCAGTCCAGTAACTCCTGAAAGGAGAAGAGGCATCATCATCCAAGACAAAGATCCTGGCCTGTGTTCTGGAAACAACCCAACATTCTGAAGAAATTTGCCTGGAAGACTAATTATGATTACAAACCTTTGAAAGAAAATATTTGTGGCACGAGAGACAGGGCTGTGACTACCAGCAGTCATCATCCTGTGAGAGAGCGATCACCTCATTTACAAATCTAACTCAGTGGAAGCACTGCTTTGGAGGAGAATCCTCTGAAAGCCAGACATCTAAATCTAAGCAGAAACATCATTTCCATTTCCTGATCTTCTAGAATAAACTCTAATCTAGTCCCACTTTTCCTCAGCAATTTTTCTTTGGCAAATGACATTTCCAGGAAACATGTATAGCTGCTTAGAGCACCACCTCTGTACTTGAACAAAATAGTTGAAATTCAGCACTCGAGCCTCTGAAGTATTTAATCCAAACCCATTTATCTCTCAGATTTGAGCCCAGGATTTGTAGCCCCTGTCTGTAATCACACAGAAGTCAATATTTGACAGTTGTGGGCTTTCTTACTGTGAACATTTCTTGCAAGCTGAGGTGCAGATGGGAGGACATTTCTGAGGCTGAACAAAGCCTTTCTAAACTTCATGTGAACAGCAGCAATCAGACCAGTGTCACTGCTGAGCAACAGTGGATTGTGGTCATGTATTTTGGGTTGTTTTGTGTTTTCTTTTTAACTTTTTTGCCTTTCTGAGGCTGGGACAGGACAGAGCAGTTCCTGTGCCAGGCTCCACTGCTCCTAGTCTCAGCCCCAGTGAGACAGGAAGGCCTCCGGGATTACAGCCGATGCAGATGGCTGTGCTCCAAGGTGCACATTTCCTGCAAGAAAGCTCAGCTGGGAATGCTGAAACCAGCTGGAAAACCAGGACCTACACAAGGCTTCTTCACTGGAGCCTGTGCTGCAAAAAGAAGTCAGAGGGAGTTCAGCAGTGTGAGCTGCTGATCCTGCAGGTTTTTCCAAACCAGAGAGGGCACAAGGTGCTTTGTCAGGAACCTCATGCAAGACTCATATGTGGGCTGACTCACTTGTCCCTGCAAATGAAGACAGGGTGTGAAGCAAGGGAGTAAAATTTCTGGCCAGCATTACCTGAGGTGTCCCTGCAAAGCCCCTGGCTCTTGGTAAGGATGTGCCACCATTTGGGAAGTGCTGTGCTGGCTGCCCTTGGGTCAGAAACTCTTGTGCTCATAGCTGGAACTTGGTGTGGCAGCATTGAAGCTCACAGCCTCCTCCTCCGGGAGCACCTGATGCTCCTACATCCACATCAGGTTTTGTCTCCTCATTCCTCATCCCTCTGGCTGTGGAAGCAGTGCCATCTCCCTCCTTCCTCCCTCCTCCCAGGGCAGTCACCTGCAGCAAGTGAAGGTGCTCCTACATCCTCAGTAAGTCAGTGTCTCTCCCAAAAGCCCTTCTCATCTGCTTGTGCACCTCTCCATGAAGTTAAAAAAATGATGGGGGGAAAAAAACTACTTTGCCTAGAGAAACTGCTGCTCCTTTGCAGAAACCTTTGTTTGTTTGTTTTTTGTTTGCAGCTCTTGTACACAGAGGATTTTGTTTTCTTTTCTCCCCTATATTAATAGGTCTCTGCTGTCACAGTTTGGATCTCCAGCTTAACACAGAGACAGAGTCAGACCACACATGGAGACTGGAGAGGAGATGATGACCCAGTAGAGCTGTACACCAGGTGCATCACCTCCCACGTAATGCTTGGGCCACACAAATGCCCCTTACTGTGCCAAGCAGAAAAAGTCACTAACCACTGACTAAGCACTCCCTGCTTGCTTTCACTGGAGCTATCTGCCTCCAAGTGTACCCCTTTCTTGCTGCTGATGCACTCGGCAGTGCCTCTTCCCCTTCTGCCCTCTCAAACTGTGCTTGAGGTTCCCAAAGAAACAGCTTTAGGGCTGTATTGCCATGCACTGTGGTGCAGAAATGGGCAAGTCCTGGAGGTGGTGGGTTTGCTGGACTTGTAGCCTCCCCAGAGCCCAATGGGTGCTGGTGTTTAGAGGCTGGACTTTAGGGGAAGGGGATTTCCTCTTTCATTGATGGCTCCCACCAGGCTGTCTATGATGTGGAGCAATTAACCACTGCTGTTTGGCTGGACATGCAAAAGAAAACCAGTGCCTAGTTTAACAAACCAGCAGTGAATGCATGTAGTTGTGTCAGGCTTTCTACGTCTGCTTGCTCTCAGGGAGATCTTTCCCTCCAGCCCTTGAGGTAGTACAGCTGTGCCACTTAAATCTCCTGCAAGACCTTTACTTCTGTCTTCCACAACACAAGAGAAAACTGCAGATGTTGAAAACAATGAGAAATATGACCCGTCAGGTTTAAGCTATAAAACAGTTCAGCCTCTGTGATGTGCTGCTCTAATTCCATAGCTGTTCATTGTTTGAAATGAGTTCTTACTTGAATCCAAAAATTAAAAACATTAAGACAGAAATGAACAAGCAATGTTGATTCATATGCAAAGGGATGTCTAAGTTTTTCTTCAAACCCATTCATCATGGGCATGAGAGAGAGACAAACATCACCTCAGCTTTTTCAGTTTTCATAAATTTGACCTAGTTTCGTGTCTGTAAATTTTGTCTGGCCCAGAACACCACTATAAAATCTGTGTTTCTCCAATAGGTTTTATGGACTATAGGAGCTATAGGAGCTATATAGGAGTTCCAGACTCTCCTCTGTTACAGACTGGCAGTAGGCTGAGACCCTTACTGCTCAAAAAACTTCAGCAATAACTTTGTATGAGAGCAGCTTATGTCCGGGCAGCCTGCCCTGAGGCCTAGGGGCTCTGCTGCGTCGTGACACCGCATAGCAGTGTGGTCCCCATCTCCCCTCCACTGCTTTCCCTTCTGTCTGGGTGCACATGTGACAATTTCAGCATCAGTTATTCATTCATAATTGTAGCACAAACCAGCACTAAGATCAGAGAGAATTGGTGATCCTTTCTCAGTCTAGTGCACAGTCACTGAATCTTGTTTTTGAAGGCTCCTGTACTGGTACCTCTCTGCTGTGATGCTTAGCACAAAGATAAATCTCTCTGATAGTGCTGAAAGGGAGAGAAAATCATTCTTAGGTCACCGGAAGTAATTGATTAGGTCGTGAAACCTTTCAATTTTAAACAGAGTGATTTGGTCAAGGTGGGCTGTTTGCATGCAGGCAGCACACTTCTGTACCTTTTAGAATTTGTGGTTAAAATATTCCCCTTAGACTACCTTTTCCACTCCTCTAGCTTACACAAATATTTGACTTGAACTGATACTGCTATTAATCTGTTTAGAGTGCTGCTTTACTGTTTACACAGAGAGGAAAGCTGTAAGCCTGCTTTTCCAAATAGTTTTAAGCAAGGGCAATGCTGCTTTTTAGCACCTGGGATAAATATTTGGGAAAATTTATAAATCCCAGATAACCTTGCCTCTCCCAGACGTAATTACTGCTTCCTAAAACCTATTCCCTAAAGATCCTCTCTTTTTTAAAAATTTTTGTTGTTGTTATTGCATTTAGGAAGAGCTTGATTTTTTTTTCTCTGTGAATTTTATTTGCACATCCTTCATGAGCTTAACCGATGCTGTGAGTTTATGAATTTAAATATTTATTTCCCTATATTTGTACACATAACATAATCTGGCAGCATTCAGCAAAATCACTTAAAAGTGCCTGTGTTGTGAGTTAAAACATGCCTACTTGAATAGATCATTTCAGAACAATGCAGTAAGCTGTCTCAAGTTCTGTAGGTCCTGTTTTTCTTCTTACATACATTTGAATTGCCTTATTATTCACTTGAAGGTGTCTAATACTGAGAAATATTGCCTTTAAATAATAAAAATCTCAGTGCCATTGCAGTATGGTGGACCTTGGTTTTGAGGCTGTATTTTCTTTACCTGAGGAGTATCTGAAATAGGTTTGGTTTTTTCCTTAAGATTTTGTCCATTACCAATGCTTTTTGTCATCTCTGTTAGGAAAAATATATGTGATTTTTCATGGAAGGGAAAATATCCCCTTCTGTATTCTTGAAGCAGTTTACGGTTGTTATTTTTGACTGTGAGCCAAAAAAGAAAAAGATCAGCCAGAATATTTTTATGTGATTATGATTATTATACTGATATTCCAAGAGTGAATCACATGTGCTACAGTCTAAGCAATCTCCTCACAGAGAAAGGGGGAGCTGAGTGCCTTAAGGGCAGGAGTGTGTTTTGTGCATTGAGTTTTCTATACAAACTATTGATAAGGGCTTGAGACAAAAATATCTCTATGAAGTGCTTTCCTGGCTTCATTTAAAGTTTCTGTGATCTGCTATTTTGCTTGTTTCTTTTTCTTTTTCTTTTTCTTTTTCTTTTTCTTTTTCTTTTTCTTTTTCTTTTTCTTTTTCTTTTTCTTTTTTTAAGAAAGAAAGAAAGCATTGCTTTTGCATAAGAGCTTCTTTCAATTTGAGAGATCAGTTTCAGTGTGCTCGACCTCTTGTACTACTTGATCAGCTTTTCAGAAACCATTAGCTTCCTGGTTCTAAAAATCTGTGTCTGTTGAATCACACTAATAAAAACGCAAAGTAACAAAGACTAAAACTGATCACTGGAATAAAAGTGCATTATATATAATGATGCTTTTGACAAGTACAAACACTGCAAAAAAATTTATCCAAATTTTGAAATGAAATTCCAATTTAAAAATATGGGAAGAATTTGGAATTTCTTTGCATAATTTCCAACTGCTTCTCGCCTTGGGGACAGCAACACGGTGGAATGCAAGGAGCAGACCCAGAGGAGATCTGGGGATGTTGGGATCTGCCTGTCAGGGGACTGTGGGCACTGAAGGGGAAGAGAAGGCAGTTCTGTGATGGAGGAGAAGGAGTTTAGAAAAAGCTGTGGGTGAGGAAGCCATGGATGCTCAAAAGAGAGCACATTGTAAAGAAGGCAAGCTAAGGATCAACTAAGCCAGGAAAGATTCAAATATATTTAGATATTTGTTATCAAGATTGGAAATACAAATCAGGTTATTTGTATGGCTGTGAAGTTAGATCAGATCTTTTTTATAGCAATGTGCACAAATATCACCTGGAAATTCCAATCTGTTTTCCCCAGGCTCCATGGATCTAGTGAGATTCTGTCAATTGTCTCAACTGCCATGTGTGCAGGAAATGAGCAGTCACACAGATAAGGAAGTGATGAAGGGGTACATATTTCCTAAAGAAGTCAGAGGAGGAAGAGATGACAAAATCTGAGAGGCACTTTGAAAGGAACTGTGCCATGCTTACATTCTGCACAGTGTCATGTATAACTTCTTTTTAGCTCACAGCAATCTGATTTCTTTCCAGTTAGCTATCTCATATGCAGAAAATCTACTAAGTTGCATTTAATTACAACCTAAAGATTAAAAAATGATTTGTTCCTCTTGAACTGGTGCTCTGTAAATGTTCAAAGTGCCTGTAACCCATACTGTATATTGCAGAGCAATTGCATCCAATGTCCAGGAAGCTTGCCAGAACCGTCTTCTCTGTGTTGTCTCTGAGCCAGGAAATCTAAACATGTATTGCAGTTTGTCAAACTTCCCAAAGCGCTGCTATGTATTTTGGGCTATGGTGAGACTCAGTTTATACCTCCCTCAGCCATGAGCGGGACAGCATGGAGAGAAAAGAATAATGGGAAAGAAGAACAGAAGTAAGATGTTCACATTGCAAATTGGAAGTACTGGTATACAGACTGTCTGATTTCAGAGCTGGGGATCTGTCCTCAGTCTTTGCACACAGGCAGCCAAATGCTTGAAAAAGCTGACAATAGTTGAGCTGGGTGCAGTTTTTGGTCATACCTCACTGGAGACAGGTAGAGGGAAGGAGAAAGGGAGGGAGGAAGAAGAGGTGGTAGATGTAAACAATGAATCTATATTCAGTGGCATGGAGAAATCTTATGAGTTTGTGTAGGTGTTAACAAACTGTGTTAGGAGAACAGAAATGCAAATACAGATGTCTGACAGATAATGCACTCAATTTGACATAAAAATGTTCACAGATTTTCTTCCCGTGTGTCCTCTAATTCTGTTGAAATAAAATATTGCAATTTTGGTGTGAGTTTTATGAGTTGAACAAAGCCAGATGGATGAAGTATTTTTTTAATGTGTACTTGATTCATTAAAATACTTTAAAAATATTTATCGAGTTTACGTTGAAGATGTTAAAAATCTCATCCCAAACCAACCTGTGTATTTCATACTGTTACTGTTTACATCCTTCTGCAAAATTCCCACCAAAAATGAATGCCAAGACCAGACGCTTTCAGCATTTTGAAATGCTAGACACCTATGGAGGTGTCTGAAAGACACACAGATATTTATCGGTAAAAGCTGAAGTTTGGAAGTGTTGTTGTGTGGCTCTCCATGCCTACCTGCAGTGGAGAAATCCTTCGTAGCAGACCACAAAACAGGACTCCCCAGGGCTGATGCTCACCTCTGTACTGAACCTTGCTGGCAAACACAGTCACAGAGGGGAGGGGAAGAGGGGAGGAGCTGTTGAGTTAGATCTACTTTAATGTTATTAGGAGAGGAAGGCAAGAAAAACCTCAGAGGATACAGCTCTTCCAGCCTCTACCACAAGCTCTACAGAGCTTCCTTCTGACCTTCTAGGAAGGTCAGGAGAGAAGTCACCATCTGATCTGCTTTTTATTGTCATCTTAGTCTTCCCCATGTTTTCTGTCTTATCCTTCCTAGGAGCACACTTTAGGCGCCACTGGCCTGAGACCTGTGTGCAAGTAGAGGACTAGGGAAACCAACAGGTTGAAGGAGGTAATGCTCCCTCTCTATTCTGTGCTTGTGAGACCCCATCTGGGACAGTGCATGCAGATCTGGGGCCTCCAGCATAAGGAAGACTGACCTGTAGTTAGAATGAGTCCAGAGGAGGGCCACTATATTGGGTACCAGCCTAGAGCACCACCTCTATGAAGACAGGCTGAGAGAACCAGGGCTTTTCAGCCAGGAGAGGAGAAGGCTCCAGTAAGACCTTATAGCACCTTCCAGTAGTTAAGAGGGATTGCAACAAGTCTGTAGAGGAGCCTTTCACAAAGGCATTTTGTGATATAACAAAGGGGAATGCCCTTAAGCTGAGGGAGTGTAGGTTTAGATTGGATATTGGAAATAAATTCTTTACTGTGAGGGTGGTGAGACACTGGAACAGGTTGCCCAGAGAGGTTGTGGACTCCCTATCCATGGAGGTCCTCAAGACCAGGTTGAACCTCTGAGTAACTTGGTCTAGTGAAAGGTGTCCCTCCCCACAGCAGGGGGTTTGGAACGAGATGATCTTTAAGGTTTCTTCCAACCCAAACTGTTCTGTGATTCTATGATTAGATGGCAGCCAGAAGAAACTTTTCAGGGACAGGTAGATCATGACATGCACAATGCAGTGCTTCCTCTGGCACAATCTTCAGGCCATCAGCAGTGTTATTGATGTTGACTTATGATAAACGTGATTCAGGGTTCACCATTCTACAAGAAGTACTCACAGCATATCGATTTCCCTACAAATATTTCTGAAGTCACAGGATGACCCTATTTTATGAAAACCATTTCTCCGAATAATTATATGCAGCCTGAATATTGGGTATTGGGCCTGGGTGGCAGCCTAGATGAGCTGTCCCCTGTAGCCCTGGCTGGCTGCATTGGCTGGTGAGGAGAGAAGGGGCAGGAATTGAGCTCTGCTTCATCTCCTGTCCCTGAGCAGACCTCTGCAAACAGGAGGTGGAAGGAAATTTGTGCTTGAAATAGGTAAGTCCATGGCACAGCGTTTCACAGCAGGAAAGATTTTGGAAAAATGAACAGCCTAAACCTTATGTGCTGCAGAGTAATCGAGGCTCTTTTACAATTGCTGAAGAAGTTTTCTTCTGCATCTAAAATGGCTGTACTTACAGGACAGGCTCTTTGTTTCATGGCCCCAGATGGAATAGAAAATGGTTGGATTTGGATTCTGCTCATCAAAATGACAGAGAGAAACACTGTGCTGTCAACTCTTTTCATGAACAGGCAACGGAATGCATTGGATGATATGCTCTGTGGTTATCCGTTACTTAAATATGCTGTCCCAAATTTATATATGTAACAAAATTCATGATAGGGACTACAGGAAAAAACACAGTACAGCCTCTACAGTGTGATTCCCCTACTGGAAATCATAAAAGAATGGCTTGTTTCTTACTCCCTATTAACACATCCATTTCTGAACAGATTTTTAATCTTGCATTAAACCAAAACGTAACAATTTCCCAAAAGGAAGGAGGATCACAGGAAGACTGAATGGCTGGGGACTGGGGAATGGATGTATGCTGTGGAACTGGAGTCTTTCCAGGTCTCCTGAGCTATTTCTGCTTTTGCAACACTGATTAGTTTGCAGAGCATTTTCTCTGTAATTTAAACCTGTCTGTTTTCGTGGATAGCTCATTTTAAAAATAGTGTTCTGGATAGGGGCAAATCTGTGCTAAATACTTAGGGTAGAAATATCTTTCTTTTCCAAAAAAAAAAGAAAAAAAAAAGAAAAAGGAAAAAAAAAAGGTGAGACTTTCTATACTGAATAGTTTAATAGTTTACCTCTGGTGAAAACAATTCTGGTATTGCTGTTAAAATCTAGTCTCAAACAAAGTAAATCTGAAAAGATTTATGTTGAGCCATCAAAGGAAGAATATAACAACCCCTACTAAGAACACTAAGGACTGTGGCATTGTGAAACTCCACAAAATGAAAATGGGCAACAGATAAGGAAACAAACAATTCCAAGCACTATAAGGACATTGTGAAGAAAATGTGTGCTTGTACCACATTTTCCTGGGGACAGGTTTCCTACAGGAGACATTCAACTTGCAACTCAGATCTAAGAAGAGAAAACAGAGCATCTTCCAGCCTTGCTATAGTGGTAGTGTAAGAATCAGCTAGGAAACCTCTTAGCATTGAAAACAGCTGATCAGCAGTGAAAAGAATTGATATTTTATCAAACTATTATCACAACAGAGAGATGATTTTATGATCTCTCTCTGGGATTATATATTACAGTTAACATTAATATTTTTGCAAAGTTGTCAAGCTCTATAAAGGGACTAGAAAAGCTATAGTGTATTGAAATTTTCATACTTATGTAAATTTACAATGTTTATATTGACAAAAATTTTCTATTGCATTCCTGATTTCTGATGAACAAGAGTAGATGAAGTTTTTCCTTCCACAGAAACGAAGCAATTGTCTGCATGATAAAGCAATTTCAAATGCTCGGCATCATTGGCACAAACAAACTAGCCATCTGCAACTGATCTGGAGTCAGCTTGTAAGGAAATTGGTCCATAATGGCTGGTCAATGACCTTGCAGATGATATCATACATCATAGTACAAGTAGGAGAAGCAGTGAGAACACTGAAACAGAGGTAAGAATTAGAAAAAACTTACCTAATGAGACACAGTGACTTGAAGCCACAGAGCCTCCTGCTTTCTGGGATGGCATAGACTTCTAACTTCCTTTCAGTGGAATAAGTTTGATGAATTCCCATTTCTCAGTGTGGGTTTTTCTTTGGTGGTGTTTTCATTTTCACATTGCAAGCAGGATTCCTTGCTAACCCCTTGCTTACCCCTTCTATACTTTCCCTTCCTGTTTAAGATCTCAGCTTCCTTTATTTTCCTGAGCACTTTCAAATATTTACCACTAGGTGCACAGCCAGATGTACAGCACCTGTGCTCATCCACTGAAGATAGATTTCCAACAGATTTGCTCACTTTGTGTTCTTATCCATCACAGCTAGAATATACTTAGCTCTTAAGGAGTGGTAGAGGTATAAAAGGCACTGTAGGGTATTTTTATTATTTGCTAGGACCAGCAAAAGCTACTATTGTTCTTTTGAAAGAAAGTGTTTTATCATTCATCTTTTGGACTATAGAAGTAGAAAGCAGTCTTCATCATCAGAGGAGATACATATTTTTTCCACATGGAAACTTCATAAATATCTCCTTGTTTAGTAACTAAACCTATAGTAAGAATATATGAAAAATAAATTCCACTATATGGCAACATTCCTGAAGAATACGACATGCATGAGAATGAGAAATTTATAAAGATTTGGGCAATAGAAAATGCTAATGTGGTTTTATGTTTTTAATTGTTCTAAATTCATAGAGATTTGATGTAGACTTTTTTTTGTTGTTGTTTCATTTCCATGTATAGTTTTATGACTCCAAAGGTTGTCAGATTGGGCATGTATCAGTTGATGGTGTCAAAAGGAATAATATTCCCCTTACCTCAACCCCACAGGGGGCTGTTTTTCTAACCATGGATTTGTTAGGTGGCAGCTAGCCATTCTGAGGGAAGGGGAGGACTCTGTCTAGCTAGGAACCCCACAACATCCTAGTAGTTGCCAGTTAGATATGATCCCCACAGTTCATCCCTGGACTTGATATGCGCGAAAACAATGAGTGTGACACTCATGGCTGGAGAAAAATTGACCTTGTCATATGAAACTGTATCTCTCTTTGAAACCCTGATCCAGACTCTGTGATTATGCCAGAAAATAAAATCTTCCATTTTCTTGCCAACATTCCTGGCTGTCAGATACTTTAGACAGCAGAAGCCTGGAGCCCCATTATCTATGTGCTTTATAACTCCCCTATGGTTTGAAGTGGACTGAAGGGGTTCACATCTTTTTACTTCACACCTCAGCTGTCTATTATTTTATTTTCTCCCCTGTATCCAGATGTGTACTCTCTCACTGAGCGTGGTACTACTTACAGCGCCTTCATTGTTTTGAATTAACAGTTCAGTTGTGTGGATTCTCTATCAAAGTGGATGGGAATCTTTGGTCAAGGTTCTTCATTCACAGGTAATGTGGAGAAGGAAGCGGGAAAGCATCTCTTTGGAGGTGTTTTGTTCTCTTGCTCATTCCCAGACACGTCCCGTGGGGCTGGAGCAGGGTGCTAGGCAGGATCCTCACTCTGACCCCATGGGGATGTCTTTGCTTGTTACTTGGCTGTGAGTCACTCTATTTCCAGTCAAAGCTGCCTAGCCCATGTAAGAGCTTACTTATTTCTTTCTGGTGTGTCATCTTGACATGCTGAAATTCTACCACCAACATGGCTTTGTCTCCACAGGACCTTCAGAAGGAGGTCAGGGACATCCAGCTTGCAGAGAGTGTTGAGTTTCCCTGCTGAACACAACAAGGTTGCGGTTTGACTAGGTATTCAAACTTCTATTTTTGGTTCCGTTTTTGTCGGCAGGAGCATTATTTTTGCTGATAACCTCTCATCTGGGCAGAATCTCAGCATAAGTCTCCCCAGGCTGATTGATGACTTCCTGGAGCTGGTGTTGCAAAGCTGTCTGCTGAACACTGCTTCCTCCAGAGGCTCCGCCAACGCTGCTTGGGCTGTAAATGGATTGTGTGCACAGGCAGCTCAGGAGCTGCAGTATGCTAACATTTTATGGCTGTTTTTTCCTTCTCATTATGTCCAATACTAGTCATCCAGGTGCTGCAGGCTTTCCCTCCCCCAGTTGTCTTGGTTGCTTGAACTTGTTAGGAACTGTTTATCTGACACTTACATTACCAGGATAAAAAAATTGCTACATTTGTGTTTTGGTTTGTTTTTTTGTTTGGTTTTTTTTTTTTTAATTTTTTTTATTTCAATGTAGCTGTACCCCTCCAGAGGCAATAACAACTGTACTGCTGCAAGAGTATTTGTTTCCATCTTTAATTTGGATGATTTCCATCCTGCATCTGCTATTTACTTTTTAGAGTCATGGTAAAACTTGAAGTTCACATATGTGATAAAGATCTGTATGAAGGGATCTAATCAAGATTTCTTCTAGAACAAACTGTGGAGATCATGCTGACCTTCCCAGCCAGTCATCCAGAAAATATGTCTATGGATTCAAGTAATTTATTAGTCTTGGCTTTTATTTTATTATTTTGTATATTGCTCACCATGAAATTTTCTCTTGCTAAACATGAGATCCTGCTGGGGATTTTGGTAGCTCTGCTCCATTTCTTTTCTCGTATGACTGAAATATGCTGTTGTTTTTCTTCTGTAAATGTGAATCTCTTTCAGTTGACGGAGGATTTTTTAGCATACAGATTGCTGCATCCAACAGCTTGATCTGGATTCCATGCTCTCATTCATTCCAGCTTGTTAATGTTATCTGCTGGTTTTTAGAGAAACAATTTTAGCTTTTATTTCCTGTCAGATCAACTTCCAGACCCATTTACCGCCTCCATCAAAAGTCTCTGATATGCTACTGTCTAAGTGTCTTGAGCGATAGTATAAATAGCTCTAGCAATTTGTTTATAAACATGCCTTTTTGCACAGATCACAGGGAAAGAAAAGCTATAGAGGCATTTTGAAAAAAACAGCCCCACTTAGACCGTTACATGTTTATTCAAGAGCCTAGGCTCCTTCTGGAGTGTATGATAAACAAATACCTGATTGAATTAGATTTACTGCTCAAGCATCCCCCATGTACTGTGAAAGGATGTAACAAATAAGAACAGAAAGTCCCATCTTTTGTGGTGTTTGTTTGAGCAACACCACTTGGAGAAAGGAAGCTTATTGCTCCCCAAATCTCACCATCCCTGCAGGGATGGAAAGGATGGCAAATCTGTGGAGGGGGTTGTGCTGCTGCCCTCTCTGCACTGTGGTCCTGGGGTCAGCTGGGAGCCTGACCCCAGGCAGTGACTCCCACAGCAAAGGGGGATGGGTGTGTGTCTGTGTGTGTCTGTGTGTGTGCAAAGACCCCCAAGCAAAATTCCCACCTCCCCGTGTGGAGGGCATGTATTTCATCATGGCCTTAGATTGATTCCAGATGAGCAGAGACAACTACAGAGGAAAGACTGTTTGCAAAGGGGGTGATGCTAGAAATGGACTTTCTGCTTGGGTAGCCTTGCTGCAGGCATGCTGAGGCCAGTTTCTCTCTGGAATCAGGGGAGAAGAGATGTGACCTGCTGAGCCACTCTCTGCAAAGCTCCATCCCGGAGTTGTGCTCTGCTCTGCAGCAGCTCACCCAGAAAACCACCTCTGAATCAACATTCCTCCCTCCCTAAAAAGCGGACAGAGAAGATGGACACCTTGGTGGCATGGGCTCTGAACCCTGCCCATGCCATCTGCTTGGCTGCCATCTGCTGACAATTATGCCTTTAAAGAAAAACAATTTAAACAAGTGCTGTTGAATAGATTTTCAGGGTTACCCCAAGACCCTTTCATTTAGTGTGATCATGATGAGGAAAGAATTGCCCATGGCAGCAGTCAGTAGAGGCAAGACCCTTCAGATGTGGGGTGAGGAGTGGCTCTGTGAGAGGTGGTGCACCCAGAGAGCAGGCTCTGGAGGGGCTCTGTGAGAGGTGGTGCACCCAGAGAGCAGGCTCTGGAGGCTCAGGGGGTCACAGGCTGCCTGTGAGTCAGTAGAGTGGCATTGCTACAGAAAAAACAAACGTCCACTGCCTTTATAAACAGGCACATAGTGTGCAAGAAATGCAAAGTAATCCTTCCATCCTGCTCCACATGGATAGTGCCTCAGCTGCAGTACGAATTTCCAGAGGGTCTGGAGGAAGTGGAGTTAGTCCAGAGGGCAGTAGTGGGAGACCCATGTTTCTGAGGCCTATGATCATGGAAGGGAAGATGCAAGAATTACGCCTACTGTTGTATTTAAAAGGGCAGTGGTACAGGACCAGGCTGCAGTCTAAAAGAATGCATAAATGTTACTGGGGCTACTCTGTTCTCCTTGGTATCTGTAGAAAGGATATAAATGAATTACTTTAATTTCAGTCAATAAAATTCAGGTTAAATGCTGGGAAAAACTTTCTCTTTGGGGAGGAGGGAAATAGCTCCCGCGTATAAATTCTGTGACAAGGCTGCAAAGTCACCATCTGACTGCCATGTTGGTGTCCACCTTGGGGGGACAGGGATGCAGCAGGGGGCCTGGCCACTCTTCCCTGACCTTCCTTTCCCCAGGGCATGGGATGTTTGCCAGGCACCTACCTCCCTGCCCACCTGAGACAGCCCCACTGACTGCATGAACCCCCTGACAGAAAGCAGCCCCTCGACTGCTATCAGTACTGATCTCAACTTTTCAGCACAGATTTTGTTCTTCCTGAAGGAGTTGTGTATTATGTTTTATCTAAAAGGGAAACTTCTTATAATTTCTTTGCAAATTTATTCTTGGGCAATGCTGGACGTTACAAAGGTTCAAAACCAATTAGTGTCAGTATTGCAGTTCCAGATTGTTTCTTTTTCCCCTTTGAGGTGTGTTATACCTGGCATTTCAATGACTCCAGTTAATAACCCAATTTTTGCTCAGTGTGTTTTGGTTTTTGTTCAGAAACAAAAAAATGCTAAAATGTGTCATTTAAAGGAATTTTGCAGAAGCATAAACTATGTTCATCTACTTTAGAGCTTGGGAAGTTAAGAGCTTCCATATGTCAAGATGCAGCCCTGCGTCAGACTATAATGTATGCATACACAGCACATAGAAATGGTAAAGCATTGGAATCAATGTCTGGGAGAATTCACCATTTTTTTCAGATGAAATAGTCAAAACCTGAAAATATTACTGGCAAGGCTTTAATAAGCATGATGGTTTCAGGTTAGACCTACTACAAGTGCCAGAAGACTTCGAATTTCATTCATTTTTCTTGAGGATCCTGGAAAGAGCATCACTGCAAAACATTTTCCTTTTATCTTTCTTTCAACTGCATTTGATAGTTACAGTTTCCGTTTAGACTGACTCTGGCATTGGATAGCTCATAATGGGAATTCCATGGCTTTGGAGAAAAAGCATTTTACATGGAAATTTTAGATGCCTCTGTGAAGTGAAGTTGAAGAGCAGCTGCAGCAGCTTTTTATATCTGAATGAATGGGATTTTATTAAATAACAGTCCCCAGAAGTTCCATATTGGGAAGTGGGGCTCTAAGGTGTTTATCAGAATAAAGCACAGGCTGCTGTCTGCACCTCCCAGCAAACTGGGGACACAGGAGGATGGCAGAAACTTGCATCAGTTTGCTGAAGCTCCCTCTGAGGAATTTCTCTTCCCAACAGTGGAAGCCACTTTATTTTCTGATGTCCTAAATCAGAGCAGCACTTCCAAGCACAGATTCTGGGCTACATTTCAGAAGGAACTGCTTTGCCCCTCAGAGATGTGTTTTTCTAGAAAACATATTTTCACACAAACACTTTTTTGATAAATGTATTTTCAAGGTTGCTGGTTTAGGGGTTTGCTTACTTTGTAAAAGTATGCTATTTCTGTGGATATCTTTTCTTTTACAAAAAAGTGAATGTTCATCTCATATTCAGAAGTGCTGTTTATTTATTCATACATCCAAAGGCTAAAGCATAAATATTTTGGCTGTTAAGATGCCACCAACATTCATGGGAATTTCTCTTTGTGTACCTGAGATCTGTGTTTCCCTGGAAAAGATGATCTCCAGCAGATCTTTGGTTCATGTGGTGCACTGCAAGTGCATAACTGACATGAGGAATTACCATCTCTTCTTCACAAAGAGAAGAAAACACTCTGTTGTGTGAGAAGTGTGATTTTCCTCTGAAGCCTAAATTATATGCAAGAATGATAGCATCCTTCTTCTCATTCAGTTTAGATTAAAAATATTTCTTGTTTCTTCAACTGCAAAAACTTTGGCTATTTTAGGTGAAAAATTTTCAGGACCAGAAGGAATGAATAACCTTTTACCATTGAGTTCTGAAATAAATTTTTGAACCACATTTAATAAATATTTTATTAAGCTGCTTCTGCTTCTTTGGTGTCAGTCCAGAGCAGATGCTCACAAGTTTGCTTCTTACTGTCTTTTTAAAAAATCATTCAGGAGGTTTTTTTGTATCACTTTTTGTCCCTTGGAATAAACAGTCATATCACAGTGACATAGAAGGCTCTCAGATACTTTTTACCCAAATATGCCTTTGTTTGACTTACAAAATTTCAGTTTCTATTGAATTCCAATAGGATGATGAATTTTGGAAGCAAAATATCTATTTCTTGTTAGGCAGCCAGGACCTGGTTTTGGGCTGCAGAGTGAAAACAATGTAATGAGACTAATTGGTCTAAATTACTAAGAGATTTTTTTTCTTTTTTATTAAAGCTTTACTTTGGATCTTTGGATGTCTCTGACTTTTTCTGGATTATGAAAAATCTTTTTTTTAAAAATTTTTTCTTTGGGAGAAAAGGTTGTTTTCATTTGGTTCACAGCTTTAAGTGTTATCTTTTAGATATCAGGACTTCTGGGAAAATCAGGCTCTCATTTAGTTCATCAATATCCTGCTGCCATCACTGGAGCTCTCCAGACCCTTGTCTATGTTGCTGCCTCCAGCTTGGCAGCCAGTAATATATTCCACCAGGGTATATCAAGCCCCTCTTCAGGAAACCAGGCACCTCTCAGCGTATCTTGTGCGAACAACCACGAAATGGCAATAAGTAATGAGCAAATGTGATGGGGTGACACAAGCATCACTTCCAAGGAACCCTGTCAGGGAGCAATGGAGTGGTCCCAAATTATAGCACCAAGGTATTTCTGCAGTGTTGTACAAAAGTTTAGGCTTCACTCAAATACTTTCTTATCTAGAGTTTTTCTGTATTTAAAAAAAAAAAAAAAGTATTGTTTTATTTTTTTGACCTCCTTGCAAAAAATGTTGTTTTCCTGAAAAATGCCCGAAGAGCTCCACTAAAGGTCTATGGCTACAAGTCTGAAAACTTGCATTGCTCCTGAGTTGGCTGGCAGCCTTAGCTTGCTTAAGAACCTGTCACCAGAACACAGGAGGCTCTTTTCTGAGTTTCAGACCCATTCCTTTCTTTTCACTGTTGTTTATCTCCAGTGCTGAATGCATAGAAGTGGAGATAAATCACTGCAATTGCTGGTATTTCATACTTAAATAAATGTATCATTGATGCTGTATGTACTTCCATTTCATGAAAAGACAATTGCTGCTTATACTGAGAGCAGGTCAAAAGTGCACAGAAGCCATCTCAGGGTTAAAAACAAAATAAATAAATAAATAGCAGAATCTGTTGACTCTGGTGCGGAGAAATGCACATCTGAACTCCCTGTTGTATGCATGAGGTGTTTCCTCACTTACCAGACAGAAAATTTTGGAAGAACTTCCTGTGGTGACGCACCTCACATCAGCGCTCAGCAGATAATAACAACAGGGAACAAGGCTGTGACTTGGAATTAGCACTGTGCATGCAGGGTCCTGTTTGCGACTTGTTGCACCAGTGATGCTGCAAAAATGTAAGAAACCCAGAGCAAGCACCACCAGAATGTGTAAACATTAGTGAAAAGAAAAAGAAAAAAATGGAGAGCAATCCTGTTATATTTCTTATTCTTTTGCTTCAGGATTTCTGTCACACAGCAAGCAGAGCAGAAAGAAATTAGCAAACAAGTGGAAGGTGCCTTAGATGGGTAGATATGAGTGGCACAGGCAGCAGAAAGAGGGAAAGAATTTTAATGTCTGTGGTGCTGGTGTTAAGCCTCCTGTCCTGGGCCATGGCCTTGTGGATGAGCACCCCAAACCTGCTGTGGGGAGCAGGAACCACCTGTGACTGTGGGGAGGTCAGGGTTCTCCACAGCAGCCTCCACTGCCTGTTTGGAAGGATGGGTACGAGTCAGTGTGCTCAGTAAAGCACTAAGCAGGTGGGAGGTGGAGTCTGTAAGGAGCCCTTAACTGCTGGAAATGGGCTGACTCAAAAAATAATGAAAGATAATAACAAGAGGCAGCAAGAAGTAGGAGCGTGGTAAATAATGTGGACTACTCCTGTGAAGGAAAGCAGTGAAAGGCTCACTGCCTCCAGCAGGAAGGGAGGCATTCTTCACCATGGTAGTGGTTAGGGTATATGTAGCAGGTCTTTTCCGTCTCTGATTTCTGAGATCATACATAACATGCCAGGCATATTTCCTATAATTAAGCATACCATCAGGCACCATTTACCCAGGGGTGTGCCTTGGCTCCTCTGCTCTTTCCAAAGTTATGCAATTACCTCCATTAGGCATAGCTCCCTGAGCACAAGCATCCATGACTCATGGAGGGCTGTCTACCTGTCCAGCTGCCCACATGCTCAATTAAACACCGTCATGGAGCAAAACACAGGGTCCATTTGTACTGCAGCACGCCATGGCAGCCTGGTGCATGAAGTTACCTGGTAAAGGTGCCAGGTCAGAACCATGAAGGGAAGGAGGTGGCATTCCCCTGCATGTGCACATGGGAAGCTAGATATTGCTCCGGCACTATACTGACAAAATCAGGCTTAATTCAAATATTGCTCTCCCTAAAAAAAAAAAACAAACCAAAAAAATTAAAAAAATAGAAAGCTAAAAAGTACAGTGGAATTGATGATGTATGCTAATACTGTCCTTTTTAAAGGTCTGATCTCTACTTGCTTTGATTTCAGTGCTGGTCTTTATCATTGTCATTTTTAATGTTGCACACTTGGGCCGCTGAGTAGCAGTGATCCCCGTCACGATGTAGTGGATGGTGTTAAGACTCCAGCCTAATACTTGAGACGCCTTGGTTTTATTCCCTTCTTTGATGGTCTAATCCCAGATTCATCCCAGCTAAATTTAGGAACTGCCTGGAGAAGGAGCTTTGCTTCCTTTCCAGAGGAGCCAGGGATGATGCTGGGCTGTGGTCTCTCTATGCCTTGTATTTCTCAGAAGCTGGGGAGGGGGCTGAGGACATTGGGGAAGGGCTGGGAAAATACAAAGACTGGAAAAGAAGAGGGACTACTACCAAGCGTTGAAGTGAAGAACTAACTCTCAGGTAAAAGCCATCAATTTTCTGAAGTAGGAGAAGTAGGAGAAATGGTCTTTATGTCAAAAAAAGGGTGAGGAGGAGGAATACATGGAGTATAGTGAGGCATGTTGATGAGACAGTAATGAGGAGAAGGACAGGGAACTTTAATTTAGAGACCAATCCCAGCCTGTTTCTTCATGCACCAGTGCTGCATACCAAGCAACTCATAAGGATTTGAAAAAAGCTAGTCTTTCCTTATGGACTTGTCAGGCCAAAGCTTGGATTCTCTGTTATAATTAGAAAACAAAGTGACAGGCAAGCTGCTGTCTTTTCATAGACCTCTGGAAGAGGCTCAGAGGACGGGGTGAACCATACTCAGGGGAAAGTAGTGTTCACAGGGTTGCCAGTAGCAGTACTGCTTGGTACATCAGCTTGCACTGAAAGTGCCCTCATGAAAGAGAAGAAATGGTATATTGGCAGATGTTGTGATGATGGGCATATGAAGATTAGAGCAGATGTGGTATTTAAGACTCTGTAGTATGTGGCTACATATCATAACCAGAACACATAAAGAAAAAATTCACTGGATTCCTGTAAGCAAATGTTAATGTACTGAACTGGCTTCTTTTTCTTGTTTTGTTTTTTTTTGTTTGTTTGTTTTGGGGAGTACAGCAAGTATGTTATTACATGACTGGGGTAAAGAGCAGTGGACTCTAATGACCACAGCAAATTATTCCTTACAAAAGCTCTATGAGTAGTAGCATTATTATTAATGTTGGCAAAATCTTTCGAGGCAAAGCATGAATAAATGTGAGGCGTTCACATCAGCATTCCAGATGTCTGATAATGAACAACCCCATGGACATGCATTTGCTCTCACCATCTCCTCTGGAGCCTGCCACAGATGAGGAGTGGACAAAGTGTTGCACTGATCCTGAGGATGACTGTTGATTTTAGGAAATGTCGTCCTACATCCTGTTATAGATTTGTCGTGGTTGTTGATACTGCTGGTTTCCTTTATTTCTGTACTTGGAAGCCTGAGGGATTTGAAGTGTGTCTAAAGTGCTTCTATTCATTTGTACCTTGGAAGACTTTGGCTGTAGTATGCAAAATAGCTTTATATAAAACAAATTACAAAAATACATATAATTACAGAATGTGTATATATATATATAAATACAAATTACCAAGAAGCTGTCACTCTACATAGGAAAGACAAAAGTGAAGATGTGTAAAAAGAAAAGGGAAAATTAAACATGCCTAGCAGCTTCACTGTGCTAAATCCAATTTCCAGAAACCATGTAAAAATACTGTGTTCCTCTGTTACTATTCTGTTCCTCTTCATTTCTGTTGTGGGTTTTTTTAAACTGTTTGATAATTTTTTTTCCTGTTCCTAACATGAGTTTCCTGAAAGTCTTTTTCCTGGGTTGAGGGCAAAATCGGATTCAGAAGAAAGTTTGTATTTAGTGACACAGCACGTGGAACTTCCCCGTAGCCTGTGAAACTTGGTGAATCTTCCTTCTTGGGCAGAGCTGTGCTTGGAGCAGCCACAGGAGGTAGTGCCCTACTCCTGAATTGCTAGATCTTTCCCCTGAAGGAAGAACCAGAAGCATCTCCTTGAAATCTGACAGGTGGGGCAGCATCCTGCTAGTCAGCACCAGCTGTTACCCAGTCACCCCTCCAGGCAGTGGCATCCTGAACACTTCACACTGCCTTGACTTGGTCACTTAATTGGAGAGAGGGACAGGCTGAAATTTGCCCTCAGCTTCCTGAGCTTGTCTGCACAAGTCACTCCACTGTCCTTGTCCCTGCTGTGGATCCCCAAGTTTTATCTTTAAAGAGAGATAAAATAAGTTGCCAAGTCTTAGGGTGACTTGTCCAGGGAACCTTGATAGGTCATTTGGTCAAGCAAGGTGGGAGCAGATGTTGTTTTGTCAGCACACGTGCTGCCCTGGACAGGCTGGTGTGCTCCTCAGCTCCTTGTCTCTTGGGAAAAGTGGTCTCTGAATGCTGGAACTTATGAACAGCAACTGGAAAAGAGACAAGGAATACTTCTATTTTATTTATTTACTCATACTGTTTTATTTATTTACTCATGTGCTCCCAAAGTGGCAGTGTGGCCAGAAGCACTAATGGGGCTTTTTGAGTGTGGGTTCAGGGAATGCTCTGGGGATTTCAGTCCAGGACAAGGATGCCATCAGTGTGAGAGAAATTTTAATCTGGGACTGAAAGGAGTGTGTGTGTGTGTGTCCTGAAAGACTTTGACCAAGCTGTTCAGCTTTTGAAAAGGGGGATAAGGGGAATCTGAAGATTATAAGCATTTCCCTGGAAAATAAAATCCTCAAGCCTTGACACACACCCTGTGGCATATAGCAAGCTGCTAACCAGGTGACCTACCGAGTTTTATAGTACATTCCTCATCACTGAGAGTTTTTGAAACTATGAGTTGATTTTTAACTACAATGGATTTGTTTAGTTCAAAATGGCATCAGTTCAGGGAAGCCTTCTCATCTGTGTAGTAAGGCATATCAAATTGGATACTTGTGCTAGTCCTTTGGATTTATGAATTTATTAACATTTTCTCTGAATAGTATGTTCACTGAATATATTTCATAGATTGCAAAAGATGTTCTGCATGATTGTAAAAACTTGTTGCGGTCAGCAGTTTGTAGTGATTTTTGAACAGGAATGCATTTTCCTGTAAAGTACAACTAACTTCCACCCCCTCCTCTTTGCCTCCACCCTGGCTTGTGAATTCGTTCCAATTTCAAATACTTAATCATGGGAATTTTTTGGTGTTTTGTATTCTAGGTAGAATTCAGAGATTGCAAACTTTCTGTGATCCACTTTATTGCAACAAGATTCTTTCCAGAAACATTATACTATGTGTTGCTGTTTTGTGACTGGGACATGTGGTAAATCTACTTGAAGAATGAATCAGTGCCAGATTCCACAATACATTTCTATGTTGTCATGCACATAGAGGAAAATAAGAAACATCTGTCCTTTTTAAAAAAATTCATTGAAATGTTATAAGTACAAACTATTATAGATAGTACAAGGTGATGCACAAAGGAGATAAAAAGAGCCATTTGGAGACATATTCTGGAGTTTATTAAAAAAAGGCAAATCACTAAACATTATTTACTAATAATAAATCAAGTCTAATATTCTGCATCTCTTTAGGAGTCACCACTGTTTGTCTTGTGACCATGACTTGTATCCATGTGGAATGCTATTATCAGCTTTCAGAGTCTGAAATCAATTGCAATTTTTCATGTTTGTTGAGGTTTGCTGTTGTGTTTCTAAATAATGCCTCAAATTCCATATTTTGGAAATGATTTTTTCTTTCCAAATGTTTTATTGATGTGTTGTTCCTTACACTCTTCTTTGGGACTGTATCTGTTCAGAGGGACACATCCTTCCCTTCCGTTCACATTTTTCATGCAGAGCAACTTCAGCGTAACTGTATGGAAAACTGTTCTGGGCCCTGAAAGCTAAAATTGGAAAGATACTACTCATAGGTTAGCGTAAAAGAAAAAGCAATTCATTTTTGCTTGAAGAACCGCAGATGGGATGAACAACTTCATAGACCTTGCCTGATACAATTTTTTCTATAAGCTAACAGGCAGTCCTCTCAATAAAGACAACAAAATTACTGTCATATTTATCATGCTGGGGTGTTTCAGCTTCATGGGATAAACTTGGCAGTGTTCTTGCTCTGAGTACTTGGACAGCATCCCTATACATCTCAGTTTGCAGCATTCTGGTACATTAGGAATAAACTATCTCTCTTTTTTCACCCTTCATATTTAATATAGTGATAGTGCTTTCCCTGAGTGCTTGTTGCAGTTATTTTTTTGGAAAAAAACATGCATTTTTCTGTACAATGTTGGCTAACAACACACCAAGGCTACACCAGTGCTCTTCCCTTAGATTAACAAACCTCAGTCTAAACAAGATTGTGAGAGTAAGGATTGAGTGAAATGTTTTAGTTCATAATTCCTTAATAGACCTAGGCAGAAATGTAAAATGCTTTGGAACATAAGGATTCATCACAGCAAATTATTTCTATTGAGGGAACACAGGTCATAGTTTTAGAAACCTCTGTATCACCTTAAAATGTAATAAAATATAAATAAACATTTATATAATCTTTATAACTAAAGATTATTTTGTTTCAAAATGCTTTACAAATCTGAAGACAAATATTTCATCTTCCTAATTGAAATTATTTCTTTTGGTTTACTGAAAACTTTGAAAAATTACTATAATTCTTTTTAGTGGAACTGTTACCACGCAGGCAATCAGTCACATGCGTCATCCCTTGGCCTCATATTCATAGCCCTCTCAGAATTACAGGAAGGTATATAATAGCAAATTTTGTGAAAATATTTTTTCACTTTTGTTTCTAAATTTGCCTGGGCAGGGTTTGTCCTGTCTGGTACTTGCTCCCATGTGGCTTCTTGTGACACTGCTGCCTTTGTGTGTGCATCAGTAACTTAAAAGTTGGACATACTGATATGGACTTTTGTTAAGACCAAAAAAGTAATATGATCAAAAAAGTAATAGTCAGATACAATGGATAATTTTCTTGGAATTTATACTTTATATTTGCCCTGCTGTTTTACTAATGCATCATTAGGTACTTTTGCTCATGAAGGAGACATGCATTTCCCAAGCATGCATTTCCTTTGCTCTTATGGCAATTTTAGTTGCTGGTGATCATGACAAATTGAAATCAAGCAGTTGTAGCAGTTTAGTGAAGATTCAGCAAGACAGGAATGTCAAGAGTGCACTAGCTTGTTTTTAGCACTATCAATGCTCCCTTTATCCTGTGGGAACAGTTGTGCCTTTGTTTTGGTGGTGCTGTTTTTTGGAAGATGAGTGAATAAGAGACCATTGATACTTTTCCCCCCACAAAATCTCATGTGTGTCCTTTGCCTGGCATGTCACTCTCTGAAGTGTAAAACTAGTGCGTCACTTTGATTTTTACCCATTTGAAGACCTAAAAATGGGGGAGGAGCAGTGAGTACCAGCTCTGCAGGTACTACTGGATTATTTTATTCTGAGACTCATAAAATGAGGCTATTCCCTGGCAACACCATGGAGCATCACTGCTGGGCTCCCAAGTCTCTAACAACTAGACACATGTGGATGAAGGATGAGGTAATTTCCAGATGAAGGGTGGACAGTGCTGCAAGAGTAACGGTGGCAGGACAGCTGCTGGTGGGAATGGTCTCCTCACAGGTTGTTACCACAGTTGTGCTCTGTAGATGTCTCAGGTAGGTCTCACAGAAGGAAGGAGAAGGGAAGGTGGAGGAAAACAGTAATTTACTGACAGTCTACTCTGTGTGTAGATATTTTTTTCATTCAGTTTGCCCTTTGTTTGTAACAGCACAGACTTTGCGTGACAGATGGCTTATTGTTTCTCTCCTGTAAGCTGATAAAAAATTTCTGAGCAGAAACTCACAATGTTCCTTTAGGAAAGGCATTTTGCAAGATCTGAGCTCTGTCTGTGAGGGACCCAAGGTCTAAGTCATGTAGACCACAGGCAGAAAAAAGTGGTGGGGTTTATTATGTAGCGTTCAAAAATACATTTGCTGCTTGTACTGGATGCTCTTTAGTCTGGGATTCAGAAAGCATAATTCCTTTCAGATATTGCTAATATGAATATATAAAAATATTTTTGCTGTTAAAATGTTGGTTGAAAGGAATAGAAAAAATATTGAAAATATATTCTTCCTGTAGGAAAAATCAATTTAAGTTTATAGGCCATATGACTACATATTAAGAAGAAGCACAGCATCTTTAGAAACATCCATAATGAACTTTATGCTTTTGTAGACAGCAAAAAACATAAGCAAACCGAATTCAATTTTTTTCTAGTAGTTAGTACGAAAGTGTGTCTAAATGTAAGTATATAATAGTTGTGGAAATAAAAATAAAACATGCAAATTATTTCAGCTTAGATACTGGTCAAGGTCTGGTCTATAGCCACAACAGCAAGTGGGTGGCTAGATCATCAGAGGCCCTAAAATACCAGGTCAGAGAAGGTACACTACATAAGGAATGGTTATTTAAAATCAGGGAGTATGTCCTGAGGAAATTTCTTTTAGACTTCTCTATACCAGAATGTAAGACAAAAGTCTGGCTCTGGCTGTTTCAGTTTCAGCATAATATTTTTATGGATGTGGTATCACTTTAAAGCTCATCCTGTGGCTTTAATTCATCACATGAAAGCTGACTAATCTTTATGTATATTTGTGGATATTTTAGCAAGCACAAAATAACATTATGCTTAATAACAACTTATTCCTTTATTTGTTTTGTTTAAAGATATCATGAATCTTGAAAGCCAGGTTTGATTAACATTAAATTTGTTCATGGTTCTCATGCATATCCAGTATCTTACAGAATCATGGAAGAAAGTACTGGGAGAATAATCAGGCACAGACTTCCAGAGGTAAACAAACCTAAAGGTTTTACCTTAAGACTAAAAGAAAATGTGTTATACCTCTGGCCTATCATTCAAAAGATTTGGTGACATTCCTATTAATACAGAAAAAGCTTTCAAATCTGGCCCTGTAAGAAGACAAAAGGGTACAGTTTAAAAAAACTCAAAAAACACCACCAGGAAAGGACAGCTTTTGAGCAGGCTGGTGTGAGGTTCTGAACAAATGCAGAACTGGACCCCTAAGTATTTAGAGCTGGATCATGTAAAGGGCTACAGAGAAGAAGCTAATTGCTTCCTCTCAGGAATCATGTGACAGTTTTCAAACCGTCTACAGTAGGTGAGGTCCTGTCTGCATCAAAGTTAGTGGGGCTTTAGAGTGACTCACCTGGGACCAGGCTTGCATTCTCATGATCTGATAAAAGTAATGCTGATATTAATTAAATATTAATTAATGTGATGTTCTGGCTCAGCATTAGATCTTTGAGTGCTGTAATACATTTTCTGTTTTCCTGTGACAAGGCATTACCTGATAAGCCTTGTGCTTCATTTTGGGGTATTTTTGTTGTTGCTTCTTTTTCTTTAATGATTCCCATGTCAACTTCCCCAGATTTGAATGAAATAAGGAGCTCCCTTGGTGACCAAATTCTAGTTGACGATTCAAATGTGTTCGGGGAAGGGAGGAGGATTTGCACGCAGCAAATGAGCTCAAGCTCACAAGCTCTTATTTTATTCCTTTTACTTAGAGCTTCATAACAAGGATGATTTATTTGCAAATGAATTACTTTAATAATAGGTTTTAAGTTACACAGAATATAGACAATCTTGACCCCCATCTCTGCAGCTGTAAAAGTAACAGCATGGGTGTGGTTGTTTGGTGGCTGGCCAGGATGATCCAGTTCAAGGGGGTGGATAAAATAACATTTACACTTACAGTAACTGTTTAAAAATGCAATTCGAGTTCTGCCAAATCGTTCCAGTTCATTTTGGGAATATGGCTTGTTAAGGTTGCCAACACTTAATTCTTCTCACCCTAGTTTTTTGCAACTTGACTCCTTCTGCCAGATGCATTTTGCTGCAATACTGTCACTACAGAGCATGAGGTTCCACCAGCCTGGCTCTGTAAATGGTTATGTTGGGACACTCCTTGCTGTCAGCCTGCTCAAGCAAGCAGTGACTGAGCCTGGCCCGTGAGGCTCAGCATGGAGGGAGGACACAATCCCAGAGGAAGTGTTCCACTTACAGACAATTCTGTTTGTGTCTGCTGCAGTAAATGCTCCCAAGCCAAGTAAGGTCAGGCATTTGTTGGATCCCTGAGAAAGCATGTGGTGGAGAAGATGGAGGCTTGGAGGTTGGAACTTGTTAGTCTGAGTTGGAACAGCAGAAGTGTTCCCAGGCAGTGTGGGCAATGGCAATCAGGGCACCTTGTCTAACAACAGCACACAGTGAGGTCTTGAGTACTTTGCAGACTCACAGCTGCTTAAAAAGGGGTAAGTGTTGTCTGAAATAGCCAGATCACTCCAATTGGACAAAGTGCTCGCCCTCCCAGTGTTCCTGCTAAGGCAGCACTTGTTTGAGGACACAGGATGACCCTGCACCGTGGCTGGCACAGGCCGCCACACACAGAGCTTTGCTGTGTTTAGTCCTTGCAGCTCTAACCTGTCCCACCATGGTGCTGAACAGTTGTGAAGTGCTGCAGCACTCCTGAACAAAAAGTGGAAGGGAGTAGTTATGGATAGGAATAGCAATCACTTCCAGTGGCATGCTGTGAGCTGTGCTTACTTGTGTAAATTGATGGATTAAAGGGATTTTTACATAAAGAGCCCAAGCAGGGCTCTTGGGTGCTTGGGCTGCTGCTGCCGCAAAGAAAATTGTTTTGAGGACTTTACAGTCTCTTCTGTTTGAAGGCCCATGTTCACAGAAGGCCCATTCAACTCAGCTTTTGGGACTACTCACAGATTTCTTGCTAACACCAACATATTGCATCACAGCATCCATAACTAATGCAGAATCATTCACATATCTTAGGACCTTAGGGGCCACTGTGTGCCCTGCCTTTATTACACCATCATATTTCTTCTACTTTGGGTAAAATATGGTTTTTTTCAAATCAGCATCTATTGTTGAACGTGAGAGAGATGTAGAATTACCTCTTTGGTGACTTATTCACATGGCAAATTATTGCCTTCACTCGTTAAGTCAATCTTTTTGCCTTGAATTTGGCAAAGTTTTTCCAGTTAAAAAGGCATTGTGCTTTTTTCAGATTAAAGAGCAGTCTTTGTACCTTTTCTTAGTGAAGGTATACGCATGTCCACATGGTCATCAAGTCAGCCTTGTTTTGTGTCTGGATCCTGCAGTGATTAAGATTTGTAATCTTTTGTCCACTGCCTTCTCTTATCCAAAACATTTGGAATACTTTGCTGATTTCAAACAAGTTTGAAAGAGTCTAGAAGTATCAAAGAAGAGACTTCTTGCAGGCTTGATGAAAAATTGGCCTAGTTAGAGGAGAGAGGTTCAGAGAAGGGAGACCTCAGCTGCCACACACTATTTGGCAGCATATGGCCAGCCAGTCAGTGGGAAGATATTTACAGGCCACCTGCAGCATACGTTGGTGGAGTCAGAAGCGACACCAAACTGGGGAGAGTTTTCCTCAAGTTTTGTTTATATCAAACACCTTTACACCAAAAATTGATATGAATTCATGCATCAGGAATTTTGCTGTTCATAGAACATTTTCTTTTTATTTTATAAAATTAATTGTTTTTCACTTATTAAGCTTTTCCGTAAATTACATTTTCTTCAGCTTTCAAGTCCACTGTTTCTTTGTCTTTCCTGTTTACCCTCTCCAGATTTTTCAAAACCTTAATTATGCATACCAGACTGTACATAGAAAACTGTTATTGATTTTAACAATGTCATATTCACAACCTTACTTTCTCCATTCTTCAAAACCTTCCAGCTTTTCTTGCTGTAGCGTTGAAAGGTGAATGTTGCTTATCTGTCATGAACCCCAGTTAGGCTATGTAGCTGATGATTTCTAATGTGGTGCCTACCCAGTTCTGCAGACAGAGGCTGTTTTGAAAACATGGCCCTGCTTGGCTCTGGACACAGCCTCTGGAATAACACTGGGAGTTTTCCAGATCACTCTATTCAGCCATGATCAAATTAGTCAAATTAGTTTTAACTGATAATTATTTTTTCTTTTACTTCTACTGAAATAAAATGCCATGGTATTTCTTTTCAATAGAGCTCATAAACACCCTTAATTAGAAAAGAAGTGAACAAACAATGTTGTATCATACATGAGAGATAAAAATTACATCACTGATGAACCGCTTATAAGACAGCACTAAGAACAATGTAATAGTCTTTTAGAATAAATCTGTTCACTTTCCATAATACACTGGCCTTCAGTTAGTCTGCAACAGTGAAAAAAAGTGGTGGTTTGCCTGAGGTCTTACATACATGGTGCCAGATGGTCATCAGTGTCTTCAGAACCATTGTATCTACACTTTATGGACATATAACTTTGCATTTAATTTTATTCTCAATTATATTTTCCTTGCCCGGAGAATATTCTAAAGAAGTTTAGGTTCAACAAAAGCCATTGCATACTCATTTGTGAATTTTCTTTATAAGTTTTGTAACTCTGCATTTTCTATAGGAAACTGGGATGCTGGTTTTTAAAGGAAAGTCATTATAAAAATCTTCAACACCTTTAAATAAGGTGTGGATATTTCTTTTTCTCTCCACAAGTTTTATTAAGCATTTCACCAAATTAAAGTGATTCAAACACTGAAATTTCCATTCAGTATCAGCATAGAATTTATAGAATCATGCAGCCAAAAATCTGGAAGACATTGACATAAACTGTATGCCAATCTTCAGCATTTGTAAGTCAGTTTAATCAGGAGGAAACAAGAGACTGTAAAATTGTTTAGACATTCAAATAATTGAAAATTAATTGTGAGGAAATTTTTCTATCTCCATTCACTAAACAAATTCAATCAACAAGATGTGCTTGAGCTATCAATTGAAGCGAGCATCTAGGAGTATATTGTTTTAATTAGGAGATGGCAGTTTCAAATGCTACTTTTGAATCCAGTCCAACATTTTCAGTGTACACAGACTGTTTCCAAAACACACTTTTAAATATTAGAGCTTCAGCTCTGGTTTTAAGTACTGCAGTTTGATGAGCTGTTCTGGTCTGGGGCTAGTAAACAAGTCTAGAACTTGCTGGATTTCTCCCAGCAGAAAAATCGTCATCCACTTACTTTTAATGTTGTCTGGATTTGTCAAGTCTGTCCTGCAATCTGTGTCTCTGGGATAACATGCAGTCATCTCATGGGAATATGGGAATATTTTCAGTTGTAAGAATAACATTCAAGTGAGCTTTTAGTGAAAAATCTTCCTTGTGGCTATAAAAGAGGTCAGCTTCCCTAAAGCTAAATTTTCACAACAGTCTACAGAGTTTTTGTTATATCACCCCTGTTGAATTTTGATAGGAATAGAGTGCTTAGGTTTGTAAAGATGTTTGATTTACATCTAGACCATAGGTCTGTTTTTTTGAGCTTTTCAACATATGACAGATGTACAGGTAAGAGCAAACTAGTTTGTGTGTGGATACAGGACAGCATGAAATTGCCAGCATTTGTGGTTATGTTACTCATGGATTTAACTAGTCAAAAAGATCTTTTCATCCATGGAACATTCTTCTGGTTGTTAAGAAGATGTGCAGACATGTGAACAAAAAATTGTTCCATGCTGTGCTTAGGCAGAAAAAAAAAGTGTAGTTTAGAGAGAGATGTTTTTTAGTTTTTGTTTGTTTGTTTTGGTAATTTTAAAAAGTCTTTTGTTCCTCTGCTCTTCATCAGCCCAACACATTCTAACAGGATCAACTTAAATAAAATTCCCAAAAACCCTGCCCTTATTAACATTATACTAGGCAAACACTCTACTAGGCAAAATGTCTGTTGGTTTGAGAAGCAGTGTATTTCTCAAACCTTGCAGACATTTTTGTTTGTGAAGAGTCTGAAGAGCTTCTTAGGCACAGACAACACTACAGACAGTGTGCATAGCATGGCAGGCACCTTGCTGCCTCTTTATCCACAAACATATTTGGACAAATGTCTAAGACACTTCCTGTCTGAGCTATCAGGTGCATTTTTCTAGGAAGGAGATGCTGGTCTCTTCTGCTTTTCTTGAAACCTTTAAAAATATTTGGGACTGCACAGTATCTGTGTTCTTACTACATTTACTGCACCAAAGACCAGCTGTTTATGGCCAAAGCTGGGCTCTTTGAACTCAGGCTTGCTTTATCCCCTGAAGATATGATGGTGAGTGCATCATTCCATCAAAAAGTAGATTGGTTTTGAAACATATGCACAAAAAAGTCTGACCAGAAGGGCCCAGTGTCAGAAGTCTGGAGGTGGATACCACAGGGAGATGCAGAAGGAGGGAGGGGATTATCCGAGCTGCTAGGAGAGCTGAGAAATGGAGCTGAGTCACAAGTTTCTGACCAGGCAGACTCCAAGTTTCATAGACATTCTTTCCCATCAGGGCAGCAGGCAGCAGGGCTCACCCTGTAAGCCATGCAAAGTCTCCCTGGCTGGATGGGGAGCCTTGCTGGCTGGAAGAGAGAAGACATTTCTGATTAGTCTTACTCTGCCTGACAAGATCACTACTGTGCAGACTTCTTGTAGCTGTAACAAACTTCTTTCATCCCACAGAGGGGATGTAAGATCTGGTCTCTGACGGGCTGGGTTGTTTTTTCTTGGTGTGCTGTGTAAAAAGTCAGAAAGACTTCCCTTTTGCACTGCAGTACTGCTAGTCTGGTTGCTACATTACACTTTTTAAGAGCTATTTAAAGTCTCGGCTGACTGAAATGTGGGGCGGAAAGCCTGTTTTGTATTTTGTCACACAAAATATTATGTTTCTTTTTCACTAGATAAAAACATCTAAACTCTTGGTTTTAGTGTGGGCTGAGTCTAAAAGGGGAATTCTTTAGGTTTCCAAATTTACAAAGTGTTCTTCCTGAGTGGTTAACTGTTCCCACATTTCTAAAAAGGAGGGAAGAGAAAACTGTGAAAGAGGTTTTGAAAATTGCCCCGGACATTAACGGTTGTTTTCTGACTTTTTTTTTCCCTAGGTCTAACTCTTTTAAAGGTTTCTCAAGTCTCAATATTGTGCTGCTCTCTCCTTAATGTCTGCTATGAAAATAAGTTCCATATCGGACACATTTGTATGGAGTTGGTCTGTTTTGCACTATAAAGCATTTTTGTATCATAAAGCTCTGGGCCAGGTCTTTGCCTCCTTCATTAAACATAAAGGGACAGAAACTCGGCTGGCCTATATTGGCTTAGTTCCATGGAATTTACTGCTCTGAACAAGTTAAAGATTTCACCCTTTGCAATAAGATTCCTGCTTATGAGATTTATTTTCTTTTGTTTACGTAAATAATCCTTGAAATATAAAAGAAAAGATTTTTATTGATTCAGCCTTGCCTAGCTCATGGAAGATATCACATGCATGGCAAATTGCAAAACTGCAGCTCCAGCTGCAGCAGTCTGCAAGTGGCAGGGCAACAACATGCTGGAGGGTCTCTGCTTGGGATTTGCCCACATGGCTGGGATAGCTGTAAATTAACTTAAACACTTGCTTGGAGAATACAGAGGTAATTGAATCTTAGCTTAAACCAGTGTGTGGAATCAAATATAGCCCTCTCATCTGTGCAACCTCCCAGGAACCCACAGCCAGGTTCCTGTGGCAAATCCACAGGCACTGGCCCTGCCTGGCTCCTGGCCACTGTGGCAGAGCTGCTGCCACCAGCCATGCATGATGAGGACTGAATCAGTGACAACTGCAACAGTGGTGATACCCAGACCCTGGTGCAGCAGCAGCATCACTGCTCACATGGTCCCAAAGCCAGGGCAGCCCACCCTAAACCACAACTGCTAGGAAAGCCTAATGATTTTTTGATTTATTTATGGGTTTATACCAACAAACCATCAATTATTCGCTACAATAACAGAAGGATCTGCCTTTCAGGCTGATAACAGCCACATTTATTGTATTGTTAGAACTGGAGCTCGATTTTGACTCCTGCTTTGCTGCTCCTTGAGCTGATAGACAGCCGCATTTTAGGATTAGGTGAAGACACCAAAATCTGAGGACAGAAATCACGAACTTCTAAATACCCAGCCTGGCATTTACTTGTACCATCAGGCTCCTCTTTCCTTCAGAAATCTCCCCCTGACTTTCCCATGCAGTTACCCACACAGTAAACAAGTGCTCCTCTTTATAGAACACTTTCTTTGAGGGCCTGATAATTTTACTGACTTCTGGAGCATTTTTTTGGTCCTCCTCTATATTTCTCAAAAAAATGCTCCAGCTGAGTTGCAGTAGCATGGATAGTCCCAGCAGAGTGCTGTAGAGCTGCACTCTGCTGAGGCTCTCAGGTCTCTGCTGAGGCTCTCAGGTGTCTGCTGAGCAGTTGGAGGGTATGTAGGCATGACATTCTGAAATGGACAGATTATTAGCCTTCAAAAAAGAAAAGCAGAAAACATGAAAGAAACATTATTTGAGATGTCTGACAAACTATTGTGAGTCTCTGTGAAAGGGATGGGGTGGTGGTTGTAGAGGTTGTTACTCCATGAGCTAAACCCAAGAAGACAGGAAGCTCCCATCAGTTGCTTTGTGGTAGAATAGTCAGACTGAGTCTCCACTTCATCCTGTCCTTTCTAGTAATGAAGAAAAATATGCACCATTTTAAGTGGCAATTCAGGCCAAAAACACAAGCAAAGTCTCCATAATTGCTGAAGAAGTGTTGCCTCTATTTAGCTTGGTGCAACTGTTTTTCTATGCGTGGACTTAACCACTGTCAGCCGGAACAGTACATCCTGCTGGATGGGAAAAAATACAGGACAAAAATCCAGCCTGGAGTCAGAAAAGGAAAACTAGTTTAGGAATATTCACTACCTGTCAGTCTCAATCACACAGTCATTCTGCTGCTAGCTATGGCATTTTTCTAGTGCTAGTTGCAAGAAATTCATACTCAAAAGGAACTCCGCATAGACTGGTAATTCTAGCCACCAGCCAAAATCTCCTGCTTTCCATATAAATGTGGTGAGTCCCAAGTTATGGAAGTTTTACTTTTCAAAGCTATGCACTGAAAGTAGAACCAGTCTTGTTTAAGGTTGATGGGAACAGTTAGATCAACCAAGAGGTCAGGAAATGAACTGCATTGGCATGGTACAAACAGCAAAGCATCCTTGCTGCTCTTGGGCTCAGCGCAGTGTAGCAGGTGGATGAAACCCATGAATCTCAGGGAAAATGTCCTAGGCCAGGCCAGTTCATACTGGGGAAGGGGATGTTTGAGTGACACCTGCAGGAGGCACAGGCTTATATCCAATTCCACCTCACCATTACTGTATTTAGCATCTCTCTGGTGCATATGGTGGTATCTTTTTCTGTTGTATTTGGAGTGTGGGCTATCTTCCCCACTCACTCTAAATAAAGCAGCATTACTCCATTTTTCTCATTGTCTATATGGAAATTGTACTGTCATTTTTTACTTCCCCCTCTGTAAGGAGGAAGACGGGAAAATCTTTTTTTTTAGAAATAAAACATTTGAAAAAGAAAGGCCTAATAAAATAAAAGACATATATTTTTTCCCTCTTGGACTCTAATTTTTTTCTGAAAGCAGCTCAAGCTCCCTTTCTCCAGAGACCAGGTCCTGTTCTCCAGCATGCCAAAGCACCTCTGGTACAACGCTTGGTTTCACAAGGATTTGCAATGGTATTTGCTTTCTGCTAGCCCACCAAATGCAAAACCTAATAGAATTAAGAAAGCCAAAAGAATGAGTTCAGGGCAGTAGTCATGAGAATGCCTAAGAACACAGCCTCTGGCTGCTGTCTCCTGTACCAGGCAGCGCTCAGACAACTTTTCCTTGATACTGCACTCCTGAGATTAGCATATGCCATGTAAATCTCTGCAAACCACGACACCATATTGTATATGGCAGTGTTTGGCACTCAAGTGCTGTTTACCTTTCTTCTGTGGTATTTTTAAATTGCTACATTGTTTTTTGCATTTCAATGTTGTGCTTGTTCTTGAAAACCAACCAAATGTGGAATCTGTTTGCAGTTGACAGAAGGACTTACTTAAATGGAAAAACTGTGTTTTCTTCCTTTGATTACCAAGCTCTTTCAGATGGAGCAATATCATCTTAAAAGATCTTTAACTACATAGCCAAATAAGATATTTTAAATGAAGGACTTCATAAAAAGTCTTGAGAGAGGCTCTTTAGTTTTCCTTTCAAGTAATCCTGGAGAGTTCACCACTAAAGTCCCCTACTGTGATGTAAATTTCCTGGAGAACAAGGCACATGTGCAAGCTCAAGCTCAGTCATTTCTCTCACATATGCATGTGCACACACACAGTTGCACAGGGAGCTTGCAGTCTGTTGTCACAGTAGGTTATGACAACACAGGTTTTGGTGGTGGAACTTTTCAGTTCTCATTCCTATGTGAAATCATCCCTGCTTTTGGAATTAGGAAAATTGCTTAGTTATTTAAGGGACTTCAGCACAGAACTCACAAAGACAGCATTAAGATAATTTACTGCCTTTTTCTGCAGAACAAGTGGATTCAGTGGATTTTTATTTTAGCCTAATCTCTTTAAAAAGTCTGATCAAATAGTTTGGGAATGTTGAGTTCCACATACAAAATGTTGCTTATGACCAATTAAAAATGCATAATGCTGTCTCTGTTCTTATTTTGGGTGAACTCTATTAAGCCAAGGACAGAGTTGGTCTCTAAATGTCCTGGTGCCAGCACAAATTAATTTGTAGCTTTCTCATATTCTCCATGATCACAGAAACAGAGACAAAGCTTATGAAATAGCTTACAAAATACTTTCACCAGCACTGTGATGAGAAGCACTCTGTTGAAGATGCAGCTTCAGAGGCCTTACATTAACTTGATTCCATTTCCTTCTCCACACCAGGGTAAGTTCTACTGCTGAGAACATTGTTTATAGCTGTGCCTGCACCAGGACTAGTTACTGCACAAGAGCTCTCAATAGTGGTCCATATAGTCAGGCATCCCTTATTCAGAAATGGGCAGTAACAAAAACCAGTGGAAGAAATAAAAGAAATTGTGCAGAGTGGCTGAAAGGACCTTCAAGAACCTTTACAGGTTTGAAAATCCTGGCCATAATTTGAATATAAGCTACTATGTTTAAAATATATAGAAGAATAATGCTTTGTAGCTCTGATCAGTTTAGATTTTGATTGAGATGTACTTTGGACCTTTAGCAGAGGTTGGAAATATATTTCCTTTTGTTGGTTTTAAGCCTGCTGCTTGATAACCTGATTGATTGCTGCCTGTTTCCTCTGTATCAAGGAAAAGGGAATAATCATCCCCTGTTTATTTTCCCTGTGTCTTTCATGATTTAATAGATCTTGCATGATTTAATAGATCTTCACTGCATGTCCTGAGCTGTCTTAATCTCTTGTGGTTCTACTATTGCCTTCAGGGAAAAAAAAAAGTCTCTGAATATATCTACAGATGAATGCAGTGAGAAAACATTTTCTTCTTTAAATCATTTCTGATATTTCATACAGTGTCTCCAGAGCAGCATGCTGACATTTTCCCAGTGATACTGACATCTGTTTTTCGCATGGTAATGGCTATTTTAGAGCCTACTACAGGTACAGTTAGAGTAATTTTTCCGTAGTACACTACTTTTAATGTACCAATCCAGTTATAACATGAAAATGTTACATATCAATACTCTTATGCCTATGCTAGTCCTGAAAAAATAAAAAGTATAAGTCCACAATAAGGCATGGCTTTGTTTTCTTAGTTTTAATTGTCAATATGTCATAACTCTGATTATCCATTTTGAGTCAGCTATTACAGTGTACTAGATATGTGTCCTAGCTTATCTTCTAGGACATACATACAATAAGCTGTTCAGAAATGCTTAAACGCATCACATCTTTCATTTTTCTGTAGTATTATTAGAACTCTGTGAACATTTATAGGACTTCCATGCCTATTCTTGGGGTTTTTTCTGATCTTTTTTCCCTGTCTTTTTTTTTTAATTTTTTTTTTTTTTTTTTTTTTTTTNGAGGGTTTAATAAATGGATTTGAGAACTTCATGATCTACAGGAGATAGCTATTGATGTGCAGGCTGTTGCAACTTCATGAGCAAAGATAGGATTTAAATATGTGTTGTGTTAATTATGCAAACTATGCAATCAAGCTTCACATTGGCTCTTAATTTAGGACTGGCTCAAGCACAATAGAGTCCTAATTGCAAAATATATGTTGCTAATTTAATTGTTTAATGCAGCTGTTAACCACAAAAGAAACATGGAGTCTAAGTTCTCTCCTGACAAAGTCTGCACCTGAGAGAAATGCAGCCTTTAGAATGGGAATATTTGAGTGTTTTTAAAAAGGAATCTCTTAGGAAATGTCAATGTTGCTGAGCCATGCTTTGAAGGTAAATGCATGGTTTTGGGTGGAAGGGGAAAAAGATCAGTTTGTAGCTATCAGCAAAATTAAATTCCTTTCTCTCCACCCTTCCCTCGCCTTGCTCATTCTGTTGCCATTTCTCTTAATGGTTTGAGCCCCAAATATAGAGGGATTAGGATGACTATACACAGGGTCTGCTTATGTGTAGTTCTGCATAGACAAAAGGGTCACTAATCTGATGACTGAAATAGTTAGCTCTGTCACTGAGGCTGTGTGTTGCACACTTCGTTGCTGGCCGGTTGAGCTCTGAGTACCACTAACCCCACATGTGTGAGAACTCACTAGGCTTTGTTTCAAAAATTATTGAAATGACCTTGCAAGTTGCCAATTAATTCTATTTAAATACTCGCTAATGGCCAGAGAACAAGCGCAGTGCAAACTAAAGCTGAATCTTCAAATGCTGTTTTGCCAATAATTAGACTCAGGGCCTGCAAGCAGTGACCTGCTATTACAGTTTGCCTGAAAGCCCTGACATTTTTCCCCTGACAAAAGTGGTATTGAATGTGGGGCTGTCATGAAGGAGCTGCAGTTGCATTCATTGACAGTATGCCCGAGGGTAGGAGACTTGCATATACAAGGTGTAGAAAATACTTAATTTACTTGTTAAATCAGTTTCCTCTGCTGTTTCCCATTAGCAAAAGTCTTTGCCAGCTGTGACTGTAGATCCTGCTAAAGCTTCATGGAAACAGTTCCTTTTTGCTCCTGTTTTTGCAGGTTAGATCTTAGTCCTTTGTGTTGCAGAAATTTTGAGTAGAGATTTCTGAATGAGACAAGAAAGGAGCTGCTCCCTCCTAGGCTGCCTAGGTGAGCAGAGCTGATCTGAGCCACTCAGGTGACAATAATGTGCTCTTCTTTAAGGTGTCCAGACAACCCAGTAGTGCTTTGCCTGTCAGTGTCTAAAGCCTGTCTGGAAGTAACAAGTAAAGCATTTTATATCTGCCTTTGAAAGGAGGTCTGTGCCTGTGGTTCTGGTTTGATACGGTTCTATATGTAGCACATGTCTTCCTAAAAGGCTTTTTCTATGGACAGGTAAAGTACTTTCCAAGTAACAAGTTTCTTACTTGTTGCAGAAGACTTTCTTTCTTCTTCTACTCTTCATCTTACCATATGTTTGCACTTTGCTTTTACATTGTAGTTGTTTATGGTCAATACAGGCATACTATAGGTTTAATTACATGTATAATCTAAGTGCCTAGACTGTGAAGAGCTTTCATAAAAATATGATGTTATCCTAACAGAAAAGCTAAAGATCTGTAAATTCTCAAATGGCCCATAATTTCTAGTCTTCTTTCACTCCACATTTATGTCACTACTTGACTTGTAAAGTTACAAAAGTGTAACCAAATTTTGTTCTTATCCTTCATGCTTACAAGCCAAAATTATTTGAGCAAAGCCAAACCCTCTGAAATGGATTACATGGCAAATTGCTCAGACATTGCTGCTAGGTTTTTAAACCATATCCTCATTTCTAAGACCTTTTCATTGTTCCACTATGGACAGGCAAAGCTGGATGCAGGATACCCTTTTTTTATTCTCTAGAACCAGATGATCTGGATGGAAGTCTGAAAAGCAAAAAATTATGCAGATGAGAACATTTTGCCTCTGAGTGTCCTAGTCTGGTTCAGCAGTTGTTGTTTCAAATATGCTCAAGAATAAAGATTCCCTCATCTTTGTATGGCTTACTCATTGTAGAAGTAAGAGCCATCTTTTAAGCTTAAATTTAGCTATGGATCCAAGCTTTCCCAAATGGTATTTGCAAGGTTGGAATCATAGCTTTCATAGCTTCACCTTTCATAGTTTCACCTGTGGTTTGTGCTTCAGGAGAGTAATGCATCACCACTGTGTCCTCGTCTGCTTAGTACCAGTTAAATAATCATGAAGCCTGTGGAAAAGCTTGTTAAGATTTTTTTTTCCCCTAAGAAATCTGATTAGAGGAAAGAAAAATAAATACAGGGAGTAGCATCACCCCCAAAGGAATGTAGTATCCCTGTGATTGATTGCTTATTAACAATCAATAATGTAGGTCATGTGACAATTAGGGCTGCTTCCTCCCCAAAAGGTGGTGGGATCAAAAGCCCAACTGAGGTGGATCTACACCGGTGAATACAGCGAGGACAGCAAACAGGAGGACCAAGAAAACTGATTCAGTTACCATCACAGAGATTCCCCTTGCTGCAATGGACGGCTATAAACACTTCAGAAGGGACAGGCAAAGAAGGAGACGTGGTGGGTTAGCCCTATATATTAGGGAGAGTTTTGATTGTCTAGAGCTTAATGGTGGTGATGATAGAGTTGAGTGTTTATGGGTAAGAATTTGTGGGAAGACCAACAAGGCAGGTATCCTGGTGGGAGTCTGTTACAGACTACCCAGCCGTGGCAAAGAGGCAGCTGAAATATTTCATAAGCATCTGAGAGAAGTCTCACAGTCACTGGCCATTGGGGGGACTTAATTACCAGATGTCTGCTGGAAATACAACGCAGCAGAGGACACAGCCTAGGAGGTTCCTGGAGTGTGTGGCTGACAACTGCCTGACACAGCTGGTGAAGGAGCCAGGTCCACCACTGAACCTGGTGTTTGTGAATGGAGTAGAACTGGTGGTGTTTGGAGGCTTCTTGGACACGGTGGTCACAAGATGATAGAGTTTTGATTCACGGAGAAGTAAGAAGGACCTCAGTGGGACTGCCATCTTGGACTTTTAGACAGCAGACTTTGGCCTGTTTAGGAGACTGGTAGAGAGAAGAGAGGATCAAGTGTTCCCTCAGACAGTTCACAGATGACACAAGGTTGAGCAGGAGTGCTGATCTGCTGGAGGGCAAGAAGGCTCTGCAGAGGGAACTGGACAGGCTGCATCAATGAAGACAATTTTATGAGGTTCAATAAGGGCGTCCTGCCCTTGGGTCACAACAGCCTCAGGCAGTGCTACAGGCTGGGGGCTGAGTGGCTGGAAAACTGCCCAGCTGAGAAGGACCTGGGGGTGCTGGTGACAGTGGCTGAAGATGAGCCAGCTGTGCTCAGTAGTTTGCTTGTGCTGCTTCATTCCCTCTGAGCAGAGCTGCTCCTCTCTGGGTGAGGTGATCGGGTGGCTATCAATGAGCAGGAGATAAAGAAGATGCAGGTTATGCAGGAGATGCAGTGACAATAAATAAATAAATACAAAGGGTGTTTCAGAAGGGGCAGGAGGATATTAAGGAAGAAAAGAAATGGGTATGTCCTGTGTAGAGCCCCAGATGTCCAAGGTAGCCATCGCACATAGCACTTCGGCTGGTTTTCCCCTCTGCAGCTGTGGGGTCATTCCAGGAATGGTCCTGGTAGGTTCCAGAGGAAGTTAGACAGCTGTGCTCTGCCCTTGAGATGAACATCATGACATGATTGAAAGACCACAAGGAGGAGAGCAGCAACCAGAAAACATGGCAGATTTCTCAGAGCTCCTGTTGTTGACAGGTCTAGCTAAGGCACGGGGGAATACGCTGTTATTCCAGGAATCTTTAATGATTTTAGCAGTTGGCTTGCAAGGAACCTGGATTTTTTTTTTTATTTTATTTTTTCTTCACTGTAGTAACAGGTTTCCTGGGGTGCCATGTATATATTGTATTCACTTTGCTATGATGCTTTGGATTTGATCTCTTTCTTTTTTTACACCAGTGTGATCTCTTGCTAGAGAGAATAACAAATAGACAAATAGACAAATAGAATTCACTTCCTTAACAATTAGGAGATCTTTAGTGCAACTTGTGTGTAATTTTATACAAGTGTCTGAAAGCCAGACTACTAAGTCTGCTTCATTTCCTCTAAGAGAGGTTTCTTGCTTTGGTGAAAGTAACTGCCTTGGTTTCCAATGTGGTTGAGAAAGATGGGGGAAGATGCATGTCAATGTATGTATGTCCCATATACACATGATTCTATGTAAAACGTTTTTTTCTGCATATGTGATCATAGAATACGGGTATAATGATGCAGATTTGGAATATGGGTGTAATTTCTTTTCTCATTCATATGATTTAGTGACAGGTAGTACATATACAGGTAGGTACTTATACATTCAAGTATCTGCTATACCCTACAGGCCCAGCTGTACTTGGTATTGTGGCCAGACTGGTGCTTTTTAGCAACTCTAGCAAGTGTTCCAAGATTAGCTCTGAAATCTAAGGATATTCAAAGAAATTCACAATGGTAGGTTGCTCTTACTGCTACCAGTTTTAGGTCCCAAATCAACCTTGGTAGAATGTTCTTTGAATATCAAGACACAAGGTTTTTTAGGTTTTTCTTGACCAAGCACTGGCACAGTTTTCCCAGAGAGGTGGATCTCCATCCTTCGAGATACTCAAAAGGCATCTGTACATAGTCATGGACAACTAGCTCCAGGTGGCTCTGCACGAGTAGGAGGGTTCCAGAGGCCCCTTTCAATCTCAAGTATTCTTGGTTCTGTGATTCTGCTCCACATTGCAGCTGTTTTGTTCCTGTTCATGTTTAGCAAGAGTTTAAAAAGTCTCCCTTCATTTTAAGCCCATCTATTTTTCCCTTAAGAAGAAGTAGCTAAAGGAATGAATTTTTTTTTCTAGGAAGATATAAAATCTCAAGTTACTTCAGTCTGGTATATCTTCTGTGCTTCTGCAACCTAGACTTGATTTGCTCAGGACTAATGGCAGGCCTTCTAACAAGAGGATTATTCATGTGGAAGTTCCTGCTGTTTTCTGTCTAGCAGAGATGTGCCAGGCAATTCCTAGGGCTTGGTGTAATCATTTTTCTACTAACTTCTTATTTAACTTAGCAAAGCATGCCCTGTATTTGATCTAGCTCAGCCATCCACTTGGATGGCTCACACAGTCGAGTTGTCTGAATCGGAAAGGAATGAAAAGCACCCAGCTGACATTGGCACTGCACAGTGAGAAGGGAAGAGCTCTACTGTGTCAGGAAAACAATCCATCTAGTGCTTTTCATCTTGATCTGCAAACAATTTGCATGGTCAGATTGCTCATGCCTTCTCCTTAGAACCTGTGATCCTTATACTCTTATCCCAGCTGTTTCAGTGCAATTTTCCCCTTTGAGTTCTAGCTATAAGTTTGAGTTACAAAGCAACAAGTAATGTGCTAAGAGAACCAGTTTGCTTCTCATCCCAGCAGCAGGAGGTGACAAGGGATCTCTATAGGAGAAAACAGGGCTCCAATACCATCCTATGCACTGGAAGCCAAGTATCTTGTGGGAGCTCTGGCAGTGGTCTGTGCCTCTCAGGTCCTGGTTCTTTGCTCCTGGGGCTGTCATTCTTGCTTCCTTCTTGTCCCTCTGCTCTGCTGCGTTCCCTCTGGCTTGAAAATGCCTCAGCACTGGGGCTTCTGCCACCCAGTATGTGCATGACACAGTAGATCCCTCTTTCCACACATATACATTGCATCTTCAGGTATAAATCAGGATTGAGATTGAGCAAAACATCTGCCTTCCCCAGACAGAAGAAAAAGTAAACAATGACAGGCAATATTTGCCACACAGCAGTCTTGTGCAACCTGTGATTTGCAGTCCATGGCTGATTAATAACACATAGGAAGATGAAAGGAGACATGATGGCTGCAAAACACCCTGACTTCTGGTCATAGCAATGGGAACATGGCATTTCTCACTGGGAAAGCCCAAGAGAAAGTATGCAACTTAAAACAAAAAAAATACAAGGATAGTGCCTTCTCTTCCCCCACAGTGATAGATTACTCTTTGATTTCAAAATGGCTGGAAAACACTGCTTTCAAGCATTCAGCCTGCTAGCAGGAATTGATCCTCTGGGAAATAGTCAACGTCAAGCATAAATAAGTTTTGGAAACATACTGGCTAAGAGCTGATTGTGACCAGTGAATATAGTCAGTGAGACTAGCTGATTTATGTTTTTAAATACTGTTTAATTAAAACAGACTTACTGCCACTCTTGAACACGGCAAAGCCCAAGACAGGTGTCTGTCTGTTACAGAGGAGCCATTCCTGTCTACTATCAGAGGAGCTGCTTTTGGCAGTGCATGTAGAAATCACATTGCCTCTGTGTGGTATCTAGTCAGTTTATTTTTGAATGAGAGCCCAAATCTTCTGGCAGGTCTGTACTTGCAGTTGTAAGGCTGGGGATGACAGTGGGAGTTGGACCTGGAAAGGGCTCTTTCCCCTGGGTCAGCACTGGGGCTGCTCTGCACCTGAAAAAATGCAAGACTAAGTCCAAGTCAGATGGTACTGAGAGGGATTCTAGTTTCCAGAGTTTTTTCCAACCAAACCCCAAAATATTTCTGTTTGTTGGGAAACAAATGAAGAGATTTTTGAGTGTCACCTTTACTGAATGGTGGAGCAGTTAAGGAATTGGTCCATTTCTCCTGTCACTACTTTGCCCAAGGGCAGAGGCAGTCAGGAGGACCTCAACCTTTCCTCTTGAAATGTTCCACTTTGGATAAACAATTAACATTTACAAGAAGAGGGACTGGTGCTCAGGAAGTCTAACCTCTCAAAAGAAGACCCGCCAGGCTACTGATTCATGCACACACGTGTGCTCTCTCTCAATGAATAGTTAATGTTTTATTAAGGGTGGAACAGTTCCAAGGAGATGATTCAAATCTTTTCCCTGGATCCAATACTTGGCCTTCAGCTAATATGCTTTTTGTTCCATTCAAAATGTCATTGCTTTTACACAACTCTTTCTTCTTCTCATCATCTAAATGCCTTTCTTTGTTTCAGTTGATTTCTGTTTCGTTACTTGCTCAGACCCTGCCCTTGTCTTTGCTCCTTGACCCTGAGAGAAAAAGATCTGTGCCTCCATTATATTTGAGATCAGCTGAGTCTGTGTAAGGGCCAAAGGTAATTTTTCCTCTGAACCAAGCTGAGGAGGGCTAAAGATTTTCCATCTCTACACTGTCTCCCATGGCATATGGAGCATATTACCCCTCACCTGCTCCACATGGCCTTAATGAGCCTGTAGGTGCTTGGCACTTCTTTCACTTTCAGAAATTAGCAGATGTGCAAGGGTACATTCACTCCTCATCAGACTAATTTTCACCACCTTCTGCTTCTTTCAGGGTGGTTTTGAAGAAGGAAATACAAACTACAAGTGGTAACCAGCATGTGCAAGCAGTGGGGTTATGCTGCATTGCTTTGCGAACAGAGAAACCCAGAGGGAATCCCGAGATGAGGACATATATATCACCTTTATTCTGTGGAATATAACCCCAGACTGAACCTGAACCTAACTTGGGTTCACATGAAAAACATCTGCTTTTCAGGACCATGATGTGTTACTTGGGCTGTGATGTTTTAGCTCAGGATTTTGTGCTGAGGTTGTAGATACATTTCTCTGCCCACATGGTGACATTATCATGCAGGTTGTTGCACAACATGTCCTGTTCTCAGGGAGTGGAGGTTGATGGAGAAAGTGAAAGTAGGGGTGAAACAGCTGAAGGAGATGAGATAGTTGCATTTGCACTGGCTGTTGGCCTGACTGGTTGGATCAATCACAGCCCAGAGGAGAATGAATGGCCCCTTCAGTGGTTAAGTGGCACTTATAGGGCTGGTGACAAATTGTACTGCAGATGCAGCCATGAACATTATGCATGGACCTTCTGCTTTCCTTAGTTTCTTCTGTCTCTTGGCCACCAAGACTTTTCTAGCCCCTCTCTCCATCCCTGAAGATGTCACGTGTCTGCTTTATCTCCAAGTGGTGATAGGAGACCTGCATAAAACAATGGTAACTGGCTCTTTGGCTAACCAAACCCCATCTGTTGCAAACCACAGCAATTGCATTGATATCTCAGAGCCATAAAACCATTCCATATGGGAAGTTTTGCCATGTACATAACCTTGTCCACAACAAAGCTTAGTAAAGGGGTTGTGATGTTAGGAATAAACAACACAAATCAAGACAACAGCTAACATATTGAGAGAATATGCCTGCAGTCTGCTAGTTGTAAATTATAAATTCCAGTTGCCCACTGTGCATCTGTGGGAGAGGAACATGAGTGACACCAGCACTTACACTCAAATTTCAAATCAGTTCCACCACTTGCTTTGACTCAACTTGGTAAAAAGGGTTTTCATGATATCTACTATTCTTCATGTAGAGCAAGTTGATTTTGTGATTCAAAATGTGTATGGCTTTGCAAATTGACCTCAACTCTAGATTTCTGGGTTTTTTTTAGAGGACAGTCATTGTGTCCTTAAGATGTTTTCTCAGTTTCATTGTTGTGTCCACCCCCAGCAGGAGCTTCACATCTGGGCTATCTGAATAAACTCCCTCTTACAGGAAAATCTGTAACACCTTATCCTGGCTTCCACTATTCCATATGACTTTTTCTTATCCCAAATAGCATTTGAGCTAACTTGGGCGATGCAGAATGTATTTGGATTATGCTATGCAAGCCAGTTTAGGCTAAGTTTTGCCATGGTAGGGAGAGAAAATTAATGATGTAATTACACTGAGATTTAGTGGCAGGTTAAAGGGCAGGATCTCACTGGAAACAGAATAAGAAGGAAAAGCCGTTCCACTTTTGAAAACCATAGCCAATGTTCCCTCCTAAACTTGTCAGGTACTGTTTGCCTTCTGTTTTGCCAATGCTTTTATTAGTTACTTTGTAAAGGTGTCAAAGACAACAAAGAACCCAGGGCATTTATTGCAGGTGTGGATTAAGATGGTCCTACTTGTGGTGGTTGTTCAGCGATAATGCTGTAGGAAAAGCCAAGCAATGCACCTTGTGATAGGGAAATTACAGCATAATAGCCCCCAGCCAGGGAAAGGGATATCTGAGGTGCGTCACCCTTGCTGGAGAGGTGATGTGCACTCTGAGAAGCATGGACAGTGACCAAACTGAAACAAGCTCTGATGACTTTATCATGTAAACCCCTGCTCTATTGCCTTGCTGGCCTTGATTTGGTCTCTGCAAAACACAACTCACCTGCAGGTTTTGCACATCTGGTCTCTACCACTGCTTGACTGACTTGGGAGAGTGTTGGGAGCAGGGATGCACAGGCTGTGTCCCACTGCTAGCCTCACAGCATGCTTCTCTGCGTGTGATGCAGTTGGAAGTTTGGACAGTGAGTTGAAATGTGGGCCCCTTTTGAGTGGTGGGGTTGGGGTGCTTAGTCTGCAACTTCCAAATTATTTAACTCATGAAGTATCTCTGTCTTCACCAGAACTCTGCTGCCTGTTTTGTGTCTTTGCAGGGGTCTTGTCCTCTCTTTCCCTAGTAATACTGTCTCCTTGTGGATCCTAACAGATCCAAGCAAAATGAAATTGTTATGCTACTAGCAGGGTATCAAATCTCCATTTTTCATTAGAGACTCAGAATATGGGTTTTCAAAAAAACCCCAAACAACAATATCCAATTGGGAAAGCATCCTGGGAATCTGGTGTTTTTCAAGCATAGGTCAAAGTCAAACCTTCCCTTTCAATAATTGAAATGCAATTAGTAAGATACAACTGTGACTCGTTCAGGCTCTCCTCTGGAGCTCTGTGTGCCAGGGGCTTGGAAAGGAGGCTGCTCTACTTGCAGGAGTACAGTGGACACATAATTTGCAGCCACTTTCAGGATGCTTCCTAGTCTTTTATTAAATTACAGACTTTTCAAGTAGCAGATATTTTAGGATTTTTCTGCAGAAAGGTGAAAGAAATATTTTTAATTTTCTCTTTACTCTAACACGTTCTTTTCTCATTTTCCAGATCTGGTCAGGTGTTTGCATTTTCTTTCCTGTTGTAGCTGTCACACTTTAAGTAATATTTTATCTTTGTTAAAAGCTATATTTTTATGAGCTTGTGGAACACGTTCCACAAGTGCTTTCTTTTTCCTTCTGGACATGTAGTAACTTGGTTTTAAAAAATTGTCTTCAGCATCTCAAGGTATTCTGAAGAGGATTTTAGCTATGGTTCATGACAGCAGTGAACAGGTAAATCAAAACACTGTGTTTGAAGCACAACAGACACCTCTTAGAGGAGAAAAACTGTCACTTTATAGACTTTCTTCTCTGAATAATGGTAACAGCACAGAGATTTAATCAACTGTATTTTCCCCATCAGATGAAGGAAATTTTGGTCATCACTCTGTTTCTTTTTCGGTATGGGTGTACTTCTGTAGACAGCAAGGGTAATTTGGAGGTCTGTCCATCCCCCACACTCACAGAAGTCCAGGCAGCTCTCGTAGATACAAAGGACAAAAGACACCACTGCCTGTGTACTTGTGCTCCAACTCACCAAAGCTTCAGATTAGATGGAAAAGCACCATGGCAAATCCTGTCCTTCCTCTCTCTACAAGGTTAATGTAGAGCAAATTTCTGCTCTTTTGTAAAAGCTTTTTCATTGGGAGGTTTCAGTTTTGTACATATTTTCTCTCTGATATCTCATCTAGAACAATTTGAAGTACCATGGAATTCACAGTCAACAATATTTTTCAATGATTGCCCATGTACCTACATTTTCATGAATGCAATTTGCTAAGGTGGAGATAGTTCTCCATCTCAACATGCAGAGAGCACCAGGGAGCGGAGCCTCTGGCCCTGGTTCAACCAAGACACAGCTGAAGTTCAACCAGCTGGAAGAGAAAAATGATTACAGAGTTACTGCTGAGTCTCTCCCACGGGAAGGTTTCTTCTCTGTTGAAGTAACGTAGCCAGCAGTCCTGTTTAAGCAGCTCCAGGACCAAGTCCAGAGTGTGAAATTGTCAATTGCAGCCATGCTAACTGCAATATAGGCGGCAAAAGCCCTAAGGAGAATCTTTTCTTATGTAAAACAGGTTGTTACATACATCAAACTAGAATGAGTCTTCCCATGATCTGAGAGAGAGGGGTAAAAAAATTAAACCAGAAAGCTGGTTATAGAAATTGCTATCCAGATAAGAGTGTCTGCTAAGATATTATGACTGGCAAATGAGCCAAAAAGCAGCCACTTACAGCTAACACTTTGGGTTAGAAACCTGGAGGGTGTTTAGAGGCTATTTTGAACAGAATTTTAGCAATGCTAATGAAAATCTGACAGAAACACTTAGTATCCACTCAATTCACCTCTTGTTGGTATTGCGCTAGCACTCTGTGAAGTGACTGAAAAAGAGTGGTGGAAGGCAGATGAAACAGATGAAAAATTAGTATTGTGCAGTGTAAAGCAAAGGCATTAAGTGTACCCTTTTAAAATGAAAAAACCAAACCCTTTCCATTGAAAAAGAGCAACAATAATTTTGTGTGTGTTTTATAATGAGAGCCAGAATAGTTTTTAAAATGATGTTTCAATTAACTATGATTTATTTACTGCTGTTACGCACTTTCCTTTTCCACAATTGTTGTGCTGCGACCTACAATTGCATTCTAATATTTTGGCACAGGTTTCGAATCTGTAACAACAGACACTGTGAGGCCATGCAGCATATTCTGGTTGGTCTCTGACATCCTTTCTGAATGAGTGATTTTGGCCTTGAGAATGTTATTTGAGAGATGAAGTTAAGGAGTGCAATTCTTGTTCGTAAGACCTCTCTTGCCTTTTAAGGAAGGCCTTTATCGTCAGTTTTCCCCCTTGTTTCCTGTCAGTTTTTTTTTCCCTAGAGAAGTTAAACTGGGGTGCTGCCTAGAAACCTCTCCTCTAAACTCTCATAAATGAGCAGGAACAGGCAGTGCAGTTCCAGCTGGCCAGTAAATGAAGTGTGACAAAAAGCTTTACCTTTCTATTTTAAAACAGAACAAAGCTTTAAACTGGTGTACATAGAGAGATTACAGACATTGAAACAAATTAAAATAGCATATATATGCTGTGTAGCAGATTACAGGAGATGAATATTTCAGTCCTTCACAATTTTTACTCCATTTTCTTCAAATGTTTTATACAGCTTTGTGAGACCCCTTAATTGCTATAGGATACCCTCTCTCAGCAAAGTTTTCCAAGAATATTGCCAATTTGCAATACAGGGAAAGATAATACTTAAGCAAAAGCAACATTTTTAAAACAAAGCCCTCCTTTCCACTTAAAATTCTGACTGTACCCCAGTAAAGGAATGAACTTAGGGTACAGTGAGACAATTTTGAAATTATATAGATTTGGGCATGATTAATGCTGCTGACTCCTGTCAGGTATCAGCTAGTGTCAACTGAAAATACTTATTGGTTCAAATTGCCTGGAGAACATTTAGTTCAGTAAATGAGAATGTAGAGAACAGCAAGAGGAATGGGAAGCAGGATATACTCAAAGTACCTGGTTCAGAATATGCAAGTTTAGTAACTCCAGACTGATATTCTAACCCCTGTTGAAAAGCCACTGGTAGGCTTGTGATAATACCAGTGGCACAGGGAAACTCATAACTGTGTATGTCTAGTAAAATGAAGGAAAGGTGTAAATAAACCATATAGGGTGACCTGAATATAGAGGGCCATGCTTCAGGGGCATGTACTTTTTTCTATTGTAAAAAGTTATTGAATTGTTGTAGCATTCAGCCTTTATTTTCTCAACAGAGACAGTAAAGATGCTCAAAAATACACAGAGAAAACGGTTCCTTCCCACTGCAGGCATACAAAAGATTGTCAGATTTCTGCTGTTTTCATTTTAACAGTGATGTTGAACAGGTAGCTACTGCCCCAGGTGTTGCTAAATGAGTGTAAGAGGATGTAAACCTGTTTTTTTTAAGTCCTCAACCTCCTGGAGTAGAAAAAGAGACTTCTTTGGAATGGGTGGTAGAGAACTTTTCTGCTTTCATGTAGAACAAAGCCCTGTAAACATTTGACAAACAGATCTCTCGCTTGATTGTACAGAAGACATAGCTTTGGCAAAAAGCCAAGTCAAATCCTCTTGTGATCACTATGAAGCTTTGAACAGACCCTGTATAAAGTGGAACAAAATGGAGTTTATTCTTTCAAAAAAACCAAACAGAAATACCCTTTAAAAATCCAGCAATTCCATCACCTTTGCCTTATATATGTTTGTTCTCAGTCCCTGGGAAAAAAACCTTTGTAATGCCAGCAGGAACTCAGCCTACCTCTGAGTGACTGCTTAGTCATGGTGCACAGGAAGGATTTAAAGGACAGAGAGAGAGAGGGAGGTACAAGTCATGTCTGTGCAAAAAGGAACTGCAATCTGGAGTCTGCTGCTATCAGTAAAAAACTGGAATTCAAATTCCTCTGTCTTTTCAGAGTTTTGTTGGCTGTGAAGGGAAGCTGCATGTGTAACTTTCCATCTGTAGCGAGGATGCTGCCATAGCGTCCTTGGAGGATGAATATTTTGAGAAGTGACAGAAGCCTACAGCTTGAAATGATCAAACCCAGAAACTGAAGCTGCAAAATACACTGTTTCACAAAATATATTACTACATGTAAAGCTGCAAGTATAGGTATATGTATAGCTGTAAGTAAACAGCAACATCTCAGCAGCTAGTAATTTCAGCCTGTTACTAGTCACACTACTTCCCTAACCACCCTAAAAATCTGTTAACATCAGAAATCATGGATCAGCATTATTCATTGTAGTGCAGGTTCCTCAGTTCTGCGTCATAAGCAAATTTCCTTGATAGTTTTTTTTGGTCTTTTTTTTTTAATTTTAGGGATACAAATATCTTATTTGCTTGCTGTTTCTTTACTGCCTTCATCAATATAAGTGTTTCTTTTGTATTGCTTACAATTCCAGTTTTACAGGAGACTCTGTTCTCCCGTCCCTTCCTTCCAGGTGTTTACTTGCTTGAGCTGTTGGTATGTGATCTCATAGCTTTTCTATCTACAATGCTGAAGTTCATCCAGATACTGTCTCTGCTGTAAAAACAATCCTCCAGTATTCAGCACAAGTGTGCCATTTCCTCCTCTCAGGTTGTGATATGAATGTGGTTTTTTATATGCTACAACTGGAAACATTTGGAATTTTCAGTAGGATAAGCTTTTATGAAGTTACATGTCCCTTGCAGGTGACACTGCTGTTGCACAGGGAACTTACTCTTTCCATTTCCCTCATGTCTCCTAATCCCTGTATGAAGGTCAGGTAAGGCTGTTCCCTGGCACAATCTTGAATATTAAGAAAGATGCCTGATTAATGCATGTGCACATGCAGTACTCTACAGAGATGTGCCTGTTAGCATTAATGCTGCTGTCAGTAATGTGCTTTCTGGAAGACAGGATGCTCAGCCATGCTAAGAAACAGAGCACAGGCCATGCCTGGGGACATTCCTGTGGTGTTGAGCCCTAAGACGGATGTGCAAATGGAGTCTGCCTTGTTTTCTGTCCTGACAACTTTTATATGGAAACTGAGCAAAGTATCGTTAGCAAATGAATTATTTTTAGTGAGTGGATGCTTTGCTTTCTAGTCCACTAATTTTGGCAATTGAGAAGGCATACACACTTGCTCCTATCATAGTGGCACCCAGAAAATGCAAGCAGATGTATCACAACATGGACTGTGTGAAGATGATGTAAGGGAGGCTATAGCCTCTGTGGGGTAACTCTTGAAATCTCATGCAGATGCTGAATTTAGGCCTCTAGTATTAGATGAGAAATCCCAGAATATCTGACATATCCATGTAGAGTTGGTAGCATTGTCACAGCAACTACAGAAAGTCCATGTCATGATGGAGGGCAGGCATCTTCAGCATTTGAGTGTGTGAAAGAGCATGAGAAGCCCAATAGTTGAGTTACAACTATAAGTCAGGAGGTGTCAATAAAAACATGGTTCGGTCCTCAGCAAGTTGTTTTCTGTGAATAATCAGTGTTTGCCAATGGGAACACAATTCAGTATGAAATAGGCATTATTTCAATTTTTTGTGTGTGTGTTTTTCTGCCTTCTGTTGTGGAAAGAAACTCCTCTATTAAGAAGTTATGAAAACGATCAACTGCAAGGTCATATTTGAGCTCAGTTAGCAGGCCATGCAGACTACCTTAATGCCTCAGTAACAATGCAAATGTTGCAAACTAAGGCTTCCTGCAACACATTTTTAAAATTATAACAAAATAAATAATGGGATTTGACTGGCTGTGTTGCAGAGATACTGTGCTCCCAGCTAGTTTAAAGGCTGTGTGGTTTGCCTTGTCCTTTCAGGAACAGCTGCTTGGTTTCTGCTGGGGAAGATGGATGGTCCTTATTCTCCCTTGGTCAGGTCAAGAGCTGAGCAAACACACAGAGCTGATAGCCTCAGGCAGTTCATCACCTATGGATCAACACCACTGCTTGCAGCCTCTCCTGTTTTCTGTTTCTCACCCCCTTCCCCCTCCCTGCCTCCATAAATATGACAAGCAGTGCTGCATCATACAAACTCTTCTTCCACAGTGGAAACATCTGCAGCTTGAATGCTCCTGCAGAAATGTCACTTGGGGAAATCGCTCTTCATTTTATGTGAAACCTCACTTTCAAGCCTTCAGAGGGGCCAGGAGGGAGGGGACACTGGGTTTGACACTAGTTCTGTGTTGTTTTTCAGGGATTTTGCGGAAGAATGTTATGTCTGATTTTGTGGATTGTCAAAATGAAGCCAGATGGCAGTGGATTAAGTGTAATGCTGTTTTGTTGTTCTTGGGTTCGCGGCTGCGCTTCCCCTTGAGCGAGGCAGCCCTCCCCGCACAGCAGCCCCAGCCCTGTGTGCCCCTGGCCACCGAGGGCCTCTTCCCATGGGCTCCTGAAAATGCTGCCCTGGAGGAGGGTAGAGTGGAAGCTTTCTTTTGGTGAGGACTGCAAATTGGAAACTGCTTCCTTGACATTTTTCATGCCTAGATTATTCATCAAGAGCCTGTTTGCTGCGCTTTCCATCCGACGAAATACAGGTATTTTCCAATTGTAGTAATGGGTTTGCTTGCTGAAGTGAGGTTGCTGGGTGAGCAGCTGAGCCAGTGAAGCCTAGTTTCTTACAGTTTTGTATTTGATAACTCTATTTCCTGATGTTTAGAAAGGTGTGAGTTTAATTGAAGTGTTTCCCATGAGGCATTCAGGAATTTCAAGCCTTTTGTTTATTCCTCAGTGTATTTATGCCTCAGTCTTTCTCTCCATGTGAATGCTTAGTGGGGTCTCTTTCCTCTATTACTCTACCTTATTTTGTTTAGGTGTATGGGCAGATTTTATCTTTGAAATCACAATCCTTTGTCAAAGTTAAGGTAGCAGAAAAGGCCACTGGACTCTAAAGATACAGAGGGAAGACACATACACAGACACGGACAGATAAAGGTGTGATTGCCTCGACTTTGTTTCCCTAAGAAATTAGGTTAAAGATAAATTCTTCATTAGGGAGAAGATGAATTTAAAGCTGTGATTCTGAGCATTTTCCAGTTTCTTAATTAAAGGTAGACAGGCAGAAAATTTCCTCTCCTAAGAATTGTTCTTCTCTATACCCTTTCCCCTTGTCATGACACCTTTTTCTTTCCAAGATAACTTTTGACTCACTGGTTACAGACCACAGTCCTGTCACTCATTCAGAGCCTTGTGAGGGCCACTCAAGCTCTGCTCCCTGTGCTCAGCACCTACAGATCAGTGCAATAGCCCCTAGCTTATGAGAATACCAGCAAAGGATTCTCTACATTTTTCCTTTCAGACTGCAGCATCACTTCAGCCATAAGTTTAATACTTTTCCTTTAATTTACTCCTCCATGATCATTCATTGCAATTTCAGTTCAAACCAGCAAATTTTGTTTCGTAATGAAACTGCATCTTCTCATGTAGATCATTAAGAGTCTGTTCAGGCTTCTTCATAAAGTCCTTAGGCCTGGAAAGCATTCTGACAAAAACCTGCTGCTTGATAACACAGGAGAAACCATAAACCAAGTCAGTGCTGCTGCCTTGTTGTGCTCTGTCCTGTTCTTTCCTAAGACAGATTCTCAGCTGCTCAGGAATTTGTTTAAAAGTCAGCTGTGCTTTGCAACTGTTCAGATCTTTTTAGCTTTCTTCAGCAAGCCACTATCCCCTATCTTCTTTGAAAGTCTGTCTTTTAAGAATGTCTTTCATGTCATGCATGAAGTCCTGTACAGATCCATGCAGTGTTGAGTTGTTCTGGAATTTCTTGTGCAGATCTAGTCTCCTGATCTCAGCTGCTTAGCTTGCAAAGTCTTTGATGTGCAGGCTGTCTGTGTGGTTTGCACAGCACAGTCTAGTCTGACAGTTTTTAGTAGGAGAAACTGGCAGAGAAGGGCTGCAATTAGGGTAATGCTATTATGTTGCATGTTGCTGTAGTGTAGAGTACAGATAGCCTTAATCTAGTCACTATCCCCAAAACACAATAAGTAATGGCAATTTTATAGTGAGAATCTGTTACCAAGATGCTCAGAAAGACTGGGGTTTCCTAATCTTCAGTTCACTGACTTTAGAGATAATTTTTTCCTGATTCTTGAGGAGTTACCCTGGTGCTATAAAGGAAATATTTCAGTGAATTTGCACCCTAGCACACGGCTTGTAACCTCTAGATTTTACCTTCTGCCTTGGTGGTCCAGCGGGGGCAGCCCCAACATCAATTCTGAGCGTACTTTCATCTTCCTTGTAATACACTGTACAGTCCGGAAGGTATAAATTAGACATATTCAAGTATTTGACTAATGTACTGAGTCTATTTTAAGCAGAAAATTTAGCAATTTTCTGTTAAGCAGAGGTAAGTTTGGATGTGCTTTTGTTTGTGTTTGTTCTCAGAAGTATTTTTCATTTATAGCGTGAGCATCTCCCCCTCAAATTCTTCTCCTGTTTTTCTTTACTGTATCCTGTTGTAATATTCCCTTTGGAAGGTCTTTTAGAGAGTATTTTTTTACAGATTCTGAAAACTTCCTTCCTGGCATTTGCATTCTCTCTTCAGATGTCAAAATCAAAGATAATGGTCCATTTCTGGTGTTTTGGGAAGGGAGGGGTGAGTAAGGGAGTTTGCAGTCTCTACACACTCATCAAGTCAACTTACTTTACGTGCAGTGTGAGGGACTTAGTGTGTACCAACAGTAGCTCACTGTTAGCTAGTACAAGTAGGAGACATTGAAATTCAAAGCAAGCATTTTGAAAATGGTCAGTATTTTCTGATCCACTTCCCCACATACAAAGTGAACAGATCTCCCAAAGAACTTTGTGAACGTGGTGCAAATCTAAATACCAATGGCAATTTTGTCTGCAGGGCATGAATATAGATGTGTTCTGTCAGCACCAGGGATGCCCTGAACAACCACTTTCAAGCCTTTGAAAGATAATAGTAATGCTGTTCACTTACCCTCAGTGGTATCTCATGCAATGTAAAGTGTCAGCACCAGTTCCCTAGCAAAGCAGCGAGAGAGGTCAGTAGCAGGAAGCATAGGTATGTCATCATTGTACCTGTGGAGATTTGGGTTCAATTCCTGTCATCATATCATACATAGAAATAGTTTGATGCCTTTGCTGTCCCAAATCTGGAGTATTTCAGCAGATATGGTCTTCAGAGGCCTAAAACTACAACAGCAAATGTCATGTCAACGTTATCAACTGAGATTCCAATAGATGACCTGTGGTACAAGTGCTTTTTCAAAAACTTCTGCTTTGTATGCCTGTGTTAGACCTTAATTTTCACATTTTCAGAAGATAAACACACTCAGTAGATAATCTTCAGAAATAATTACACTAGAAATAAACATACAAAATATTCAAAACCTCAACAGACACTGAAGGCTGAGTTTATAGTTTCATAATGAGTTAGAAAATAATTCTTATTTTCTCTATTTTTTGAAGAGCTTTCCATGATTTTGCTGCAGCCCAGAACACACTGAAAGGGGAAGTTCACTATGACAGTGACCCAATAATTGGAGATTTCTAGAATCACAGAATATTCTGAGTTGGAAGAGACCCACAAGGATTATCAAGTCCAACCCTTAAGTGAATGGCCCATACAGGTATCAGGCCCACCACCCTGGTTTATTAGCACCATGCTCTAACCTGAGCTAATAAGTCAGCTAAATGGACTTTCTGAATTTCTTTTAAAATGCTTTGTTGGAGTTGCCACTTCTAAGGTGTTTCCAATGCATAAAAACAAATGTTTTCTCAAGAAGGGTCTCATTTGAAATGATACTAAGCATTCACATTGTAGACCACAGACAAATTCAATACTACTGCTACCATTTCCTCTATGAACTGCTGAAATGTCATTCAATCTTCAGTAGAATTTTATATATGTATGCATTATATATCATGCTATACAGTTATGTATTCACTTGTTATGGTTTTTGAAAATATGCAGCATCTGAATATACAGTGTAGAAAACAACAATAGTTAAACAAACAGATCCTTTACTACAGTGTAGAAAACAACAATAGTTAAACAAACAGATCCTTTACAACAGTGTAGAAAATTACTGTAAACAGATCAATGACCAGCAAAGTCAAGGAATCTTGCTCTAGATTCATGACTACTGTGAGCTTCAGGAGAAGATTTTCCTGCTTTTTAAAGACCATTTTACCATGATAGGAACAGGAGCTCCGCATTTTAATAAGACATTCTCAGAGAGAGTTTTCTCCCAATGTAATGCTATCAGTCTTTCATCTCCATGTGAAAGCTTACCTGCTTTCAGCAAACTTGTTTAATTGCTGTTGAAAGCCCCTGTCATCTGTCAGAAGTGGTTGAAATTGTTCCTCGAATCCAAAAGTCATTGTGGGTTCTTGGAGACTGACAGATACACAAGCACAGTTACATGAGCTGCTTAAAATGCATTTTCTGTGTCATGGGAGGGCAGAAGCCCAGGAAAGGAGGGAGGGTTTGCTCTACATGGGAAAGGTCAGCACCCCATTTGCTTCTCTATCCACTATTTTCAGGCCTTTGGCTTTGTAAGTAGAACAGTTTAGGACACAGTAGCACTTGCTCATTTGAGAGCTAAATTATCACCACCTCAGTTTGCAACAGGCATTGCTAAGTAAGTTCTCTGTATATGTATAACATGTTAGATTCTTCATTGGCTTCTGTGTAATTATGCTTTTGCATCCTTACAACTTTTGTTTCTGGTGCAATCTATACTGGATGCATTACACTCTTCCTTCAATAAATAAATTAGCAATTTACCAGTCAGCATGTGAAACGGGTGTGCTTAGGCTGATGCTTAACTCAGTAGAAGAGAGGTTATCTGCAAGATGTGCACTATTCCCTGCTTGCTGGATCAGCACACAGTGCCACAATCTCCAGGCAACGTGTTCAGATTGAACGTGCTGGGCTGCTCAGGAACCAGTGGACTGAAAAATTCTCACTGCCTTTGAGGTGGTCCCTTTCTGTGTGCTCTTTCCCAACAGCTACCTTTCATGGTTTGCTGTGTGGATATACTAGAACTTGGGGTGCCTGTGTGGATGTACTAGCACTTGAAGTGTGTGTGATCAGAGGAGCACTTGCATTCCTGAAGGCACACCATTCCTCCAGCTCTACCAATTAGTCCATTAAAAGATACAACTTTCCCACACATGGAGAAGATTCCTTACCTCTTGGAGGAAAGAGCAGAGTGCCCATAGTGCCCATAGCATCCTGACTCAAATTTACGTCTTTGCAAGTTCTTACTGTGTTGATGGAAGTGACACATTTTGTAAAGCATGCCCTGTTTTTCTTAGCTAGATTGAACAGGCTTTAAACACTTCAAGGGACAGTCCAGGGTTCAGTGCTGAATTTTGTCCTCTTACAAGGAGGCAGCTATCAGCACAGTCACCAGGTAGATCTGAGAGGTCCATGGGCCCCTGCCTGTTTCCAGAAGGATTTCTGCAGAACTTCCTAGTTTATCCTGTGTGGAAAAAAAAGAGAGAGTTATAAGTGGGTAACTGTGAGACATGTACAACTATTAAGGCTTTTTTTTTTCTCCTGTGTGGAACACATCTGAGTCTCTTCAGAGAGTTTGTATGACTGACTCAGGCCAGCACTGAACCTTTCGGCTGCAAGGTGTTGCAAGTATTGCAGAAGACTGCAGTTCCTTAATAAGTTGTGCTTGTGTGGCCTACGTGGAGTACTTACACCGATATAAAAAATTTTATTTGCTGAAGTATTTCACAAAGCCACCTGCAAAAACATGACACTGACGCAGAAAGAATGATGGTGAACGCCATTTTTCAAACAGTGCTGCAGAGATTGTATTCCAGCCAGCCCATGTCAGCATTCCACAGGTCAGCACAAAATATCCGTGTTGGTTTTGGACTGGCTACATACCATGGAGCTAAACCCTGTACTGGCTTGTAATATATACAGTACTAAAAGATGGAGAGATTGAATAGGTGTGGCTGGGACAAAATATCTTGGCTCTTGGGAACTGCCACAGCTATATTTAAAGCAAATGTATGCAGAAGGGGGTTAAGAAAGTAAATGTGGTTCAAATTCTCCTTGTCAGGAACAAATTAAATCAGCATGGTAGAGGATCCAAAGAGAAATACATTTGGAAATGCTTATATGCTGAAGCTGGGAATCTGGGTAATAAGTAAGAGCAACTAGAATTTATCAATTATCAAGATAAATTCAACTTAATTGTCTCATCAGGTTACAGTGCTAGAGGGATCAATATGTTAGAATATTGTATAAGTTGTTTAAGAAGACCAGGGGTGACAAAAGAAATTATGTGAGGGGGAATGACTTTGTCTACGACCTGGTGACATATATCTCCCTAACTTAGAACTGGGATCTTAGGAAAAGCAGCACAATAAATATGCTGATTATCAAGGCTCAGTGGTGAGCAAAGGTAGGCAGAGGTAACATAAGTCACTGAAATGAGTCTGAAGACAACTTTAGCTACTGTTGCATGTGGGGAGGCAACTGTAATTATGGGGAACTTTATCTGGCATACTTGCTGAAGATTTCATTTGGGTACTGGTGAAACATCAATAGAGTAGCTTTAAATACTGGATGATAGCTGTGCAAAACAAAAATTTGTTCTTTTGTTGGAAGAATTCTGCATTTAGGTAGTCTGATAGGTAAAAGTGAATTTATCCACTAGACTGGAAATCTGGTGTTGTGTCAGGAAAAACTGATCGTGACCTGGTTACATTTAATAGGCTTGAAGAGAACATAGTCCCAAACCATAATATTCACACATGTTAGTTTGAAAAGGCCAATTTCCCAAAGCTAAGGGCAGCCCTTAATAAAACTGAATAAGCAGAGGCACAGAGGCATGAACAAAACTGAAAGTTTTTCTAGAACTTACTAAATGGGCAAAACATTGTTAAAACAACGCACATGGCAAAAGTAGATAGAAATAGAAATGGACTTACTCACCTGCATACATGTGTTTAAACAGGTATAAATTTGTCCACACTTACCTGTATATGGGCCTACATAGATGTACATATCTATAGACACTTGTGTGGGCATGAAAACACACAATACTTCAATATTTAAATAAATCATGTGCTGTATATTGGAAAAATAGGCTATAAAAGGGAGATAATTATCTATTGATATTTATATGCTATTAAGTATAGAAATTACTAGTAACACCTAACTCAAAATCTACTCTTGCAAAGCAAATGGTGTTCTAAAATTTTTAAATTTACATAAGGGAAAATGTAGCAATGATATGGGCCAACCAAGAGTTGTAGGTACTGAAACTGTTAATAAGAAATGAATAGATGGCTGAAATGTTCAGAAAAAAAAATCTGATTTATGCTTTGAAAGAAAGAATACAGCTTGTATATATCACATGAGGAGGATAAATTCTTTTCCAGCCCATCTGCAACTAAGAGAATGTTAGACAACTCCTACTTTGAGGAATCAGCTTTAAGGCAGTAGCCCCTGTATTGCCAGCAGCTATGCATCTTATTTTTTTTCTTAAATTGGCTGAGAAATTTTCTGGCCTCCTGATAAGAGCTTTTGATAAATTTGGGAGCACTGGAGCAATCGGCCAAGACTGAAAGCATGCTCATTTTTTTTGCCAGTGCCCCAACAGTACAAACAGGATAATTCTGATAACAGCATGACAGTCAGCCTGACCTCACTTCCAGCAAAATAATAGAGAAGCTGATATGGGAATTCAAGTATAAAGAACAGGACTATTGTTAATGGCAGCCAATGATGTTTTCATTGAATTTAAGCCTTGTCAGGTAAGCTTGTCTTGCTTCCTTAATGTAAGATTACTCAGTTGGTTAAAAAAGCTACTATAGGCCTAACAGAAAATTAAAGTCTTCAGTTTGATATCCTACCATAATTTGATAAAAAATATAGCATTTTGCATTCTTGTTTAAGAACATGGCAAGTGGCTAAGGGCTAGCGGGTCAAAGGAGTTGTTGCAAAATCACTCTAAAAAGAAATTTTTTTGTGAGATTCCAGAGCCAGGTCACAACTCGGACCTCTTCTGGCAATGTTCACTACTTAACCTTGCATGAAAAATACTGAACTACTCACTGATTATGCATGGCACTAGAGAAAGGGGAATCTGAGTTACCTAAAAAATGGAGTTCAGACTGAAAAATGTGTGCTTTAACATGGTCAAGTCTAAAATTATAAGCCTGGAAACTGGGAACATGTGCCATATGGGGGAGACAGCTTCAGAAGAGGAATAAAGACTTTGGAAAGACTTTGGAGACCTTATGGACAACCTTAGAATGTAGTCATAGCTCAATGGGAGGGTAAAATACGTGGTGTGATCCTTGAGTACATGTGCAAAGGTCTGATTTGGTCTGTGTTTATCATATTTTTGCATATGGAGAGACTCATGGAGTAACATCAAACACAGCACAGGCAGCATTTTAAAAGAGGATTTTAAATTGGATGATAATGCAGGGAACAGCAAAAATCTTACATGAGGGGTAGCTGATACATTTGCTATATTGGCAGGTCTCTACCACAGCCTTTTTGTTCCACATGAAAAATAGATGAGGATGTTCATGCAACTATAACACACGTGGAGGCACAAGATACAAATACCAGCTCTTTCATCTTCCCAGGAAACGCATAACATAAATTGATGACAACAATCTGAGGTAATGTCATCAAATTAGCAATAAACTATGCATGTGATTTTACATGTATGCACAATTAATTCCCAGAATAAGATACCAAAGGGACCAATGGACTCTCCACCTTTTGGTTCATCAGACCAGAGTGGAATGCTTTTCCAGAAAGATTCCTTATAGTGTTAAACCCAGACAGCAGATTCCACAAAGGGACAGAGCAGGGGATGTGCAGCTTGAGACATGCAAGGAGTCAGACAAGATGATCTCTGTCTCTCAACAAATATTCTCCAGGTATAAACCCGGATGTAAAAGTTAATTTAAGAGTGGGCTGAGCACACTATGTATTTGTACATGCTTTAAGTACAGAAATTTCACTCCGCCTTTACCATGTCTAACAAAGTATGGGGGAATTAGTGAGATGCTCTTTATGCCAGAGACTTCTTTGGTAATTAGGAGCAAACCACTTAATTTCTGTGCCTTCATTTGCCCACTTCTACAGAATGAATCCCAGCTTTCCTCAGTTCCTCTTTTCATGCTGGAGAGACTCTGGGAAGAACTGCACAAACGTATTCTTCCAAAAAGACAAATAATCTGAAAACTTGGGAAGGGCACAGCACTGATGTTTCAAATAGGTCAGAGAGCTTTCACCCTGCAGAAGGTACTCATGTTACCTTGGTCAGCTATCCATCTGTACTGTGAACCTTGACGAGATAAATATAATTGTCCTAGGGTTGGTTATGTAATGAGCTTGCTTTGCAATTTAACTAATGAATGTGTTGAGAGACCAGATTAATCTTTTAACTTCAAGAATTTCTCCCAGAGGAAAACATATAGTGCCTGCCTATCTGTAATATTATCCTCTCCCTACGGCCAGAGTGATTTGGCCACTTGAATACTTGAATGTTTGTTTTTCTTATGTGTGTAAAGCTCATGTGTTCACAGATTTTTTTTCTGGAGGAGGTGGAAGGACCCAAGAATTCACTTGAGATTTTCCAGCTGGATCTGTGGGCTTTCCAACTCAAGGCCATTCCTGAGGGATGCCATACAGGCTCTTTGATGGGATGATTTTAATTGCTGGTATGGTACAAGTTGCTGTTTTAGGATTTTTCCCAGTAGGGCCATATTTTATTGTGCGCTCTCTTAGTCTCTGAAAGCAGTCCATTTCAGAAAAATAGTAGTCTGGTACTGTTGTTGGTTCATTAATTGAGGACAAGAAATTATTTTAATTTTGGGATTTTAATTTCCTCATTATGCTCCTGTTCTCCTTCTTAGGAGTCATCTAGAAAATGTAAAGATACTGGATACAGAAGATCCAGTAAATGCTTATGACAAATGAAACATGACTTCCCACAGTAACATAAACTTTGTAAGAGCTTTGCCAACTGTAAATTATAGCAAGTGGGTCAATTGTGGAAGTCAACATCTTATTTAAACTGTCAGAGTGCACAGAATTGCTATTCAATATTGGTGATTAATGACTGCAGAGTCCAGTCTTATTTCCAAGCAGGCTGTCAGTGGCACCCAGTAGTCAGCAGAATCCATACTGCAAGTGCTTGGCAATCCTTTTATGTTTTGTGATCCAATTCAGGTTGCTCATTTGCCGCAAAGAGGAAATAAGAGAGGGAACTGATATTAAAATGCTGGCCTACATGCTGGAACTGTTTCTATATCTGGTTATTCCCCTCCAGAGGGAGTTTGTTCCTACTCTTCAGTGTACCTCTACAAGCTGAGGTGAAATCCCTTGGGAGAACATTGAATGTCCATATCAGAAGTGCATGTGGCCTGCCATTTGGAGGTCAGAAGAGACGGTTTCATCTGGGGGACCCCAAACTCTTCATCTGTCCCCACATGGCAAGTTGTGACCCACAGCTCCTGATGCTCCTTTCCTGGCATCATTCCTTCTCACTGCTCCTCCACTGAGCCAAAGGGCCAGCCAAGTCTACCTGTCCCCTTTGTCCTGGTCCCCATTCCACTGTCCATCCATGGGGGTCAGGGACAAGGATGTATTTTGCCATTGTGGTTCATCATAGAAATCCACAAGGAATCTCTAGTGCTGTTGAGTACTTGAAAGAGACAGTATGGCTCAGTCCCCTGCCAGAGCTGTGTGGACAGGAATGTAACATGCACTGGAGAAAGCTCTTTTATTTTTATTTTTGTAAGCAGTGAGCTGCCTGACCTGGACCAAGGACAGGGGGAGAGTGGTCAGCGGCAGGCCAAGAGTCGACTTGACTTCCGCCTCTTCTGCTCTGCTTTCACAGGGCTTCACAGGAGGATGCACAGGCCTCTGTGTTTGCAGGACACAGTGATCTTTTCAACCCAACACAGATGGCATCCATTACAATATTATCAACTAACATTGATTACTACAGTTTCCCCTAATACGACATGACTAATCTTTTAACTCAGCTTGCATAGTGTGTACTGCCAATGCTTTCAATGTATGCTGAAATCATTTAGCTGAAGTAAATAAATGAGTAAATCTAATACAATAGATCTTATGGCATGTTGTCCCCCTGGAAATAATTTAAGCAGTAGTGAAATATGGAACATCTGTAACTTGAAATGTCGGTCATACCTGTATTTGCATAGCTTGAGATACGTGTACAAATTTATTTTAAAAGCAGCTAAATATATAAATTTTTATGCCTCCAACGTATAAATCTATACCAGGAAATTAGAAGTTTATCCAACAGCTGTGCCAGTCAAATCCATGATACCCTGCTGTCATTTTGGTGCAAATTAATGGATTGTAGTAGGAAAATGCTCTCACTTTTTTGTGATGTTGGTGAAGAAAATCTGCTGCAGGCAAAGGAGGGAACTGATAAATAATACAATACACAGGCTGTAGTTTAAAGGAGGTTCTTCTATGTTCCTTCCCAGCAGATGACAGGTTCAGCTGGGATCTTCCATCCACAGGTACCAAAGAGCTCACCAGCAATTTGGTTCAGAGCCAATAAATAATTTGCCTTCTAGGAAAATAATTTGCCTGGTATATATAAAGAAATATAAGTGCCATTCCAGAGTGAACAATTTCAACAGGAATGAGTGCCCAAGAAGGCTGTTTGTGTGAGCAGGAGAGCAGAGAGCCTTTTGTCTGAGCAGAGACTTACAGAATTTGAGTGGAAAGGAAAACAAGAAAGCATATCATGAGATAGGAAAGGCAATTTAAGCAATACAGTAACATTAGCGTGAGAAGAAATGAGTTTGAGCTGGCCCTTAGTCTGGAAACTTAGAAAAGCTTCCCAGCAGTGGGAGGGAGGGCAAACTTGGCTAGTTGCTAGGATGGAAATTGAGCCTGTAACTGAGCATCTGATGTGGTCACCTGTGACATCAGGGCTCTGGGCTTCCTAATCTAGGGCGAGCAGCCTCAGAGAGACCTCCCATGCGAGGAAGGATTTAAACACAGGCTTTGCTCTGTGGGCATGTATTTGCTAATGTTTAAGCTTCTGTAGCTTAAACATGTTTTTAAAAGTACATTTCATATGCATAGTTCAATTTTGCAGACGACTGACGCATGAGGCTTGCATATTTGGCCTTGTGATTGCCATGGACATCTGGTCCCATGCAGGCTGTGTCTCTCTGTACTGCACCCATCCTGGGGGAAGAGCAGCAGCTGCACAGTGCCCCAGATCCAGCACAGCACTGCCTGAGTTTTGGACAACTGTACACTGAACACTGGCAGGCTGGCTTGGCAGGAACCCATCCCAGGTTTTCTTGAGCAACTTGGAGCTGAGGTGCTATGCTCTCAGGGCAGAAAAAGCAAATACTACTGCAAAGAAGTATCCATCTAGCTAAGGGTATGACTGTCACACTTACTGGTAGGACTTGACATGTCCCTTGATGATTTCTTAAAATAAATATTTAACAAGGGATTTTATAGTCACAAAGAGCAAGCATGCTTTGAAAATGTTTGAAGGGAAACAAACTTGCGTAAGAATGAATTGGAGGCCAAGACCTGGTAGCCATAGGTGTTTATATCAAAGGCTGGGTATTTCCTCCTGCCTGTTTTCAGTGTATACTGCAGTTCCTTGATTCAAGTCCATCTCCAAAGTTGCCTTACTGCCTGAATAACACTTCCTTCCTTAGGAGAAAATGCTTAAGATGACTGAAGTAATTGCAATTATTAGTGATTCATGTAGTTGGAAGGTGAGGGTTTATTTTTCTCTACTGAAAATATTTTTTGAAAAAAAATAATTTTTGCTGCTGCTGTTGTTGCTATTAACATTCACTCCCAGCTGTTGCATCATAGTGCAGCAGCATGACACCTTACCTACAGTACATTTTATCCCCTTCTTGGGTGCTTTTTAAACTGAAAATTACTGGGTAAGTGGGTTTAATGCAGTCTTAATTTTGCAATGTTCAGCAAATTAACAGAGCTTGTGTTTTCAGACAGCTGATTCTAGAGGTTACAAATTGCTCTTATGTGGTTCAAGTGTTCACCACCAAGCATACAGGAACAAGGTGAAGGTTCAGATTCTGGGTTAGAACTTGTGGACCCCATCTTCCTTTTCAAAGGGGAAAGCCAACATGAACCTTCTGTCTTTTTAGGATGGTTCACTTGAATTTGTTAAATTTGAACCATGCTGATTGTCAGGTTAAAAGAAGAAAAGAAATGCAAGGAAGAAACTGACTGAAAATGAACTTTGGTATATGCCGGAAAGAAAAGTAAAAGCTTCAAATTACACTATTGTATGAGCAGCCTGCACACGCTTATCTGCCTGCGGGAGACATGACCGGGAGGGTGTGGTCCTTTAAACCTTAAATTGCTCAGGTTTATGCAATTCAGCTTTTCCGTACCTTCTGTCATGCCATAGGCTTGGCTGTCTGGGACGGGCACCGTCCGCTGTCTGCCTGCAGCTGAGGGGTGAATGCAGACCCTGCCCGGCCGCTCCAGCCCCGGCCTGGAGATTTTAGACCTGCACGACTCTGCCAGCAGCGGATGAGAGACACGGCAAAGCCACATACGTGAGTTGAAACACTTCATCTTTCTGCTCTTCCTACTTTTCCCCTTGAGCTTGGCGTGCGTTGTTCCAGAGGAGCAAAGGTGGAAAAAATGCTCCGGTAAACAAACCAGCCCTATTTAGTGGCAGGGGAGTGGGCCCAGACCTCTCTAGAGTGCCATGCAGCCAGGCAGTAATAAATATCTACCGTGTCTGTCATTAGCGATTCAGCTTCCCCATAACCTAATGTAGAGCTTGTTTTCATAATCTAACAGAAAAGGCTATATAACATGCCTGCAGGTTGGTGCTCTTCTTGGTAGGCACAGTTAAAATACTGCTTACATACATACATGCTGGTGTGCAAAGAGACTGCTTCATTCATAACCTTTTTGTTAGCTAGATGTGCTTGAGTTTCTGTCTTCCCCATTGCTAAGAAGGCCAATTTTTTCAGTAAAGTGTGTTGAAATCCAAACAATTACTTGTGGAGAGGTGCCATTTGTACTGCAGCTGCTTTAGCCCATTGCTTTATTAATCCTCTGGAAACCCATTTCTTCCCATCCCCCAGGTTAAAACCCACAAAGTCTTGCTGCAGCTGTAGGAGGCAAATTGAGGCTACATTCACCACTGCTGCGTCTTCCTGCTTGATTTTATGCATATAACTGCAGCTGAGGTGAGGAAAGAAAGAGAGCTTGATTTAGTATTTTTCTTTAGCTCATGTTCTTCACGCTTAAGCTTACACTCAGTTCTTTACTTAAAACATCTTGTAATTCAGTACAAGTATATGCAGCAGTTTCAAACCTGTGAATATGTATGAATAGGCATAACTACTTATAAGTTTTATTTCTATCTGTAAGACTGATTGTTCACGAGAGAATGTGTATATTCACAGTGCCAACACAGAACTCGGAACAGCAATGAGGATACGTGGACATCCTCACTAACCAAAATGTATACTTAGAGTACTCAGTAGACAAGAGGTCCAAGAACATAAATTTTAAGGACCTGTTCACATGTTTAAACTTCTTAATGTTTTGGGTTGTTTTTAATAACCAGGGACGGACTGCTTGCATCAAGCTCTCAGCCACTCTTACATCTGCCAAGGAAAAACACAAAAACCAGAAAAGGTGCATATTAGACTTGTATGTCATGCTTTTCTATGATGCCTGATAACTAGGAAAGGAGCTGAGGCACTGTTCTGGGCACTATGCAAGGCACTTATTTTCCCACAGTCTTTTGTAGAAATGGAGCTCCCACTGCCCAAAATGCTTTTCATTTGCTTTTTCAGGTTCATGCAGAACAACATGAAGGCAGTTCCATCACTTCACTGAAACAGCACCGTCTCTTATCTGCTGTTGTTGAAACAGCACAAATGCTGATCTGCAAAAAAAAAAAAAAGCCAGAAACCACAGTCAGGAATCTGGAAAGCTGCTGATGTGTGAGGAGTTGTATCCTCAATACTCCCATCTACTTTCCTAAGACTGAAAATTCCTCTTAAGGAAGTGATCTGTTACTAATTTGCTATTTTATTCTTCCATCCCAGACCTCAGAGTCTATGTGTATTTTCCAAAGATATAAATTAAATCAATCTGGGAAAGCTTGTATCAATGTTGTCTTATCCTTGCCCCCTGAAAACATTCTCCCATTGCTAATTTCTTTTACTTGTTTGTGGTCCTGTAGAAGTGTCCTCCCCTTTTCTCACATTCTGCCTTCATAGGGGTATTCCAGCCCATGTGTTTGAACATTAACTGCATCAGGACTTCATTGTAGTATAGAATTGGAAAGAGGAATGTTCCTGGCTCTGAGTTGTGATCATCTACTAGAAAAGAAAATTGAATTGTCTTTTGGAAGAAGTTTGAAGGTGCTGGCATCTTCCCCTAGCATAGCTCTTCTTTAGTAAAATGGAAATAAATTTTGCACTCAGGATGAGATGATAGATAGCTCCATTTCACTGCAAACCAGGAAATCAAGCAGCATTGTTTCCAGAAGGAAAGTAAATTAATACAGGCTTTCAAATGTAGAGAGTCTCCTTAAGGCTGGCTGCTGGAGAGAAGCAGTCCAGTATTTCTGGGGATGTCAGCCCTGTGTGCAGTGTTGGCTGGTGCCACCTGGCTCCTCTCACTGTTGGGGCAGATAGAGGCCTGTGGTTGATTTGGAGGGACTCTGTGGCCAGAGTCTTTTGAGGAGGTAATAAGACCCCACTCTTGTGAAATGGCTGGACCCTGGTGTCCTGCTGCCCGACTTAGCCCTTGTTTGCAGTCCAGTTCTTTCACAGAAATTAGAAGCTGGGATGGACAAATATGTGGTTGATCTTTCCAAGGCTTTCCCTAAAGTCTCCCTGAATCTGCAAAAGCAATCATTACCTGAATCATGGGATTCAAAAGGATTCAGCACAGAAGACAACTTTCACCTTCAATACATGTTCAGGGAATGGTTAGTTGGCAGTTCCTGTTCTGTACAACTGCTTCCCACTGTGTACTGTTCCCATCCCTCTGAGTAAAAAATAATTGCTCCCTTATGAGGAGCTAAACAAACTTCCTACTTGTCCAGCTGCTCATGGCAACCCTCTCATTGGTCCTCCAGTTTCGCTTTAATACACCCGCAACATTATTACTGAAGCAAAGAGTATTAATAAAATAAATGGGTTTTATCTGCCAGTAATTTCTTATCAGGGAATGCTTCCTATTTCTCTGTCTGGATTGGTAAATCTTTCAGAAAATGTCTTGTTTGAAGGCAGATAAATTTTGATTGATTTTGGATACAATTCCTGTCTACTTTTTGCTTGTCTTTTCCCTAGCCTTTTGCTTTCCATGCTTACAGTTACATGTGAAATGCAGATTGCAAAAAAGTAGAGGTGATGCTACTGTCTTATTTTATTTTCTACTACAAAGCTGATTTTGTGCTATATATTGAACCGTATCAGTTCTCACAGGATTTTACAAGTAGAACCCAGTGCTGGAAAGTATAGTTTTGAGTTCTCATAGTTTCAGTTTGAGAACTCATCTAATCACACTACTGCTATTTAAAAGAATGTCTCAGTTTAGATCCAGTCAAAAAGGGTCTGAAGCACTGAAATAAATATGACTTGTAGGAGAACTTCAAAGAATTAAAAACTTCTCTTGCCTTCCTGCACACAGCAGATGACATCTGATTGTGAGAAAGGATGCAGGAAGCAGGACAGTTTGAGCATGTAATTCCTAATTGGTTTCTCATCACGGGACTGAACAGCACGCAATTGGTCTTCACACCCGCAGAACCGGTTCTGGAGACAGATATTAATTCAGCCACAAACTTAACTACCTTTCCCAGGCTGGTGTCACTCGTGTGTCCTGGCTGACAAAACCTTAGTAAGCCTCTTGTTGTTAAGGAGAATATTACAAGGCCATCAGCAACACATGCATGTTAATTAGCAGTGGGTTTTGGGGAAGTTCCCATGAAGCCCCAATTAAAGGAGTGATGAATCAAGTCCAATGAGTAGTACCATACTCAGGGATGTTATTTCCAGCACTGAGCAGATGAAGGCAGAACCAGGCTCTACAGGATGTGTTTTGGTGGCTGAGGGCTTGGTCACTATAATAAACAATATGTACTTGCTGAGACTTTTGTTGAGAGGGAGCTTAGTCATTATCCTGCTCCCAAAAAAAAAAAAAAAAAAGGGGGTCTCTGGAACAGAAACTATTGTATAACCTCATCTAGAGAGATCTGCTTCCACTCCTGCTTGAATACTTTAGGTCTACCCAGACCTTTCCATTTTAAACAGTTATAAGCTCGACTGCACACCTAACTCTCTAATGACCAATAGGGACTATCAGCAGATGTAAATGGGTACTGTCAGCACTACTTCTTAAGAGAGGTCTGTTCAAGAGCCAAAATGTAACTTGTGTTAGCTCCAGAAAACTGATAGACAGACCACAGTAACTGGGCTGCTGGGTTCAGCCTCTTCAGTGTCCAGTATATCTCCCTCTTTCCAAGAGTACATTTTTCTGAAATGTGAAATTCAGTACTCAGCACTGCAAAAAATTTGTAAGGTCATCAAAATTACTTCCCCTTGCCCACTGAAATTTCTATTTATGGCTGCATATTTTGTGCTTGCCCATTTTTTGTACCACTTCCCAAAGTTGTTGAAATTTACCTGCTGACTACCTTATCAGGGCTTGTGCCCTCCTTTTTCCAGGGCCCTGACTGGGACTGGGCCTCAGCAGCTGTGACTCTGGGACTGAGTGGCAAGGAATGCTTTCAGATTGTGCTATTCTAAACAGCAGAGTGTCGCTGTACTTTGAAGTTCTTCAAAAGGGGCTGTCTTTTCTGCTTAGGATTTGTTTATTCAGTGATTTTTGTGGACCCAAGTAGAAAGAGGAGGAAAGAGTAAGATACATGTGTAATTTAAGTTATAGGCATTCATAGACCTATAATTTTAATTGTATATAGTATATAATATTTAATAATATTTTTCATTATTTTATTATGTATAATATAATAATTACATCTAAATCATAGTATGGGAGTTAAGTGCAACATAAATAAACTTGAGATACAGATGATCAAATCCTTTCTCCACTGAATTTGCTTAATTTTTCCTTTGAGTGCAATGGGACAGAGGTTTTAACCCAAGCATTTGCTTCCATTGTTTAGATAAGTTACTCTTGGGACCCAACGGCTGCAAGTTGCTGTTGCCCCTGCTGGAGGTGCATGTCCATAAAGCAGAGGCTGCAATCCTGGAAGTCAGGAGTTTGTGAGGGCTTTCCCTCAGATTGGGTCTAAGAGCATCTCTGTGGTTACCTTCCTGCAAAAGGATTCCTGTGACAGAATCTGGGCACTGGGCCCACTGGCATGGGAGCAGTCAGCTGCCCCTTCCCCGGCTCACCTAACCAAGTATGTGCCTCTAACCATGTGGGTTGCTTCTAAAAAAAGGTCCCCACAGGGTGTTGTGAGAAGTCATTAAGTAGTTCGCCAAGTATTAAGAAACTCCTGGATCAGAGAAGCAGTTGTAAAGACACAGTGTAATTAAAGCACAATTTACTTTATCATGTGTTATTAGTAGGGTTATCCATCACATGTTCTGCACTTTGTAGTTATCAAATGTTATCTCGTGGTCACATGTGAGAAGATGCTGTGTGATCTGAGGGTGTCAGGTACCATGGCCATGAGAGCCAGGTTGAGGTGTAAGGTTTCAGTGTCCTGAGGGGAAGAAGTCCTCCGCTTTTCTTTTGCTCCCTCTTCATCAGCTCTTCCGTCCCCTGACACTGGGAGGGCAGAGAAGTAGCATCACCCACCTTCCCTGCTGACCCACTTGGGGCCCTGGGAGAGGATTGCAAAGACAGATTAAGATTTACTGTGAAGCTGTATTAAGTTAAGATTTTCACAATCCCATGCAATTTACTCTGTCTATTGTATTGTTATTTTTAAGTTAAGTAGGGCAGCCTGCACAGAGAACACGTGTCTGCAGTCCCCATTGCAGAGACACAGCAGATGCACCTGCAGCAGCGAACAGGGATGCTCTCCCTCATGCAGTTTGCATGTTGTACCTGTTCCCAGCTTTCCAGCATCTTAGAAGGCAGCTGGGGCACGTGGTTGTCCGGCCACAAAAATACAGTTCTGTCATCTGCTCAAATGGCTGAAAGCAAGCTTGTGGTATTTGTGAGGCTGCCAGTCTTGGCAAAGTCAGACGGAGCAATCAGCCAAATCGGAGTTGTAGCGCACCTTTTGTTACATAACTAGCCATGTAATTTTATAATTCAGAATGTGAAATGCCCATGGCATTTATTATGTCAGTTAGGATGAGCATATGTTTAGGAAGCCCTTGAGGAGTCAATCATAATTGCTCACATAGCCTTGCTTCAGCCACATGATTGACTTCCTTTGAGCAGGTAGACTGTGTGCCTTTGGGAAGCAGTTACCCACAGCCTGCCCATTTTGTTACAACTCGTCTTTGCACTTGGAGTCTGAGCTTGTAGATCTGGCATAAGCTGTTGGTCTGAATCTGGGTTTACTGAGCTTTGAAAAAAGTAAGAAACAGAAGTTGCTACCTTAACCATCAGAATTTGACAACTAGAGGCATGCCAGAAACAAGTCTTCTTGGAAGTACTACTTTCTACTAAGGTGAGTTCATTCCTAGGACATTTTCCTTATAGTGAGGAGTACTTAACCTGATGGATATGTACTGTCTTACTCAGATCTTCTCTTCACTCAGATCTTGTTCCTAATTGTCAGTACTTCTGGGCTGATTTTTTTTTTTTTATTTTGATGTGCTGAGTAAAGTTTTGTATCCATGAAATCATCAGAAAGAGCAATCCAGGTTTGCATGGGTGTGTGAGACAGACAAAAAAGCAGAATATATTTCCATCCATTCCTAACAGGCATTTTAGCTACATAATTCCACAACAAAAAACTTTTTCCAACATTGGTTTATTCTGTAAATTCCAGCATGAGCCACAGAGAAAATAATTTTTTTCAAACAGTCTGGTTCTGGTTTTAGAAGTTATTTTGCGTGCATGCACAGTATGACATTGCTGTTGGGCCTCACAGCTTGAGCTACAACTTAAAAAGTTGGGGTTATTCACCTATTGTACTGTACCATTGGATTTTTTTATTCAGTTGGAAATGCCTTTCATCACTAAAGGCTCCAGAAAGTACTTTGATGGTTATAAGCTCTGAGAAGGACTTTTTGGCTAATAATAACTTTGAAAAACCAGCCATTTCAAAACTGGGGCCAGGCAGAGGAGAGGTTTTGGAGCTCCTGCTTCTTGTCTCAGAGATGTTCTGTACTGATGTGCTGAACTTTTAAATACAACTGTTTTTCCTCTAAGAGCCAGTTCTAACAGTCTTTCCTATCATCTTAAAAGTCAAGCTGAATCCTTACCTGCTAAATTGGTATCTCTGGGATCTGCAACTCTCCTCCAGCTACTGGCTTTTTACCTGGAGGTATGCATCTTGCCTTTGCCCATAACAAATTTCCATCTAATTGCACATCAGGCAGAAAGAAAATGTTGTGATTCTTCTTTAGTCAGAATAGATTTAAAAATAAGTGGAAAGGTGGGAAAAAAAGAGAGAGTAGGATATACGTAGGAGGAATTCTGGTCAGAAGTCATGATGATAAGGTTTTGGGCACCTTCGTGTTTAATAACCTGCCTTCAAACAAAGTTTCAAGTCTAAGAAAACTGACTCACCCCTTTGGCCTTTAGTGCAGCTATGCCAAGATTGGTATAAATTATTACATAATATTTTATAGCCAGGTCTTTGAAATGTGAATCACCGTCTTTTGTCTTTTTGAATCTAAAATACTGTATAATGCATATTATTGAAGTGTGGATCACTCTATAGTGTTTTCCACAACTGTTGTATAATACCACCTTGAACAGTAAAATCAGTGTAATCTATAAAAAACTTCAGTTGGAGAGAAGAGTTGGTACAAACCACGGTAATAGGATACCTCGGAGGCTGTTACCAGGGAAGACAATTTGATGAAAGATAGGAAGTTAAAATAGTTAATATTTTACTAATGGCAAATAGTTTTCTAAAAGCATTCAACCTGATGCTTCATTAGAAAACCCTGAATATGAAATAAGTGATGTGATCTTGCAACCCAGATTCTGGTAGGAGCACTAAGGCCACAGCTAACCCTGCATAACCAGAGGGCTGTGTGCTTTGGCTTGAGAGGGTGAAGGAGGACCTCTGCTCCCTCCTAGCCATGAGCCACTCTTCTCCCCAGTGTGGCTGAGCCACTAGATGGGGACAATGCTCGCATGTCCTAACCTGCCCACATCTAGCCAGTGGCAGCTGGGCTGAGGCTTCATTAAAGAGTTAATTCTGTAATTGTGAAAGCTGCCGAGCCTCCTAGCAATTTGATGTGGATATTTTTTAACATGAATAGGCAAGATGGCAGTCTCCAAGCCTCAGCAAAGAAGCTGATTATCAAGAAAGGCAGGTATCAGCTGCAGCATGCTCACAGCTAGTGTGGTGAAAGGAAGGCCAGGTAAAAGCATCTCTGGAATAATAAGGAGCTCCTACCCTTACCTGGCCACTGTGAATGCTGCTGTGGGAGAGCAGTTTCCTTACACGCCTGCAGACTGTCCCCTTTGGCCATGTGGTCCCTTACTGTTCCGCATAAATGGATGGGTGTGAGTCACTCAGAGATGCACATTTGTAGGAGATAACAACTCATGCTGGGACTGGGGGTAGGATGCAGAATGATTTTGCTTTTGTAATTTAGCTAAGAAGAGCAGAACAGCTCTGTCAGTAGAACCTCCATCTCCTACGGGTTGTGCAGCAGAGAAACAGGGTGCGAAAAGGCATCTGTTTTAATCAGCAGATACAGGATTTGTTATGCATATGCTCTGAGTGTGTATAAAACAGGAGCATTGATAAAAGGTGTCCCTTAAACACTGAGAGAAAACAAAGCTAAACCAAACTCCAAACCATGTAATATTTGTCAATCTTATTTGTCAATTCTATTTAGAATCCATTTTCTTTATACATGCTGGCCATCCTTACCATTGACTGAAGATTTCCTTACCACCAAGCCATACTACTTTAGAACTACTGGTGCTAAATTCCTCTTACTGTTCTGCAGCTCGTCTGTTTTGCTCCTCTGTTTTCCAGTGATGCCTGCTCACTGGCTTATCTTTCTCCATTTGTGATTTAAGCCGGTTGCTGCTCCTCCAGGTGCCATGTCACTGTTTCTCTGGCCTTTAGGCATCTGTTTTATTCTTTCTGTGATAGCCACTTCCTCAATATCTTTCATCACCTAATTATTTTTCTTTTAGCCTTTGTTACTCATTTTTTGCTACCTGAAGCTTCTCCCATTTTGTGCCATGCTACTTCCAAGTACAGCCTACTGAACTGCTGGGTTAATATTTGACAGTGGCTGGGCAGAGGCACTGGGGTTCTGCCACTCTGCTTGGTGAGCTCTCTTCTTGCTACACTGCTGTCAGTGTAACCGTGGTGGTAAGTCAGTATTTAGGCTTAAGATTAGTTAAATGCTTCACTGACATGGGACAACTATGGGCTTGTTATTGCAAGGAGAAGAAAGGCATTCTCTCTAACTACTCTTCATGTTTACTGTCCAGGCTTTTTGTGCAGGTTTCTTCTGTTATTTTCTTAAGTGCTTCTGGTGGCTGCAAATTCCAAAGCAGTGAAGACCAGTAAGATGCAAAGTCCTTCAAATCAGTGCAGCCTGTTGGGTAACTTTTAAAAAATGTTTTATCATGATAGTGGTTTTCATTCTGATCACAGCCCTGGAGTTATCTTATGCTCTGATGTGACCATTGTCATTACAGCTTGTAGCTGAAAACTTGTCAATATGGATAACCAGATAACAATCTTCTTCCTTCACCATTTCCACTGTATTCTTGTGCCTCAGGTCTCTGCCTTGGACTGAAGCTTGGTTCACCACAGTGCCACAATACTGTGACATTCTTACAAACCAGTACTTGATTTTCTTTATCCAAGCCAATCTGTGCTAGGTGCTGTAAAACTATGCTAAATCTGGGACCTGAATTGTTGAAAACTTCCTGCATAGCCAGGAAGTGGAAAATGCTGGTGATGTCTGCTTTGGCATGGCACCACCACCTCCTCTAAAAGCTTATCCTGCCAATCATCCTTGCAAGAACCACCCTCTGTCAATATGAGACTGCCAAGGTGATATCCATGTCATGCTGAGGCTGCCAGTGGTGGCTGGCATCAACTCAAATGAACATAGGATTCCTTCCCTCTGTTTTCCCATTTCTTCCTCCCTCAAGGACGGGACTTGAAGAATAGAGGTTCAGCCAGGAAATTATTACCTTTCCTATTTCACTGTGGTTTTCCATTTACCTGTGCAGGTTTTCTTGCTCAAAGTGTATTTTTGGTTTTTTTCATTGGTACTGGAAGGAGTAGAAATATGTACTAGTAATCAATAGGTCAAATTAAAACCCCTTCTCCCCTCCCTTCTACGATGTTCAAGAAGAATTAAGACTTTAAAGGACATGATACTAGTTATGTAGCTATTGCATGACAGCACGTAAATGTTATAAATACAAATGACTGCAAACATTGCAAAGAACATCTGCCTCTGACTGAATCTGTGTAACAGTTCCATCACACATCCTCCATGCTAACGCTTTTGGTGGTATAATCACTTCCCAAAGATGGCAGTCATTCCCTTACTTGATATGTCCAGCAGTTTATGAAGATTCATGGGTGAATGTGGACCAGGTTAGCCAGAGGGGCTGAGATTATTTTTCCAGAATTAATATTATTATGTAGTCAAAATTTTCTAAATAATAGACGTCATAGGACTTGAATCCCAAGTTCTAAAAATTCAGTGCCTGATAATAATAGATGTAGATAGTTTTGTTTCCCTGTGCTGTAGCAAGTATTTGTAGTTTATGTAAACATTGTAAAATTCAGGTACGGCTCCCCACACCTGCCCTTTTCCACTAGCATTGCATTATTAGTGTGTCAGATTGATAGAGTGTCTGTAACATGGCCAGGACAGTCAGACTTTGCCTCCTCTGGGGCTTCTCTCATCATTTTTGCTGCAGCAGAACATGGCCTTAGGGCAGTGATGCCTCTCTTTCTCTGTTGTCATTACAAAAATAATTGCAGTAGCTTTGGAGCTGTAGGACTGTTCGCAGCTGTACCTAATTTGTATCAGGGGTCTTGCTGTCTTGTACATGTGGAAGGGGAGGAGAGATACTTTCAGGCATGAGGTTGAGAAGGGGAAACTCAGATGCCCATCCTTCTGTTCCTGAGGGCTGCTCTTTCCTCAGAGCAGGGCTTTGGCTTTAGCTTTCAGGTTGGCTGATGGGACCTCTGTGTTGGGTCTCCTGTCAGCAACAAGTAAGCATTCTGTCCTTGAGAACATCCTTGAGGTAACAGAATGCTGGAGTTGGCTGTATTCTGGTGTGTGGTGCATGGGGAAGCACCCACATGGATGTACCTGTGTGTGGTGGTACAGGAGGACTTGGCGGGAGAGTGGAGAAGCAGCATGATGTTGCCCCACGTGCAAAGCATTCTGAAAATGTAAGAGAAAACAAAGTTTATAGCACAGTGCTATTTTTGTCATGCTTTATTGGTTTCTAATTAGTTTTATATATATTTTAAGAATCATGCAAGTTCCCAAGTCATGTGTTGGCATTCTTGCAAGCAGTCCAGTTGACTTTGGATGGGTTCCCTCCATGAGCGAGGATGTGGAGAGCAGCTGGACACTTGCTGACAGCCACCCCACTTCATCTAGAAGTTATCCAAGAGCTTCCTACAGGAGCCACTCACAGTTCCCAAATAGTCTCCACCACAGCCCCTAATAATTCTTTATCTCATTTCATTTTGCTGTGTGTCACTTTAGTGAAATTAAATAATAATTCCTATATTAAGATAACAGGTGGAGCTGTTACCTGCACTATGGAGAGATGTTTGTTTCTTCACAAATAGCTTTTCATAAAGCTCTGGTGAAAATTTTTACAAAAGGAAACATTTGACCCAGTTTGGGGCATTTTAAATATTTGCAAAGGTTCTAACAGGCAATGATTTTAATTCCAGTGAAGCTACTGCTAATCAGGAGACAGAGCTTATGCAGAACTCTCTCTTGCAAGCAAAAACAGGCACTTAACATAATTGCTTCATAAGAATAGGATATAGGAAAACACTGAAGAGAATGTTTGACATTTAAACATCTGGTTAGTGTTAGTGGGGCTATTATTTTACCTTCATGTCAGAAAAACCTGCCATGTTAAAGTTTAATTTCTCAGGTTTAGAGCCCATGAGCTTTGCATAAAAATAAGAGTTTATTTATATGAAAATATGCTCTGTCATAGTCAGATTTTTCTTATTATTCTTTCCCTCATTTGCCCTCAGACATGGGTGTCTGAGGCTGACACATTGTCTCAGCAAATTAAGTCAAGCTGAAAGCAAGGGTACAGTGTTAAGGCAGAGAAGCAAATAAGATTTACATTTTCAAGCAAGAGCAGTAATTAGGCTATTGCATATTTTATATCTTCATGTTTATTTTCAGAGTGGTGTGTCAAAATAAACATAGAATTAATGAGAAATAAGTGCTCCAACAATCAGTTGGGGTTCATCAAGTAAAAACTACAAATTACTCTTCAGTTTTGCTGCCACCCACAGAGTTTACATCTTTAAAATACCAGCAGTCAGGTGTTGTGGCCAAAGCTAATTGGGTTTGTAGTTAGGGGCATACTGGGTTTCTGTATTGCAAATTATAGAGGGAATAGACCATCTTTTGAGCAATACTTTATTTAGCATTGTGCTGTGGACTTCAGTATGTGAGGTGTTTGGTTCTTTGCAGAGCAAATGAAGTTTTGAACTGATTATGCTGGTGCAGATGGTTATAACTGCTTGACTGCGGGCAGGAAAACTTTGAATGCAGGGGTCCAGGTCCATTGCTACTGTAGTATGAGCATGGTCTACAGGGCCTCAAGCTCTAAATTCTCATGACGCAAATTATCCTCCCTCTGGCTACACATACTGTGTTTGTGTGCTTGTGTGTATTAGGTGAGCTTGCTGCTCTCCCTTGCTGTGCTGAACAGACAACCTGGCCAGCAATCTTTATTCTTACCTGTGTTTCTCCACACACTCTTGCAGTGTTTGCCCACACACAATGCTACTTTTCTAGCAGAAGTAATGTGGCCACAAAACCATCTGACTGGAAGAGCAATTATATGCTAACTTAAGGTTTTCAGCCATTAAATGCCCGTAGTATTTCTCCCTATCTTGATATCTTTATTTACAATGAGTGTCTGTGTAAATTAAGCTAGATTAATGAGAAAATAAGTCCATGGAGTTAATTCTCTCCTTTTTTTCTGCCACCTTCTTTGCTTTACTCTCCCATCCCAAAGACACAATCCTTTCCTAATATCTGATATTGTGCTTCATATCCAGATACATACTGCAAGTATGGTAAGAAAACACAACCCAGAACATAATCCTTCGGTTTTCCTCCCCACAGATTTGACAGCACAGAAGCCTTGCTACAGCTCTCATAAATAGAGAACGGGTTGGGTATTCCCACCTGCCCCCTTTTGAATTGCATCAATTCTGATTATGAACCAAAAAGAAGAAGAAATGGAGGACAGCTCCCCACCACTCTGTGTCACCTGCGGCCAAGCGCATTTACCAGAAGAAAACCACTTGTACAGCTACACCGAAGAAGTAGATGATGATCTGATATGCCACATTTGCCTGCAACCTTTGCTTCAGCCATTAGACACGCTCTGTGGTCACACCTTCTGCACAGCCTGCCTTACAAACTTCCTTGTGGAAAAAGACTTCTGCCCCATGGACCGAAAGCTTGTGATTCTCCAGACGTGCAGGAAGTCCAGCATACTAGTGAATAACCTCCTGGATAAGCTAATGGTTAGCTGCCCTTTCACAGACCACTGCTCAGAGGTCGTGCAACGTGGTCACCTTGAACAGCATTTCCAAACCCAGTAAGTTGTTGTTGACAGATCTTTTCACTCTTTTTTTTTTTTTAAGAGAGGAAAAAATATCTTCAATTAATACTGATCAAAATACACAGTTAATGTAATGAAAGGGTTGTTGATTTTACTCCCAAGGAGTATCATTAATTTAGAGCTGAATTTAGTCCATTTATACTCCAAGATATAGGCTATATCTTACTCTTTAGAATCAAATACATCAATGCATGTAAGGTACTTCATGCTGTCATTAGCAGTTCTGGATGAATACCTTGTGGTTAGCTACACAATGACGGTGTGTATGTGGTCCAAAGAGATTTGCGTGTTTTGGGAAGCTGAGCTATTATAAATATTTTAATAGCACATTAAGGGTTTTATAATTGCCTTTTTTTCAAACCTTTTTTGAATCACAAATGACCTATATGAGAAGTAGAGCAGAAAATATTCTGGTTTGGTACTGGTCTTTGAACCTGAGTGTTCCTTTCTTCCAGGTGAACACTTACCCAGGCCACCATGGGGCTCACAGAGAAAGAGTCTGGAAGAGTTTGGCTGGACTCTCCCTCCAGCCTTTCCCCTCCTGGTAGCCAGAACACCCTCCATCCTGCCTCTGGGAGAGATCTCTCCAGGGAGTGGTTTGGTTCCTCTGCAATGAGAGAACAGAATGGTTCTCTGATTTGCAGAGTAAAAGCATGTGCTGCTGCTTTTGTCTTGCTTGTTCTGGCTTTTGTAAGGAAGGCAGAAGGGTAAAGAGTTACTTTCAGAGCCGTGATTTCTGACAGCAGACTAACACTTTGGCACAGTCTGCATAACAGCACCTCAGGTCTGAGGAGAGATGGGGTCTAAGACGTGCCCTTTTCTGCGAGCTGTATCAGTTGCCGACTGAATTACTTCCCATGAAGTTTGCAGGTGTAAATCATGTTGCTAGGTCTGTACTTCTGCATGTGCAGTGTGAAGGTAGCCTTGAGCAGGCAGCACAGGGCTCCAGACTGCTGCTGGGGGCACATTCCTGCACAGACATGGCAGTACTGAGGACCAGAGCATTGCTGGTGAGCAGGCTGGTGAGCCAGAGGGTGGAGGTGTGTTCACATACTGTGCACTTCACAGTCTGTGAGCCTGCAACCGGAAATGGCTCTGTAGCCTGCCATTCAAACATGTCCTCATTTGCACTGGCGACCTCATTTCCTGGAGCACCTGGATTCTCACTAGGAATTTATTCACTTGAAGATATTCACGAAGTTACGGTGGCCTAGCCAACCAAAAATGTCATGATTTTGCATTACTAAAACCAAAAAACCCCACAAACTTTAGCAATGGGTTTATTGATTCCTTGTGAAGGTCATGAGACCACTTTCCACATGCTGGAAGTTTGGTGGATTTGGATTTGGGTGCCCTTGTCCCTACATTTCTGGACCTGACTTTGCCTGTGAGGGTGCTTCTGGCTCATGGTGCAAGAGGCAGTGGCAGCAGAACCCAGCCCAGGCCAGCAGTGCTCTGGGAGTTCCACTGCATGCGGCTAAGGGGACAAAATAACAAAGTTACTCATAATTTTCTATCTTAGGTCAGTACTTCTCTAACAGGCCTCAAATGTTCATTTCAACAGAAATGCAGGGAAAGGGATTGTCAGTCTTCTGTGAGCTGCTGTCACTGAAATTGTGTTTCTCTGCAGATTCCAACCACAAAATCTTGAACCCCTAGTGCAAATGCCCTTTCCCTTTGCTATACATATAGCTGAATTTAATGTGAATTAGACCTTCTTGTTTGTCTTCTTTTTTTTTAACATGATAATGTTGTGGCCATAAAATCGTTAGGACACCCCTTCCCAATTTACCCCCAATCCCCAATAAATAAGCAAATTGGACTATTGTGTTTTGCATGGAAGCCGCATACCTAGCACAACTTCTCATTTCTAGTGTTGGTTCTCCCATATGGATATGTGGAATCCACTCCAGTGTCTTAGTTTCTTTTCCTTAAGGTGGTAGTAAAGGTACCCTTCACTAGGTATCTTACAGAATTCCAGAGCTATAAACAATGATTTGGTCCTGTAAAGGCCTGGCAAGTTTTATTCTAGCACTTAGTGTTGAATGTCAGTGACTTGGCCTGGATTTTCCCCTCAGGATCTTCAAGCTCCTGTGCTTCTGGCTTGCTTGGCCTGAGCCCAAGCAGAGATAGAATTGTCCTGGCGATGTATTCCCACCGTCTCTTGCTGTTCTCTCTTGCCTGCGTTGGGCTCCCTGCACCAGGTCCCAGGTTTGCAAATCCCAGGAGCAGAAGACTGGAGAGGTGGAGTAGGGTCTTTCTACCCTAAAACCGCTAATGTAGTGAAGTACAAAGCTTTGCTACATAGGCTGGACCTTTTGCTTCTTTGCTACTCATGACATGGATTTTCCTTCCTCAGAATGGCTGGGAGGGCCTGAGTTACCTTAAGGCTAAAGGACAGAGATGGGAGAATAGGAAACCACAGGGAACTTCTGCTGTTGGGGATTTCAGCTTTACAGGGGATGGGTACTGCAACCTCACCAGCATTACCACTTGAGGGAAGAAACAGGAGGGAACATTCTGAATGATCCCTAAAGGTGGACTTCTACATCTTTGTGCTTGTAGACACTGCACAGTACCTTTACTTTTTTAAACACAGCATTAATTAATTATCACCTAAGGTATCTTATGCCTCTGCCTAATTTAATTGTTGGAAATGCAGAAATGTCTCTTGCCACCCCATCTCCAATTAATGGCAAAGAGAAGGATTTCGTGCTCTATCATGCCCAGGGACAGATTAAACAGACTGAGCTGATGCTGTTCTCTTTAACTCTGGTGAATCAATAGAGGGAAGGGGAAATGTGTGATTTTGCTACTAAAACAAATATGATAATAATCATAATTATTTGGTGTCTGCCATGAGAACAGTTCAGAGCCCACCTGATATTTCCACAGAACATTATTGTGTTCTCAGTGAATAAATTAAAGTAGACGCTGCTAGGGTCATCAGCATGGTCAGAAGTCCTCACATTACTTGCATTATCTGGGTTCAAACCAGTCCTGGTTCTCAGAGAGAAAGCGAACTTTTGCCCTGATCAGGGATGAGGTCACTGATGGGACAAGGTGAGCGTGCTGTTTTATGCTTTGTAATTGATGAGGGAACTTTACCATTTTTTTTTAAACACCGGTTACCATGGAGCAGTCCACTGAAAGCATCCTTATTTAAAATGTTTGTTCTTACATCCTTAAAAAAAACCCTGAGAAGAGACGTGTCCTTGGATTATTACATGATTTATGTTTGTAACATCTGACCATGTGACTGGATTTGGGGAATTCAGACTGAGATGCAAACGGCCAGCAGTTGGCTGTCATCTTTTGCAGTGTTTTACTTTAAAAAGGTGTGGTCTTCTGATATCGCCTGCTACAAAACTCCACGGGGGGCATTTTTTCCCTCCTTGTCAGACAGCTACACCCTTCTGTGATGCATTTTAGCTCGTAACCCATCTGCTTGTGGGCAGTGATGTAAACATACCAGCTGCTTCTGAAGAACCACTCTGAATCCTGCAGGAGGCAGGTCTCTTCCCCGAGCATCGCTCTCCTCTGCAGCATAAGTCACTGTCTCGCCAACCACGCTGTGCTGTCCCTAAACCCTCACATCTACCCATCCGAGAGTCAGATCGAGTAATCCTCTTACAGGTCAATGATTTTTGCAGTGTAGCTTCGTTTCAGGGATTTAAGCTCGATTTATAATGTGCTACCATTGCGTTGAAATGGAAAGGCTTGCTTAGAAGGGGCTTGGCTGGCACGAAAGCTTCTCGTTGTGTGTCCCACCAGCACAGAGAGACGGTGGGAAGGAGGAAACCTAGCAGCAGTGCCAGCACTGCACTGAAAATGAAGGCTCTCCTGTTACTGGTCCTACCTTGGCTAAGTCCTGCAAACTACATAGACAATGTGGGCAACCTGCACTTCTTGTACTCCGAGCTGTGAGTACGCACAGTCGCGCCGACATCGTGCTCTCTGTCTGTCTGTCTCACCCGAGTGGCGGGAAGGGGCTCGCCATGAGTGTTTTGGGGGGTCTGTCTGCCTGTGTGTCTGTGCCTGTGCATATGTGTGAAGAAAATCCTGCAACGTCGTGCCAACAGCTTCACACCGTGCTGCTTCCCATCCAGGGGCTAATAATAGCAGTACATCCCCATTGTTTTCTGCTTTGGAAGCAGCAGAGTGAAGGAGACATACAGAGTGAAGCTGCTTTTTTCCTTATCAACTTCTTTTTTCTGTGCCGATGTTTTAGGTGTTTGTTGGTTTGGGGTTTATTTCCATTTCCGAATCTGTGTTTTTCCTTTATTTCCTGTAAATAGCCTTGTGGGGAGCTGGGTGGAGGGGAGGGCATCAGGACAGACACCCCCAGTAGAGCACTGTCTGTGTACATGCATAATGTTCTGTGTGTAAAGCTGCATGCCTGTAGCAAAACGCTGAGAAGCCTTTCACCAGAAATAATTCACTTGAGACAGGAGAGAATTTTTCCCGTATTTCTGTTTTTGCCCCCAGCAGAATGTTATTTTTTCTGTAAAGCAAATTTAACTGTAGCAATCCATTCATATATCTTCATGTTTTAAAAAAAACCCACCTCGAACGACCCCATAGCTGGTCTTTCCAACCCATAAAACAAATATTCCATGGTATCTTCTGTAAATGTTACTACTTTAATTCGTGCTTGAATGGATTGCACTAGTTAGTAGAGCTTTTATGACTAGAAATAGATACTTGTTTCACTACGTTTTCTTAATTATGTTGTTTGTATTTTAACAAATTGTAAACTTTCAAGATCTTCATTGAGATAATGAATGAAATGTCTAATTCTCTCAAAAATGAAAAATGACTGTGTTATGCCTACAGTGGGAATGTTTTAGTAACAGCTGTGATTAGTACCAAAGAGACTAATTTTCAAATGATTTTGTCTCTACTGTCAGACAAAAATAGCAGTGTTTTGCAGAAACACAAAGTCCCCTTTTGAAATCCTTGTGTGATGTGCATGGCAACTATTAATAATTCAGTCACACTGCATACAACAGCTTAGGATTTCTGTATGCTGTAGGTGTTTTTAAACATTTAACAAATCTAATGTTGAGGGTTGCAGCTATGTCCTCATTTTAATTTACTGGCATTTTGTTTAAGAATGTTAATTTAAAAAAAAAAAAAAAAAAGCCGCAAACAACAAACAAACGAAAAACAGTTAAGCCAAGCAGGCTACAGGAGCAATCAAGCTCAAAACAGGGCAGATGAACACTTATAATGGAAACAATGGCATCTGGGACATCTAGTTTCCAGGAAAACAAACCAATGAGATTAATCAGAGCACAGGCACAGATGCAGCCTACTTGCTTTTCTTGGGGAATTCAGGTTCACTGACTCTCCCAGGGTAAAGGGCTATGATGTACGGTAGCTATTCATCTCTTATTTATTTAGCCTTCTAACCCACAGAGATGTTAGTTGTGCTGAATGTCGGCAGTTGTTCTAATGGAGTGGGTGTGGACTGGGGCTTGGACGTGCATCCCCAGTTGTCAGCAATGGGTGGTGCACATCCCATCTCTGGTGCCCAGCCCTGGATGCTATCTGGCATCCTGCTGCCAGGAGCCAGTGTTCAGGACCTCCCACACTGCTCTGTCTCTGCCAGGGCAACAGAAAGTGGGATTTACTAGGGCTCACACAATCCAAAAGGGCACCAGGCAGTTTGACCTCCTTTCAGGAATTTCTCCTTCTCCTCCACGTGTATGTAGTTGATATACTGATCAGTGGGATGGATTCTAGGTCCTTTCTAATAACAGCAGTTGAACAAGAAAGAGAAATAGTGTTTTCAGTCCTGTTTAATCAGTTTATACTATTGTTATGACCTACAGGTTGCTACTTCAGTTGCTTGGGCACTTGGACATTTTTAATGCAAAGTTTTATGAGTGAAACAGATAAGCCACTGCTGTCCAGGACAGCCTGACACCCAGGGGCACAGGTTAACTGCCACCGAACTTCTGTACCCCAAACAAGCAGCTTCCTAAATCTTTCCCCACAGCTGACTGAAGAGTCCCTGCTGTGTCTAGTGTATCTGATGGTTTGCACCACGGCTTAAAACTAGACCGTAGTAGGCAGAAAGCATTTTTTTCATTATCACACTATCTTTGGTTGTTGGTAGTACAAATACTGGCCTCAGTCAGGACTCACTATTTTCTTGGCTGTCAGTCACTAGAGATACCAGTTGAGGAGGAAGAGTGGAATGATGAGTTTGCTAGCAACAAGAAAAGAGCTGGAGGACAGTGGGGGATGCAGTTACCATCCCTGGTGTTGGCACCAGAGGAAGAATAAGGATGCTGGGATTCATACTGCCCTCTCTCTCACACAATCCATCTCTTCCCTTCTACTCTGTTCAGAGGTTATGTTATTTGTATTGCATTGCTGAGGTTTGCTTTAGTTCCAGGGCATTTTTGTTCCTAAATGTGGAATGGGCTCCTTGGAGAATAGGAATTACAGCATAGCACAAAATCCATCTGGAGAGGCAGGCCCTGGAATCCAGCTAAGAAATAAAGAGATTTTAGGAGATGTCGAGAAATGAAGTTGAGGAAAGGAGGAAAGGCTGTGCCAGACCTTTGCACTTCAGCTGAGCGCCACACAGGTAGGAAAGAGAGGTGTGTGGATGTGTTGTAGTGGCACTTTGTGGGATAGATATTGGGTGCCACTATTTTTAGTTTTCTGTTAGAAAAACAGAACAGGTATTCCCAGGAAGCTAATATATGTCCCCTGATGTTGTCACCCACACTAAAACTACTTCCCTGGCTATTCTCTGTTGTCATTCCCTTTAGCAAAGACCGCGACACAGATGTTGCTCCTGTCCTTGCTCTTTGCTGAGTCATGAAGAGCAGCATGTGGTAAGCTAGGGAGGATTCTCTTTTGAGGAGAAGCCCATGGAAATATCTGACAGAATAAAAAGAGAAACCTGTGAGATCTACCTTGAAGAATCCCTGGGAGATGGTGGGATGTAGCCACACCTGCCCAATGTCTATCACCATTGTAAGGGTCTACATGGGTGCTGAGGAAATCCTACCCCAGGGTCCATGCCTTCTTCTTTGTAAAGAAAACTTTGAAAGTTTTTTTTTCTTCTTCTTCTCTTTCTTTCTTATTTAACACATCTTCCAAAAGAAAATACTTGTCCCAGCATTCTTTTGTGTTAAGGTATATTATTCCCTCCAGTTGAAAACACGGTATGTGGTTGGAGAGGCACCCTGTGGTCACTCTTAGGAGGCTTTCCTGAGTGTGATGATCTGGTGGCACTGCTCACACCATTCCTGTCCCTCTCACTTCATAAGATGAGCTGTGCAGCAGGGTATTTCTCAATAGCAAGATTTTCTGCACCTTTATCTCAAACAGCCACTTAGAAATGAAATTAGGGAAAGGAGATTGCAAGACTAGGCATTAAATAACCTCACCTTGTCTCCCTAAGGACATCAATCGTAACCTCACCTTGTCTCCCTAAGGACATCAATCGTGTGACAGCGTGGGGTGGTTTTCAACCTTATCCCAACTCAGCACTTGGCCATGTGACTGAGCGAGTGCCTGGGATGGTGCTGGGCATGGCGTGTGCTCAGCACAGGTCTAGCACTGGGGAGTCCTTGGCAGCCACTCTTGCTGGCACTCTTCCCCTCAAAGGACTAAACAGCTCCTGGCCTTAGTCCCTGCTGTAATACATCAGCTAGATCTATCCCACTAATCTGAATCAGGCCATTGTTTTTTAAAATATTTTGTTTGTTAGGTGGAAATGCACAACCTACATGTGGAAAGATACCTTTTTTCCCTTACTCTTCCTGTGTTTTGCATGAAACAGTCAAAGGAATCTCACCAAACTAACTGGATCAAGTTTCCCTATATAACTTTTATACAATACTCTCCTAAATTTCAAATCAACACTTTGGGCTGGAATAACCAGTAAAATTTAGTTTCTTTGTTTATTCAATTTAAAAAGAAGAGATGCAGATGCCAGCTGTCTTCTAGTGCCATTGAGCACATCTTTTTTATGGTAAAAACAATGAGCCCCCTTACAGCACTGTACTTGACTATGGAGCCAATTTCTTTAATTTCTGTTCAACTCGGTGAGGAAACTTGTGTCTGGCTTCAAGTCTATCCTTGTGAGATTAGGCACACAGAGGCTGGGGAGAATGGGACATACAATACTCATTACAAAATTGATAAACCTGAAGCACCTTTTGGGTTCGTGTGTTAGTCCACTGCAAAAGCCATGTGTTGGCCTCCTTGCTCTGTGCAAAGATGTGTTAATGGAAATCTCTGTCAAAGCTAAACTATGAGGTTATTTAAAGCTGAAAGGGCTAGAAAGCAAGGCTTGAATGGAAATATTCTTGAATGAAAATGTAAATGACATGTTTAGGATAACTACACTGAATAGCCAGGACAAAGTGCACAGAGATAAAATTCAGAGAGTCTTTTCCAGGATGTTAGAATTGGATGTCTCTTGGAAAGCAGAACTGAGGTGAATTAAAATAGAAAGGCATGAGTGTGTCAAGGGTTAGCTTCACCTCTATGCTACAGCTTCAAAAAGAGGCCAAACATAGAATTGGTTTTCCTTCAGAATTCTGAGCTCTCCCCCAAAATCTCAAGCAAAGACCTACTGGTGTCCCTTTCTCAGCCTAGTCCCTCACTGCATTTAGTCTGACCCCTCTCCACCAGCTCTCCCTTACCCTTCTGCTTCTGTCCTCTGTTTCATACCTCTTGTGGTCCTTATCTTTGCTTATTCCCCTCCTCTTTCATGCCTTGGTCCTGCCTCTGTTGTGCTCCTTTGTGTTTCCAGGCTTTAGATTTGCACAGGAAAGCTTGAAATGTTAGTACAAATAAGGCCAGAAAGCCCCCAAGTAGAATCTCATGTAGGTGAACTGCAATTATGCTGTGTTATTGTTAAAAGTACAAAAATTGTAATCCAAACTTTTAGTATTGAATTGCCCAAACTGAATTTTCTAAATATATTGTGTTGTATTCAAGAGTGTTTTATGTTGTAGGAGTGCAGCAGAAAGTAATTTAATTGACTCTAAATGTCTGGGTCTGGTCACTCTTTGAGCAAAGATTAATTGCACTCTTTTAGCAGCACAGTGGGGTCTGGGTTTCTGCCCCACCTTCTGCCACTCTCTCACAGAAATGGTACCTTTCCCCACCAGCACATCCCTCCTGGCTTCTCTGCATAGGTTAGAGTGCTGAGTTTTTGTGGTATGATTAAGTGTTACTGGTTAACATTTTATTGCCCAGTGCTGTGATTCTAGGTGCAGAAATAAATTTGTCTAGGACAGCTCCAGAAACCAAAAACTCCATGAGAGCATTAAGAATTTGCTGGTTCTGCCTGGGAATTTTGTGTGTAGGGAAAATTGGCATTTTAGTTATAGACTGAAAAAGATCCTGCTCCATTTCCTTCTATGCATGCAAGAAAGTTACCTTTACTCCATTCACAGCTACCTACACACACTTGAGATCAGAGTTAGACCTTTCATTCTTCAGGATTGTTTTCTCAAGGCTTCTCACACCTTTGGAAAAGGCTGACATTGCCCAGTGTCAATCTCAACAAACACATTTTGTTGCCAGAAGTAAAACCTGAGCCAGCCAAAAAATCACTAAAAACCTGCCAAGATTGAAAGGCATTGCAATAATTATGGTTGGCAGAAAGGTTCCTTTTCATGAATAACTTCTGTCTCAATTATGTTTGATTTTTCTGTAAGTTGCTCAAAAGGATCAGGCTTACATGCCTGGCTCATGTAACTGGAGCACGGAAGGGTCAAACCTTTACCCCACTTGGAGGTTCTCTCACAACAGGCAATCTGCTTTGGAATGGGGACCAAGGAGGGAAAAGTACTGAAGATCTGGTGGGGTAGGAGGAAGGAATGAGGTGGTGGGAGATGTAGGAGGTCGGCGATTACTCACAAGCAGCAGATTCTCATTTCTTGTCTGACATTAAGCCACACAGGCCGTATGCTGCAAGTTTGGCCGACCTCCGCATCTCTCTGACAATTAGCCTAGTTTAACACTGGCACTGGCAGCATGACAAGGATATTTTTCCTTGAGCTATTTCTCTGACAAATCTGCCAGAACTGGGCTGTCCTGCAACGTGAGGATAAGCACTGCTCTTGCAGAGCTCTTCTGCCTGTCATAGCTTAAATCCTGCTCTGAGTACAGGTACTGAGATCAGCCACAACGCAGCTTGTTACACTGTAGGAAAGCAGACTAGTAGGTCTGAGGAGCTTCTTGGATGTCTTTAAGACTCTTGAAGACTTTTGGGGGGAATCTGCCTTCAAGGTCCCCAGTCCACAGAGTAACCAACTGCATTTCATGACCTCCTCCATGATGAGAGCTATTGTTCAGGAACTAGAACTGATTTTCTGCATCTTGATGTGTGACACCATGTCTGAGCTGCCCCCCTGAGCCATGCAGTGACTGGGTGCACAAGGATGCCAACAAGCACAGGACACAAACACAAAGGTTTTGTAGTAACATCACTGGCAATGTTATATCACAGAAGGTAGAATGATTCCGGGTCTGGTCCAGTCAGGTGGAGTGTGACAGAATAAATGGGACAGGGATGATGGAGTACCTGAATGGAGGACTTTAATGGTGGTCTGATCACAAACCTGGTGACGGCATGGTTTGGAAGGCAGCATCCAAAGACCTGGGGGTGTGGCTAACAACAATGTATAAGGTTACCTGGGAGTAGGGGTCCAACCCCAAACAGGGGATAGGGGTTTGACTATATTTGTCAAAGGCCTTGAACCAACGGAGAACTATAACCAGAGACATGACCTATTTTGGAATGATGCCATTACCATCCTAATTTCCATATCCCACCCCCCATGGTCTCAGGTTTATAGTTTCTGCATAGGCTACCTGGGCTAAGGTGTTATCCATCTTAGCTATTTCAGTAGCTACAGTGTTGAAATAAATATAGTCTGTGTGGCAGCATGAAGGTGTCTGCCAGGGGCTTCCCATTTCACAGGGAGGGTCCAGGCTAGTCCCTCTATGTGGATAGACACCTCAGTGGAGGTATCTGTTAGTCAATGACATGTCACATGTCATGCCTAAATCCCCGCTACCACCAAAGAATTCCTGGTTTGGATCTGAACTCTGTTTTAGGACTAAGAAAGTGAACTGTTTTTGTAACATCTTAAAAATCTGAATGAACTCCTTGGCCTCAGCCAAGCTGCAGCTGGTAAAGACTGCATTTCACCCGTGCATCCTGGGGCTCTCCCTAGAACATGTTTTATCCATTCATTTAATTTATTGATTGACAACAGATTCTGAATACTGAGTAAGCCCAGTGAAACGGTTGGAGATTTCAACAGATGTGCAATTTTTGCACAAAGAAAAAATACTGTAAATCATCCATAACTTTTACATGTTGTACAATATTTCTTCCCCATAGGAAAAAAAGTAAGCTGACTGTAACAGTGGTCAAGTCATACATTCAGGAAGTTTCTTTGTCATTATGGTTAGATTTCTGCTGGCAGTATCCTCAAATTTTATTGATAAAGTTTTGTTCTCCTCAGCAGTGCAGGCAGACAACCAGATTTGTAACAATGACACATTGCCACTGGCTGTATCTGCTCCCATTCTCTCTTTTTATCAAGGCACTGGGCTGAGTATGGAGGACACCTGGGAGAAGAGTAAGAAATCATCATTGGCTCCTCTGTTTTAATGGAGTTTCCTTGCTCCATAACATTGCTGTGGCCCATGGTATGAAGTAGGCTAAGACAAGATATTTGCAGTTGCTGGAGCCATCCTAATATTTATTTGCTCTTCTACTAACTCACTGCATATTATTTACCTGAATAATGTAAAATAAATGAATAAAATGCCTTTAGAGCTATAAATTTCAGCTACAAAATTCAATCATTAGTGTACTACTTGTTTTTCTCTCCATCTCTCTTGAAATCATGTTGGCAGGAAGCAAGTGTTTTAGATCAGCAAGTCATTTCATGTGCATGTATTGTGAAGCTTACACTCTCTCTATATTACGCATTGCAGTCCCATCATTCACTAGATACTGTGCAATATTTTTTTTATGTAGAATTTCAATAATTTAGCAACCTCTTAAATAGAAGTCAAGGGAAAACTGCTCCAAGGGTTGGATTCTCCTTTCTCCTCTGCAGAACTTAGTGAATGGATAAGATTGGTTGACTCATGGCCTGGGTTTTTCGCATTTTATTAAGAACAGACAGTACTAATTTTGAAAACATAATTCAGGTATTTTCTTTTCTCCTCCCATACATCATAAGCATTACTGTCATATATTATTTTAACATCCAGTTAGCACTGGTGATATTCCTCTGGTTTTAACTTTCATTCCCATGTAAAAGGAGTAGTGGGGTGGTTTCATAGAAACATCTACAGAGACCTCTTCACTTGGGGATTTTATAATTCAGCGGTATGAAAGGTCAGAAAACATCCCTTGTGGAGCAGGCTTTTACAGAGAGGAGATGAGCCTGATTAACCAAATCTGTCCTGTGATTCATGGGAGACCAATGGAAGCAGTGAGCTTGCTGTGCTGCTGCTAGTACATGAGGATGTGTAGGTTGATATGGATGAGCAAGGCTGTTTCGCTTGATATGTATGAACATCTCCTGCCAAGAGGCTAAATTACAGTCAGAAATAAGTGCTCTGTATGAAAAGCACATGTTACAACTCAGCCCTTTGTCAGACGGGTTTTGCAGTGGGAGCAGAAATCCCAGGAGTTTGTTGTGGCTTGCCCTTGTCAGCTCCCAAAGGAGTGTCACCTCTGGTTCTGATTTAAACAATTGGCACATCTCTCCTTCAAGCATTACTACCTGCTTTGTTTTTACAGCAGGAAGATGGCACTGCTGGAGAAAGGATGAATAAGATTCTTTTACAAATACAGTGTGTATATACTGGTGTTTCTTTTTTTGTTCTTGGCACTGCTGTGCCTGAGGTTGTCATTGGGATCTGTTGAGGGGATGCAGAATTGAAAGTGCCAGGTGCTGCTACTTTGCTCCAATCCAGGCTGTGATGGAAATATTGATACTAATAATATTAGCAAATCAGTTTAGCTAGGCTAAACTGAGAAGGTTCTGCTGTGGATGCCCAGTGGTATCTACTGCAACTCATGCCATCCTTCTGCCCCCCCCTGCTGCTCTGTGGACCCTACCATTAAATGGGCAGAATCTTGTGCATCCCACACAACCTTCAGTGTTGGGAGCATGCTGTGTTCTCAACATCTGCTTTCCACCTGCATTGTGCTGTCGTGGGTCAAGGATACGGCCAAACAAATGAACTTTCCTTGGTGTCATATCTGTAAATTTTCTCAGTGTCCATTTTTAGATGGCATTTAAATTTTGCATATCTTGATGAATTTTAGTGGGTTGAATGTGCGCAGTTTCTAGTAAACGTGCTGCTTTCAGTTTCTTCCCTCAGAGGAGATTAAATTCCAGTACATTTTTGTTTTATTCTTCCAAGGCATGAGTGTAATGAAGTTGGACAGTAATGGTTGCTGCACTTCACTTTTTTTCTGCTTTTTCCCCAGTAGCCTAAATATCTGTAAGTTTGAAGGCACTTAAAGTTATGGCCTTTGAGTTCAAAATAAATCAGAAGAGAACAGACCAAAACAGGACACAGCATCTAATAAGATACATTGTATACATACAAACTTGCACTTAATATGTTGAGCTGGGAAAGCAAACAAATGCAGCCTTGCAGTTCAGCCTTTTATATAATCTAGGCTCGAATAATGAAGTGACCCAAGTGAACCAAAGAAATTCATGAGGGGAGGTCAGGACCAAGTAACCTTCTTCTGGAGCTGATGAACTGTAATCCATACCAGATATTTTAAAAAAAAAACATTTGCTTCTGTTCCATTTACCTCACAACAAAATGTCCTGTCCTGTCGTCTCACCTCCTCTTCTCACCTCTCCTCGCCAGCAGATGCTAAGTTCCATCCTTCATATTTTTGCTAACTCAGTATCTGCAGAGAGGTTGAGTCTCTTTCTCAGAGAGAAAATGCGTTTCACAGATTTGCTTTTTGTTAAGGGCTGCTAATTGTTGCTCAGATCTTCCTGTGCTACATGTCTCCTCTGCTTTTCAAATCTCCAGCAAACAGAGGTTGACAACCAACACAAAAAATACCATAGTGATTTTGTGCCCTGTGGTGCTTTACGACACCAAGAGAACTCACAACTGACAGTAAAAAGGGTTTAGCCTGTGACGAAAATGTTTGATTTGTTTGCATGTTGGGTAAAAATAACAGTTTGCTCTTAAATAGGTGCTTACCTTTTTGCAGTGTTACGTAAACTCTCTGGATGCCACCTGCCAAGTACAAATTGGCTGCTTCTGCCCTATTTATCTTTTAAGAAAAGATGCAAGTTTGAGTCTTCAAATAGGTTGTTCTGTGGGTACTCTTGACAAGACTTGTAAAGCTCATTTGGTCTCCATAACCAGCAGTACCAGGCTGTGTTTTGGTTTCTTTAGCCATTTTCCATGTGACTGCTCCTGGCTACACTGAATCTTTGTCCTTCTCTTGCTTCCTCTCAATTCCTGTTTTCTTTACACCTCTTCTCTTGTCTCTTACCTCTCCCATGCTTCTGCCCCACTAGGTTCAGCTATAGTGAAGGATCAAGGTTATGAGGGAAGTGTGGCTTTGAACACTGAACAGCATGACAGCAACATGTTTCTTCTGTCTGGTAAAGGAGAACAGAACTAGTTTAAAAACATTAGGTGCTCTTGGGTTGAATTGTGAATAGAGATCACCCACTGTAATTTCAAAACCACTTGGAGTTGGTAGGTTCAGTCTATCCATTGATAGACACTTCTGCTGGGGCTGCACAAGCTATGCGCTCACTATTGTAGTCATGGCAAGGTGCTGTCTGCATACTTCTCTCATCTGTGTAATAGTGTAAATAACTGAAAGAATGATTCATTTGAATGTTGGTCTTGTTGAATGAGAGGAAGAAGAAAAGGGAGAAACTGGCTGATTTGATCTGTCAAGGACCTTTGTGGTTGACTCCAATGATGCTGAAGATATGAAACCATGTGTTCTCTATTACCTTGCACTGTTGCAGCATTGCAAAACTCTGACCTGATTTTGTTTCTCACTTTAAATTTATGGATCAATGTATGAGTAATGTATTGTAAATTTAAGCTTAGAACTTTACTTCAGCAAAATGTGGATATAAAGGCTAAAAGCAAGGAAATCGTTATGGGTTGACCAGATTTGCTAAGACTCCCTTTATACTACTTTCTCTTCAGCAGTCTTGGTGAATTCTAAACGTTTAACTGTTAGACTAGACATAGGTTAAGGCAGGCCATGGAAATAGCTCAGCCGAACAACTAATAGCTCAGCTGACAACTAATCAAAGTTTTATCAACTGATCCTCTGCCTAGTTAAACTACCATCTGGACTGAAATTCTTAAAAGAGTTGTAAACTCTTCTACAAAACCTAATGCAAATGGTGAGAATAAAACAAGCAAAAAAAATATAGGGGTCATAAGTTCTCTCCCTGTGTAATTCAATTCCTCTTGGTTTGTTGATTTGTTTAGTTCCAGAATCTTGCTCTAGCTGTTCTGTCTGCTATTCCAGTACCCAGACAGAGGATGCTATGGAAGAAGTTATGAAAGCAGCCATAAAAACAGGCTTGCTTTTTACCTCATTTAACTTAGTTCTATACAGGTATTAAGCCACTGACTTCAAGAAATTACTCTCTTGGATTTAATTTGAATTAATTTGGGAGAAAACAAGGTTTTGCATACACGGAAAATCTTCTGCTTTTCATGCCTATAGAGCAGAGACATAGAATAGTAGAGATCCAAAAAAATATTTTTGAGAAAGGAGCGTCTAACCACACTAATTCACACCATGCAGTTTTTAGCAGAAATAGCAATTTTAAAAAACAGAATATCCCTTGAGGGCATGTGGGCGAATGGACTCCAGCTTCTGCGATCTTTGTGACAACCTCCCACTCCCTCAAAAAATACACACTCCCTATGTGGGAGCTTTGTAAAACCTCAGACTGCCCTTCTCCTGTCCCTTGTGACAGTGGTAGTTGTATGACAACAGACCTTAAGAAACAGTGATTTTTCTCACGCCCTTTTTTTTTGTGAAATTTATCTCCCTGCATTGGCAAACACAAAGTCCATTGCTTTAACACTGACCATAAAGTCCCCTTGGAGAAGAATGTTTTCAGAAGAGTAGCAGGACCTGTGATAAAACAATGAGCCACTGCTGAATAGTCAGATCTGCTGCAGAAGGGCCAGAGTGGGGAAAAATCCCTGTTTGTCTCCTGCTCTGAAGCTTACAAGTCTTTGTAAGGTCGATGCATGCCACCACAGAAAGCTTCAAGGAGTTTAGTGGTGAACTGACTTGCTGTCTGTCTTACAAATTACTGTAGAAGCTAGCTGTGTGGAACAGCTATAGGATTAATCCTGGTCCCCTCTCACCACCTCTCATTGACCATGGTGGTGGGTATGAAGTAGGAGTCAGTTTGATGTATCCATTTCACCTCAGTGTGCCAGCCGTAAGGAAGCAGAGGGTTCAAGTTTGGTGGTTTTTTTCTGTTGACCTTCTGTTAAAGGGAAAGTCTGGGGTTACAGTTTCTTCATTCAAAATCTTTTGTGTGATTTTTTCCTCATCTCCTGACAGTGCCTGAGAGTGGGGTAAGCATGGCACCACGTGACACACCTTCCTCTGTCTGTCTCCATCCTCCTTCCTGGGGAGGCTGTGGACACAAAGGAAGAAGGAGACAGTACATGTCCATCTGAAACCTGCTTTGGCTTGCCGCATGGGCATACACTGACAGCACTTCAAAACTACCTTGAGAGAGTGTTTTGCCTCTGAAGTTGTGTGACTTCCTGCAGAACCCAGGAACAAACTGAATTTTGCTGTTTTCTCTGGGCAGCTGGCCCAAGGGGGCAGACACAGGAAGAGAGGTAGAGTAATGGGTATTACCTGAAATCCTGGGACATTCTGTAGACATGGCTGTGACTGGGCAGGAGAGGGCTCATATAGGGTTATCTCAGCTGCAGCATTGACACTGAGACACAACTATACTCTCCTTTGTCAGAGAGAAACAGAGAAACTGGATGCTAAGTAATTTTATATGTCTTTTTTTCAAGTAGTTTTTGCTGTTTGGAAAGTTAGTCAGGCCTAAGCTTCCTGAGCAATGTTTTGAAGAAAAGCTTATGACCATGTGAAGCATTATTTTGGAACCACCTATTGTGCTTTCTGACGATGACAACTCCCTCGGCACCTTTTTTCCCTCTCTCTGACATTTCCAAAAAGAACAGCTGTGCTGCTTACAGTCCCCTGTGCCAGGGACGCAGTTGCTGATGTTATCCTCCCCTCCCTTCTGGCTGCTTTGTAAAGAGTGCTTCTTCCAGGTCTTCTAAAAAAGTCACATTGCAGAGAAATGGTCCTCACCCTTGCAAGCCATTGGTGAATTGTCAGGTACAGGGCTGAGCACAGAAGTTCAGGTGACTCATGATTCTGCATCTTTAGCATCATGTAGATGCAGTGACATATTTAGTAACATGTGGATGTTTGAAGTCCCAAACTCTTTTGTGCATTTAGAAGGTAAATGGGTGTTACTCTCCCTTCTCTCCTTTTTGCTAGAGATGTGGAGGGAATAAAAGTGCTGTTCCTACTGTCAGGGCTTTGTGGCAATGCTTAACTCTTACTGCTTTTTATGCTATGGTAGTTTAAAGAGCCAAATCCTGTGTTGTGGGAGACATTGAAAAAAAAACATAGTAAGCAAAAAGGATTTTTTTTTACATATTAAATGAAACAAACTTACTAAGTAGTTTTCAAGATGTGTCATACTGAGGAATAGACCCTGTCTCTCAAAGAGACCCGGGGCTTGAACAATGAGGCATTTGGTGTCCATAAGAAAGGGCAACAAAGACAGGGCAGGAATTATTCTAAAAAGGTGGTTTAAACACACAGGGAAGTTAATCCATGATAAAGTTGGATGTCAAGTGACAATACTATTCTTATTCTAGAATAACTTCTCTGGTGAATACTCTTACTCTGGAACAGGGATATCTCCAGGGAAGCTATTCTCAGATGTGTGTGTCTACACATATAATACACATAGTGTGCCTGAGGCATCATTCCACAAGCACCACAGTAATCATGTACTTCCCCGTTGCAGACAATCCCTAGGAAGCAGCACCACCTCTGTAAACTGAATGTGGTTAACCTTTACAGAACACTTTGTGCTCCATTTTGGAAGGTCATCTTGATGCCAGTATCTAAGTACTCAAAAAACCCTGCAACATGGTGCTGTAGCATCTTCAATTAGCTTTTGAAAAGGAAGAAAATAATTTGCCATGAGGCTGTTCTGTTTACAATCACTAATTGTCAGGTATTTATTTACATTTTTTCTTCCTCCTTTTCTCTCTATATTGCACTCTTTTAAACACACAGTGCTGAGTATCTGGCTTTGCCCTTCAGGAAGCAAACTAGCTTCAGGGCAGTTAAGGAAGTTCTTCAGAAGCTGAAGATAGGTAAACTGCCAAACACTGGTCTAAGACAGAAACCCATGTCTCAATTTCTAATATAAATATTTAAATGCACTACAAATTTTGTTTAGTCTGTCTACCCATTTTTTTTAATCCTCAGTGTCCATGTCAGGCTGAGGTGGATATTTTGTAATCATTGGGAAATTTCTCATTGTATCTGTACGACTGTTCTCTGTTACACGGTTTGTCAAGCCATCTGCATTAACTGCATGCTGTTAATATTATATTTACATGAAGAAAGTAGGATTTGTTTTATGTATGTCTCAGTCAGGGCTGCAAACATGTCCAAAGCCCCCAGCATGGTGCTGTCCACTGAGCACTAGTATATGTGTCCAGCTAGAGATCCTGTCTTTCGATGATGGTTTGGGTCACCTTGAGTGATGCCTTTGATGTGAAAATTAGCAGATGATGAGGCATAGCATGAGCATGCTGCTGGAAGTTAGATTGCCAGCTGCCTTCTGAAGGACCAGGGTCATCTCAGTTTGAAGCAGACAGATGTAATTATCCCCATCTCAGAGCTGATAATGAAATGACATCATTTACAATGCCACCTTGGTTTTCCTTCAGGGAGTCCATCATTACTGCTAACAAGACCCAATTCTACTTAAATTGTGACGTTAACAAAATCACAGCCTGGGCTGGAACAGCCTCAGGCACAGAGGCTGTCTGAGTCACCCAAATGCCACAAACTGTCACAGGGAATTCACGGTTTGGATTCATTTCAGGACGGGCTGTCAAACAGCAACCCCTACCCATTTTGTGGGAGCAGCAAGGTCAAGCAGGATGTTCCTTCTCCTAGGACAGCAAGAGCAAGGCCACTGTCCTGTATTACCCAGGGAAATATAATTGCAGCTCATCCTCAAGGTTCAAACTTGCTGCTCAGGTTTTTCCACCATGTTCTAAGTGCCCAGCTGTACACATGATGTTTATATTTTAAAACTGATAGCAAGACCAGTCATTAGAGCTTGAATATTGAAATTTTCAAGGCTGCAGTATTGTAAAAGGGAAACTGCCGCTTCCTGAAGAACATTTTGTATTTTTTTTATTCTGTTTCCAGTATTTTAGTTGATGAATACAAAAGTTAATGTGTTTTCTAACAGGACAGGACGAAATGATTTTCCTTATCCTGAAGAGGCTTTTCTAAAAATGGAATAATTAAAGAAGAAAAAGCAGAAAGAAAATATCCAGTATATGAATGGGGCCTACAGGGAAGCCAGAGATGGGCTCTGTAAGGGACTCTAGTGATAGGACAAGGAGTAATGGGTATAACTTGAAAGAAGGAAAACTTATGTTAGATATAAGGAAGAAATTCCTTACTGTGAGGATGGTGAGACACTGGAAGAGCTTGCCCAGGAAGGCTGTGGATGTCAGCAGTGTTCAAGGACAGGTTGGATGGAGAAGACCTAGAGTAACCTGGCCTAGTGAAAGGTGACCCTGTCCATGGAAGTTGGGGTTGGGACTAGATGGTCTTTTAGGTTCATTCCAACCTACAACATTTTGTGATCTTCTCTTATTTATACAATGCAAAAATAGCATGAAATCTGAGAGAATAGAAGTGACTAAGAAAAGCTAAAGAAAAGTGTAACGTCTGTAAGCTAAGGAATATGAAGGAGCGACAGCCTGAGAAAATTTGGTTTAAAGGAAGGTACAGAAAAAAACTTGTTTTCTCCTTCTACTTTTTTTTTTCACAGTGAGTACAATTGTTCACTGGAACAGCATCCCTGGGGATATAGTAGAGTTCCCATCACTTAAGGTTTTCAAGATGCTTAAGGTTAATAACTTCAAATAAAATTTTATCACTTAAAGTTTTGGAGAAGATGCTAAATAATCTCACCTTGGCCTCCTCTCCCAAGAAAGGTTGGACAATATATCTGCTGGGGTCCCTTCCAGCCTAGATTCTTCTATGATTTTATGATACTTTTCTTTGTCAGAGGTATTCATCTTGTACTGTTGGTAATATGGTACCCACTTCTGAAGGCATCTTTTGTCCTTAAGGGCTTTCAAGGTTGAATTCTTGCTTGCACTCTAATTTTTGTGGTTTATTCCTTGATTCACCAGTTATATCCTTGTGATCAGAGAAAACAATACACAGTTTTCCAGAGAGGTTCTTAGCCTGTATCTGAAGCCTCTAAGGCCAATACCTGTGTGCCTTGATGGTATTCCAGACTTTCCCCAAGATACTGGCAAGTCTAAGAGGAAAGTGCCTTTCCTGTGAACCTCTCTCAAATTCAACTGAAAAGCCACAGCAGGCTCTGAAGGAGGACTCAGTTTCTCCATCCCTATGTGCCAGTTTTTCATTTGGATGCAGCATTGGTCTCCCTCTTGCTTAATTCACCTCTCTGAATAAGCTTCAGCAGGAGGAGCAGAAATCAGCCTTTACCCAACCTGAGCTTTAGTGGTTAGAGCACTCCAGAAAGCTGAGGTGTGAGGGTGTGAGCTCCTTCAGCCACCCCTGCCAAGTGAGGTCTGACAGTGGTCTGCATACAACAGGAGGCGAGCCATGCCACTGCTATCTTGGGTGTTTTCCATGATATTGAACATAGCACTGCCTGTGGGTGCCTATGTGGGGACAAGAGCGAGTGGATTGGGCTTTTTTTTTCAGATTTGGGTAAAGGAATTCAGGTTAAAAGTATTTTTGATAGTTCTGTTATAAAAGTGTGTTCCAAAAAAAAGAAACTTTCACAATTTTTACAGCATAAGTGAGCATTTCCTACTATGTGAGCTTTCAGGAGACTATAAACAACATTCCAGCCATGCTTGTGCTGTGGTTGGATTTGGACTTTCTGAAGCCCTTAAATGTTTTTACAATGTGTGTTTATTTTAATGGATGGGTGAAATATCTCACTGAAATATCTCATATTCAACTGGGTGGAACCCATAAAACACAAGCAGTGAAGATTTTTGCATGCCCAATGGGTCTGGGGGGATTTGTTCTGAAAACTGGCTTGTGATGCTTCTCTGATCCACCCTCTTCTAATCATACATGCAAAAGAAAAGACTGCAATGCAGTTACTAATAGGGCTGATTTGGAGTCCTTGTTGAATTAGACATCAGATTGGATAAGAATTTGGGAAACATTTGTGACATCTTAAGAAGCTACTTAGTTGTACTGGAAGAGACATTTGCTTAAGACTCAGACGGGCGTCTGACAGGGATCTCTGTGGTTTTTCAACTGCTGAGGTATGCTGAGACCTCCTTTTTTGTGACCTTCCCTATGAGGAAGCAAAGGTGTATTTAGAGCGTGATAGGTACCAAGATGTGTTAGCAATATAATTTAGATATCCATGCTGACCTAAAAGGGATCTTATGTGAATTTTGAGTCACAGTGGTCAGAGATAAGTGCCACCAGAACTAGACCTGTGGATGGCTGTGCACAGCATGTTCTGTGAATAAGATGGTATAAAGTCAGCATTTGTTGTTTGCTCGATGTAGCTCCATTACTTCATATAATTTTATAGTAATAAACCCAAGCCTTGGGTTGAAAACATCTTGAAACTGAACACAGTGTTCCCTTTTTATTATACCTAGAGACTTATGGGCATGTGTTACTTCTTTTTGCCGACAGAAGCCTCACACCTGCTCTCAGTAGTGCTGGCCTGCTGAGTCTGTGACAGCAGATATTGTAATTAGTTTTATTTTAAAAACAAATGCATGCTAATTATATGTAAATACAAATTTGCTGTCTGTCAGGCTTTTCTATAAATGCAAGAATTAGGGTTAAGCTGATCCTGTCAGTCCTGTTAAAAAAACCAACCCCACTTGTCCCATTGCAAACATATTTTGCTCAGTGCATCATACAGTTTTTATAGCATAGGTGGGGATAGAAGGAGGGGCAGACAATGCTGAGATATTAAGTTCCAGGAGACTAGTTACACCTGTTGAATATAATTTGGTGATCAAAAGACCGAACAATAAATGTGAAAAGCATATGAATCAACAGATTGAATGCTTATTCTTAACATTAATTATATGTGTACCTACATAATTTGAAAAATGTAGTGTATTGGATTGTGTGGTACTATGAGAAAGAGCATTGCAATGCCTCAAGAATTCCTTTGTCTTCACGGTTGTTATTTTTGTCACAGATAACCTGATTTTAACAGCAATTTTTGAGCCTTTGTATATATATGCTGTGATTTTCTTTAGGTTAATTTTTTAGTTAATGTTCCAAATGAAAAATATTATTAGTGATTCTGCTTGCAGCTTCATTGTATACAATCTCAATTCCGAATGCAAAAATGTATTATAATAATTTTATTAGTATGAGGCAAAGTCAGTGGTCAAGATTGCTGTCTGAGTGTGGTTCTTTGAGTGGTCTTGGATGGACTTGAAAAGTAGATATGAAGCTCAGAGCTGCTCATGGCAGGTCTTATGCTGCTTTCTAAATACCCAACTGATACACATTACTTGTGATTGCTCCCTCATGCACAACTTCTGTAGATAAAAGAATGTACAAATATCACTAAGTATCTACATTTTCCATGAAGAAAACACTCTTCCTAATTTGTGTTTTCTCATTTTCTTTTGGAAAAATGTTCAAGTTCAACACTTCTTTCAGTGGTAAAAGCTGAATCTTTTAAGTATGTTTTATAGGTAATGATACACTTCTGAAAGGTGATGAAAGCACGTGATAAAGTTTTCATCAGACTCCACTTCTGCTGAAGTCAAGAGGAGTTTTTAGTACTTCAGTACTTTAATACAGCACTTGCACAGGATTAGTGGGTTTAAATCCTGTATTATTTGTTGAATGCTATAAGTATTACAAGCCATCAGCAAGGTTCACAGGCTCTCACCAGCTCAAAACTGCTAGTTCCATGTGTCTTGTTTTTCTCCCTTATTTTGCTCTGAATCTCCTAACCAAGTACTCAAAGGTTCCTTGCTGTGTCAGTACCTGAACACCTACCAGGAAGTAGAGATAGTGTGCTACCTCTGTTTTCCTTGCTTGTGTCAGCTGGTGTGAGTAGATTGCATGAGCTTCATAGATCACTCTTTGGGAGCTTCACTCTTTAATTAAGTTCAGTACAAATAAATACTGCTGTTGTTTCGTATCACACAAGATCACTCTGGTATTGTACATCTGGACATCTTCTTCGTGATGACAAATAATTGTTTAGGAGTAACTAAGGCAAATTAGTTTGTTTGTAATCTAGGAGTTAATAATGAATATTAGACTGACGGCAGTCTTCCAGCCTGCTTAGCTCCTCAGTTTTGTAGTTCCAGATCTACCTGTGCTCTACAAACATTATATTTAAATCTTTTATTGGAAAAGGTAGAGGTTCTAGAAGCAACTCAAGGCTATGCCTTATGTGAGCAGTGGGAAGAATCTGCTGATGCCTTTGTGCATTCTCAGAGCATTTGTGACTTGGACACGGGGGAAAGGGGCACAGAAGATGAAGCAAAAGAAATATTCACAAAGTCAATTGTGAATATCAGCTTCTCTAAAGTGGTTATGTTAAGAAAAAACAAGGTGTGCTGACCTGTAAAAAAAGTTGAATTTCCAGCCTGGGTGCCAACTTGCCCATCTCCGCTCCCTCTAGCAATTTACAGCTCCATTTTCCTATGTGTAAAACAGCTGAAATTTGTTGGATTGCTTTAAGACTAGAAGTTGAAATTATAATCCTAACTTGAAGAAAAATCAGTACAGTTGTGGTTTCAGAATCATCAGTGACAAAATAATGGCCGGAAAGAAGTCTCAGAAGAGAAAATGATCTGGACCAACAGTTTGTACTTAGTCCCAACAGTAACTGGGATCATTGCACAATAATCCCAACCATGATTTTTGTCTGCAATTGCAGGCCACTCATATTGTTTTCCACTTTCTTCCAATTCCCTCTTCCCATGATAGATGCTAATGAACCTTTTAAAAGATTTCATAATAGAAGCTCAAGATGGTAGTTGAAATACAGCTTTCTGAGTTGTAAAGAGAAAGGGGGAAAAATCTTAAACATGACATCATGTTAGATGATTCTTTGCCAGCCTGCACATGAAATTTAAGCTCTACATTATATTTAAGATTAAAAATGTGTTCCAAGTTCTTTTAACTCTCCTGAAAACTCGTAGAAAATATGGAGATTCCCCCCTTTTATCAGTATGAGCAGTCAAATATGAAATAAGTATTTGGTTTTCATTGAATGCTTGTTCAGTTTGTGTCTGACTCCAAGTCTTTGTCCACTGGCAGTTTTGGGAATTGTGGGGTCTGAAATCTGAACTGCAATTCTGTTCTTCATCAACACAAAATACTTCCAAGGGCCTGAAACATGATGACAACCAACTCTTGCTTCTCCTTCTCAGCAAAAAAATCACAGCAATGGGAATATACCACTGTAGCGGATGACTAAATTGTAATTATCAAGAATTCTCAATTTTTTTTTCCTCATATGCTTAGAAAACCTTACCCTTTTAATCTATGAGAACTATAACTCCTTTTTCTAGTGGTGGACCCAAATTCATACAGAGTAGCTGACATGGAAATATAAGTATACAGATACTCCTGCACACGTTCCTTATATAATGCACAAATATATTTTGTTTGACAGCACCTTAGTGCAAAAGCATTGTGAAAATGACAGCCCTTCCCTGGGGTCAGGTCTTTACAGACAGAGCAAAGCACAGTTTTAGGCTTTGCTAGAAAGGTAGTTTTCCAGAATGTATTGAATTGTGAGGTCTTCATTAATATAAAAAGTGTGGAAAAAAGCTTTAGGAAACCATAACAGGAATACACAGAAATTAAAAGGAAAAAGATAAATATGTGAGAGGTTTTCCTATCTTGTGGGAAAGTATTCAAGCTAAATAACTTTAGCTTAAAACAATAAATCTTATGAAGACCTTTATAAATATTTAGATACTAGTAATGCAGAAATACAGAACCACTAAATCTATTATGTGCTTTTACTATAGCAAAGGCCTCTGGCTGACAATAGAGAACAAATAACATGAGAAAATCTCTCTGACAGCTAGATAGAGAAGCCATTTGCCTCATCTTAGCTTCTATCATAGCTATCTCTATGCTGACACCGAGAAGAGCAGTGTCTATGCAACTGTAGGAAGGAATTGCTGATCCTCAGCCCTCCAGAGGCAGCAGGGATCATGCCACTCACTGGCCCATGCTGCCCTCCCAGCCGGCCCTGATGCCCCAGGTGTCAGGAAGCTGTCTCTAAAAGGCTTTTGTTTACAGGGTTATTGAAGTGAAAAAGCAGTATTTACTGGGACAATTTCTCACTTAAGTGAAAAATATGCATTTTTTCCCCCAAACAAGATGGCAAATCTCTGACACTGGAAGATCATCTGGGAGAGAATACCCAAGTGCATCAATGCCAAGGTACAGAGTGCACAGAACAGCAGTGGCAAGCACGTGGAAATATTGCTGGCATTATGAAATTCAAAGTGCAGGTGCAGATCAGCCTGTTCATAGTTGCCTGCTTAGATATGGGTTTTGCAGCCTATCTTTCAGCAAATGTTCACTGAAAACTGTAATCCAGAAGTTTATCACCATTAAGGTTTAATGTAGGCAGAACCTTCCTAGCCATAGCTGATGATTACAGTAGCTTGAGGATTGTTCTTGACATGAGACAGTTCTTTATAAAAAGCAGAAAAGGGACACTCATAAAAAAAATAATCAGGTACTTATGAAGCTTCTTTCTATATGCAACATTCACATTTAAAAATCAATTCTGAAACAGAGCACTTCACAGAAATTGGTAATTCTGAGATCCTTGCAAGATCTCAGAATTACCAATTTCTGTGAAGTGCTCTGTTTCAGAATTGATTTCCCTATATAGCAGAAAAAGAAAAAAAGAGAAATCTTGTACATAAGACCTGGATTCATAGAAGCTAGTTTGCTGAGCAAGGATGTTACAATGTCATCGCAGAGCAGCAAGGTAGTGGTCACCTTCACTGCCAAAGATACTGGTGTCTCTGACCTCTTAAGCACCAGTATGGTTGGACTGGATGGGATTATGTATTTGCTGCATTTTAGCTTAAGTCTGTAACATGTCATATAGTGGGAGTTCAGGTGCCTTGCTTCTTTTTTGTATTTGACTCCATTTCTCGGTGCGCTGTTGGCAAAAGTGAGATCAGAAGAGTTGGTGTTATCTCTGGAGTCTCAGAAGACTTTAGAGTTTCAGTTTTTGGCCTGAAATCCATGTGCTTGATGTTTGGGTTGTGTTTGGACTATTGTCACTGCTTATGCACACATGGTGTGAATGGTTCCTGTGGGGCAGGAATTGTCAACACCTTGTGAGTCAACCTCTCCAGTTAAACCCCATCTCTCTTTTCTTCCCAGGAAGAGCAGAACCTCTCACCAGGGTCTCACGAGCAAGGTTATCAGCACTAGGTTATTCAGGATGCTCCTTGTTGATCAGCTTTGGTTTCTCCATCATACTTTCCACTGGATTAGTTTATGGGTGCTAGAGCACTCAGGGAGTTTGTGTGACAAGGGTATGATACACACTGTTGACACTTTGGATCCCGACTTGTGTCAAGACCAAATTACACAGGAATGAGGCTGCTGTAGCGAGACCATAGCTGAAACATATTTGTCTACCCTGATCAGGGTGATGTGTTGGGCTGCTTCTGCACTAAATCAAAACAGCTCCAAAAGATGAGTGGTGCTGGAAGTGAAGTTGAGACAACATTCTGGAACTGGGCAGGGGAGGGTTCCTGATCTGTTTGTTTGTGTCAGGCCTGGGTCACAATCGCTGTGACTCTTCAGATTCACTTTTTTCCCGTTTTATGCCGAGGCGGAGATTATGAAGTGACACAGAAGGAAAGGCATTTTTAAGAACACATGCATTATAAATCATAGAATGATTTGTGTTGGAAGGAACCATAAAGATCATGTAGTTCCAGTCCCCCTGCTATGGGCAAACATATACATATATTTTTTACCTGTGGAATTGTTTTATCTAGATTACCAAATCCGTGAAAAAATCTGTGCAGTTGTCCTTGCTTTTGTTCTGGCTTTACATTTTTTCCCTATGTCAGCCTGGGTAATTGAAATCCTTGAGGTCAATCTTACTTTCAATTCTTCCTTTGCTGTGCAAGTCAGAGATGCTGCAAGGACAACTCTCTTTTCAAACCACTGTTTTAATTTGAATTTCAAATGACATGGATATGTTTCTGTTGGCCTTGAGTTTAACTGAAGGTTGTTTTTACAAATGGAAGGACCAAGTTAAGGCAACCACAGGGTTTTGGATTGCCTTGCTCCAGCTCTGGGGATGTGCTGCTCCTTAAGCCTGGAGTGCAGAGTATCCCTTGAGTGTGGAACAGGGTGCAGGGCAAAGATTGCCCTGTGGCTGCCAGTGTTGATACCAGCCAGGACTGCAGCCCTGGGTGAAATTTCAGCAGCCACCACTGCTCTCATACTGCCCAGTGGTTAGCTCAGACAGCCAGAATTTCAGACAGTAGATATCTGCTTCATAAAAGAGGCTGTGCAAACAGAAGAAACTGTTTTCTCGGTTTCCTGAATGCACCTAGTGACACTAGTTTAATGGCACAAACTGTACAACACACATTATTCATGTCTGTTTATCTCTCTGGGGTTTGGCCTTCAAATTGTTTCAGCATCATACGGCTGCACAGATGTACTCGCTGCCCAGCACCACTGAGAAGGACCATAAATCTGTAGTTCACCTTGGCCTGCAGACAGTGTTGAGTTCACTTTCTGACTGGCTATGTTAATCAGGTATTCCACTCTTCCAGCTGCAAATCAGGCATTGTGATTAATACTCACAAATGAGAGAGCTAATTACTACTGGCATGTAGCTGTTTTATGTTTCTCTCTTTTCTGGGAGCCAAATCCAACCATATGGAAAAATGTAGCTTAGACACTATAAATATGATTCCACTTAGACAGTCGTCTCTTCTGTTTTCTGTTATCACAGCAGTGTCAGCACAAGCAAAACAATGAAAGTGAAGAGACGCTGATGCAAATTTTATTACAAGTTTGAGGTCCTGGGACTTTTTTTTTCTTCTTCAAGGACACTGTGTTAATCTGAAGAAAGAGGGCTTGATTTGTGTTCATTTATGCCTGCCACAATTATTTAAGAAGTCGTTTCAGTGATCATACTTGAAGAGCTCTGGTTCTTCTTTAACTATTTCTGGCAGAGCTAGAAAGATATGCTTTGTGCTTTGTACCATGACAACTTGTCTTCTCCAATAAGCCACATCTTAAACTGTGTCAGTCCTCTCTACATTCAAAGTAGCTGTCTTCTGTTCATTGCTGTTGGAATGAAGCTGTTGACTGTGTGTCTGCAGTGCAGCCAGCAGCAGCAAGTGAGGATTTCCACAGAAAGGGAAGGCTGTAGCAGCGAACTGCAGATGGACAACAGGCAGTGATTGAATCCAAATAGCTAGGAATCTTTGTGCAGAGCCACTTCTGATATTCATATTGATCTTCATAGAATCAACCAAATAAAAAAACCATCTGCATTTGAGAACCCATTCACAAGTCTGGTGTTCTAGCATCAGCCACTGAAACTTTACTGACATGGGAAAAACACAGGCAAATGAAATAAAATTAGGAGCAGTAGGAATATCTCTTGTCATATACTGAATTTTTGCAAGGTTATTGTGAAGCACAGAATGAGTTCTGAATGCAGGAAACGGTTCTTCCCAAAGCCACTTTTTTGTGTTGGGTTTTTAGACTATTTTTAAACTATTTTTTCAGGTGTTCCGAGGCTGGATTAGCAAATATGACTTTACTACAAGAAGGAGATGTCAAGGATGGGTTTCTAAAATACTGTGTTGAATGAGTTTAGGTGCGTAGCAAGAGGGAAAGGCCTTTGTGCTTCTGCTTCCCATGAAATCTAAAGGAGAGCATCCTGCCATGGTTTAGAGTTTTGGGGGAGTGTGAAGATCTGGAAAGAAATAGAAAAATACCTGCTGCAATGGAGGCAGGAGAGCTCTTTCTTTCATGATTACTGTTGCAGTCTTGCCTAGCAATGGGTGCCTCAAATAGCTCTTCATTGGTTTTTTGAAGTATTTGACCAACCTTCTCTTCCTTAAGAGTATTTTCTTCTGAGATGCCTCATTTTGCTTGTGAAAAGTTTCAGAAATAACTTCTGTTACAGCCATTCCTATCCAAACCTTAAAGCAAATACATAATCCTTACACAGTTGCATCAATATGACAGAGTTTGGTTTGGGTATTTTTCCCCTCTTTAAGATAAAAGCTGTCAGAAGCAGCATGAAGTGATGGTAAACCATAATCTAGTGCCAAAAAAAGGTTCTAATTCAATTGTGCCATCAAAAATCAGTACCACAATAGAAATTAAACTGCTGTTCTGAGGCTGATACAGAGAGCTCTATGACACCTCCTCATAGCATCTTTCTGTCTCAGGAACTGCTTCCATAATAATTTTTCTTCCAAGTCTTCTTTTCGTGACACTTAACCCACTAGCGTTGTGTACTGTATGTATTATGCATTGCCTTTTGTGCATGCCATATATTACGAAGAGCTTTCTCTCCCTAAGGGTTTCTGCAGCTATTTCTGTGAGTTTGTCCTACAGGGCACTTTCATGAAAGTCATCAGTTAGCCTGTGCTATGAAGAAAGGCATAATAGTAACAGAAAGTAGGCCAAGCTCATTAGATTATGATTAAAAGGCAGATTTTTTGTTTTGTTTTGTTTTAATGCGCTGAATGTGGTTCTAGTGGGTGGGCACTGGGCAGAAATGGTGCTGGTGAAGTCACAAGTTCTGTGTCCTTGGTCACTCTGTCTTTTCAATAATTTTATAGCTTTAATTAAATACTGACTCATGAAGACCATAGTGACCTTTAATTTAATTTCATTCAAGTGAATTCTTTCACGGGTCTTAAAAAAGAATGCCATTCATAGTCCTGCCTTTGCAGTCCAGGATAAATCTAGAGCAGACAGTTTAAAACATAACTAAGTTTGTTTCAAAGCAGGCTTGTAATTTTCCCCTCATAATGCTGTCAGCTCTTTTGGGAACATGTGTTTCTCCACTAGAAACAGAGGATTTCCCTCAAGAAGTAGTTTAGAACCTGCCTTGTGGTCCCCAAGCTGGTGAAGTCTCAGGCTGGCCCAAGGACCTCAGCATGAGGACCTGGTCCCAGCCCCTTGGTGGGAGCTCTGCACTCCCTCCTTGACTCTGGTGAGGCTGCAGGGCCAGTGGGGTCCCCTATCCACACTTGCACCTCTTCCTCTCTCAAGGCAATGACCTGCCTATTTTAGCGTCTCAAGTGAGCTGGAATAGCAGAGTTGGCAACTTCATCTCTGTGGCTGAATTTGAAAACAATTCATCAGATCCAGCTCAAGTAATAAATGGTCTGTACAGGCACCATGTGGGGCCGGGGTTCCTGCAGACCCCAGGTGATCAGCTCCCACCTGCAGCCCTCTCTTTATTGTTTGTTCTGGTCTCTACAGTGCCGTGCTCCACATGTGACTGCCTTGGTGGCCAGGAGGGCTTTTCAGGAGGCAGGACTGGGTAAGGTGCCTTTTATTTCACTAGCAGACCCAGAGAAGCTGTCAGACCTCACCTTGCTCTCCTTCATCAGACAGAGGCAAGTAGGAAATTAGACATTGTAGCCTCTGGCTTAATTAGTCACCTGCTATTCTTGCCCTCTTGCATCCACGGTAACTATTTATACACATTAGGATGAGGCTTTCTATTTTTCCTTGACCAGCGGTAGTCTTCCCATGTAAGGTGGTAACTCACCTGCTTTGAAGCACATACCGGCATTTTTCTCTCTTGTTAATCATCCATGTTTCACTGGTCACCATATCATCACAGGTTGTACTCCAAGTGATTCCTTGGAACCAGATAATTTCCATAAGTACGCAGCATTTCAACACAACTTGCTATCATGTGTCTCTTTCCCTCCCTTCTTCTCAGATGTAAAGGAGCATCCCACTATGGCCTTACCAAGGAACGGAAGAGGCGTTCCCAGGACTGCTCCCCAGACCATGGCTCCAGCTTAGCAGTAGCTGCCCTGGGCCCGGAGCTCTCAGCAGCTGCAGCCATCGCCTTAATGACAGATGAGCCGGGGCTGGTGAACCCGGCCTTCAGCCCCACCTCAGAGGACAGCCAGCTGGGTAGCAGCCCCGGAGACCTGCACCGCAGCAACCGCAACAGAAGTAAGAGCCAAAAATGGTGGCTTCAGAGCCTTCTAGCCCCTTGCAACATTCATTTTTTCTGTTAAGTATATGTCACTGGAGGATTAAAAAAATCAAAAAGAAAAAGGGGTGGGGGAAGCCAAAGCTTTCATTTTACATGGTTTATCAAATTGCATGCTCAGTGACCCAATAGATTTGAGGTGGGAAAAAAATGGCTTGACCAAGGATAGCATCAAGCTGAAGATGGACTAACTGTACACCTGTAAACTGTAAATCTTTTGAAAGATTATTTAGGTAATTCAACTCTGTTGGAAGATTAAATATATATGATGGGCATGGGAGATGGCATAGCAGGGTAATATGTCTCCTTGGTGGCCCAAGAAACTGCCACGGACATGGGCATTTACTCAAAATCCTGTTGGGAACCGTGTTTCTCATTTGTCACGTATTTTCAGGGAAAATAAAAAACCTTAAGAATTGCCTTGGGAGCTTGGGGAACATCTGCCAGCTTCTTGGGAAGGTGCAGTTCAGAGGAGCAGGTCCTGCTGAAGTAACAACAGTCAGGGATAAGCTGCATCGGGAAACTTTGCCTTGATCTTTCACCTTGTGATACTGCACCTGTCTCTGATGAGTGCCATGTTTGAAAAACATGGCCTAGCCAAAGCCAGAGTCACAAGTGTTAGTGGTGAGTTCAAAGCATGTATTCGAGGATTCTGAAGCTGAAATGGAAATCCCAGCTTGTGTGTCACCAGTTGTGTGTTGGGAAAATGGATGAAGAGATGAAGAAAGACTAGGAAATGAGAAGCATTATCCTTTTGTTCTGCCAGGGTTTGGAGAGGTGAGGAAAGGAGGGGTGCAAGAAGAGAGCACCAGAATCTCAATAAATTCTGTCAGTTTTATTGAGTGTAGAGGCCACAGTCTGGTTTGAGGGAATGTTGCATTATTAGATTACAATATTTGGCTAGCATGCAGAGCTGGAACAGACAGAACAGAAACAACCATGGAGATATTTTTAGCAGGATGGAAAAGAGTGGTGTGTTTTGATATTATTTCTTTTGTATTGCCATACCTGAGTCAGAATATGTGATTTTTTGATCCCTCCCACCTAATAATATTTGGGTTTTTGACATGAAATAGTTGGCAATCATTGGTGGCTTTAGAAGCATTGCAAGGTTTTGAGGCAGGAGTAGTAGTGGTGGGGATTTTTTCAAGAGTTTTTAATGACTTCCAGCTTTTTTTGGTCAAACGTATAGCTTGGGAAAGGCAGTGCTTCTTCCTTTTAATTATATTTTTCACAGGATTGCTGTTGATTCTGTCTTGATGGAGGGGTATTCTTTCCAAGGCTACCACACTCACAGGAGATTCCTCCATGTGGTTGGCAAAACAGGCAGGAAGGTGGCAATTTGTGGGTGTGGGACTGAGGTAGGGTGATTGTACCCAAATTAAGGTGGGTATAGCCTTGAAGTATCAGCAGGACTCACAGGCAAAGGTGAAGTACAGGCAGCCCTGATGCTGATGTTATATTCCATCATATGCCAAGGGCTGCAGAAATGCTGTGGTTCTAGACCAGAACTGCTGAACTGTATTGATTTGGTTTCTTCCTGCTCTTGCAGCTCGACACTTTGAACGTTCCACTATAAGAAGCAGATCTTTTAAAAAAATAAACAAGGCATTCAGTGTTCTTCGAAGGACAAAAAGTGGAAGTGCCGTTTCCAACCAGACTGACCGGGAAAGGGAGACTGTTGGAAACTCTGCAGCTGGAGAGGAAGGTAATGTTTTGTTCATCTTGTGTTATCACTTAAAATGGGGTAGGGGGCCCTATCCACTTGGAAACTGGATATCCATGACTGACGTGCCTTTCATGTGGTGGGCTCTGCGTGATTAAAACAAACAAACCAGAAAATGCAATCTTTCCTTGTTTTCTTCTTTCAAAAGATGTTACTGACTGGTGGGCAAGAATATTGCTGGGGTGTGTGGGGCCTCACATAGGGCTGTTTTGGTAACAGCCTGCATGCTATAGCCAGCCCAGTATCTAGCCCATGGGATGTGGGATCTGGGCATCTGGGATCTATTACTGGAGCTGTCATTGATTTGCTCTGTAATTTTGTTCAAGTCTCTTCATCGGCATGTGCCTGTCCCTCTAAAGCAAATGGATCACAATAATCATACTTTAGAGGAACTTAATGAGTTTTGGCTAATGTTTATGAAGCACTGGAAATTCCCAGTGGGAGGATGGTATGAAAGTGCCAAGTACTGTAATTATTCCAGCATTTCTGTGGGCTCCTTTATTACCTCAGCCAGGCAGGTGATGAGGTAAGAATGCTCTGCTCTTAAACAGCAGGGAGAGGCAAGTATTTGTGATGTATGTCAGGGATGAGGGGTCTGACAGGTAGTAACACTTAACATTGGGCATTCTCAAAGCAATAAGCAAATGTTACTAATCAGTTTGGACCATAATTATGAAACCAATAATGGCATTCATTCATCAAGAGGAAGTGATGATAGAGTGGGAATCAATGTCTCAATCAAGGTCTTCACTTAGCTTATTATTCCTTTGCTTGATGCCTCAGCACCTCATGTCTCTTCCCAGATCAAATGTTCAGGATGCAGGCTTAAGAATACAAAATATCCAACTTCTTTTTGTTTTGTATTCAAGTTCTCATTGAAACACACACAAAACAAGCACAAAAGGCTGCCAAATGTTACTTTCAGGTGTCATTGTGATGCCATTGTGAATAGCGGTGAATCAGAGAAACATGTTCAATATTCTTCTGCTTTTTTGCTTATTCCTTCAGAAGAGTTTCACTATGTTATTGTGTTCTTGGTATTTACTCTCCTACTTCACATACTTGCTGATAGAGCCAAAATGAAACCTGGTAATTCAAAATTGTGAAACTTTTCCATGAAAGGGATTTGAATATACTCCTTGAACTGCAAATATAATGAATATTTTTACTATATTTTTAATATTTTAAAATTAAAAATAATATTTTATTATTTTTCCCCAAGTAAAATTTTCAAGTAAATTGTTTGTATCTTTGAACAGGCAATATACTTCTCGTTCCATAGCAACTCTTCAATCCACTGTAAGCAAAAGCTTGCCTTTTTTTAGAATGAGTGAAATTCTCCATGCACCAAGTTCATATTTTTCAAAAGACATCTCTTCAGGATGAGATACAGACCACTTTCTACCTAGACATATAGCTGACATTAGTAATAGTTCCACTGAAAGCTTGGTTTCATGTCCAGAGTGTGTGGATGATCTGGATGTCAATTGCACCTATCCAGAGCCCAGTGCAGTCCAGATGTTAGCAGAAGTTAGCAGAAAAGTGTGAAGATGGCTCTGGTCTTTACATTTCCAGCAAATTAAAAGCATTGTTGTCTCTGTACGGGATGTATAATGGCAATCACTCCAGGGCCCCACTGACAGTGTCAGGATTGTCATTCTCTCCTTGGCTCTGCTTGTGGTTTCATTCCTCTGCACCAAGCACGCCTGTAAACTTCCAAATGTATTCTGCTGCACTGGAAAAACCAGGTAGGCATATAATTACTTAATAAGCAGTTACTCTTAAGTATGAGATCACAGAAGCTGGGTACCCAGATTACTTTATTAATTACATTTGCAAAGAATGCATTTTGATTACACAGTTCTGGAATTTGATCTTTAAAAAAATCCAAGCAAGTAACTTGAAGTGATACAAATACAACTTTGAACAAAGATTTGTATTCTGTCCTTTGCAACAGGTGCTTTGTGTATGGCAACTCAAATGCTTTCTCTGTTGCTTCTTCTGGAGGTGGAAATGAATGTACTTCTTTTCGTAGCAGCTATCATCATCCTGCCATCTGGGGGCAGGTTTTCTTCTCCAGTTCTGTATGTTTTCTTCTTTTATTTATTTTTTTTTTAACCCAGCTGCTCTGAGCAGTCTGCAGCTAGAATTCTGATCAGAGTTGTTGACCAGGGATAGCTGCTGTATGCACTGTCCTGTGCTCACTTAAAGTCTTGTCTATTGAAGAAAAGGGAGCCCTCCAAGTCTGTCTCACCATTGCCATGCCACTCTCCTGGGAATGGAGGTGTTCCTGTGGGGGTGAATGAGGTGATTCCTGACTTCAGAGGTCCCCACACCCAGTGGGAAAGCTGCTTCTGCTTTGTCCAAAGTCTCAAAGGTTTGTGTCTGGGACCGTCTGAGGACACAACTCAGCCATGATTCATTGCTCCAGGAGATCAGGCAGCACCTCACCAAATCTCTGGTGACCACTTTCCTCATCAGGTTTAGTCAGTGCATGGGCAGAATAAAGCTGAGACTATACTAGCCTCACAGTGAGCACAGAGTGATACAAGCCCCTTCTTGCTGATAACCTCTTCTTGATAAAGGAGCAGTAAGATCATCTGGCAAAGTTCAATATGTAATTCATCTGACTCCAGTTTTCAGAATACCCCCATCTGAATTCATATGTCTCTGTTTAATCTGTTTAGCCTGTGTTTTGGTCAAAGGAGCTCTGAGAATGAACTCCATAACAAGTAGCCATGTACTAGCCATCAGCAACCCTTCATGCAGAGTGTGTAGGTGCCTTTGATCTGAAGCTGCTATGTTTGCTGAGCCAGTGCTCAGCTGCAATATGGCTGTGAGGGTACAAGACAAAACAATAGTTTCTGATGAGGGAGAAAAAGCATTCAAATTCTTCTTAACTTGAAGCTGAATCTAGTTTTGAAAAATTCTTTTTGACATCCAAGGACATTGTTAAATATGGTGTATAATACCAAATGTGTTTCTGTTATAATTACAGCAGAGAAATAGTTACAGTCCAATGCTATCTTATACCTGGAGCTGGTAAGCCATCCTGAACTGTGGAGATCACTTCATGATTTATGTTTATATCCTGTGGTTTGATTTTTTTAAACAACGTTATATTGCTTATTTTGGATTTAAATGATTCAGGCTTTGTTTCTCTGTTTTTGTGGCATTTTCGGTAGAGAATTGTTAAATGTCAAGACCAAAGAAAATGTTAGAGGTGAATGAAAAGTAAAAACACTAATGAGAAAATAGTTCGGGGGAAGGAACTGTTATGGTTTTCTCATTTTCAGTACTTTGTTATTTGTAAAATCCTATGCAAAGAAATGTTTGTCTGTAAGCAGCACCCAAGCTTGTGATATTTATCTGAAAGCAATTTCATTAACAACATTTACAGCTACAAATACCTTTCCAGGTCTGAAGTAGAAGTTTAGAAAGTTTAAAAGAAAGGGTTTCATTCTGAGATGTGAGGGAAGGTGACAGGGACATGTTTACGGCACTGATGCATTTAAGATATAATATCTTTTGACTAGATCTACTAGTATAAATGACCTTGACAATCTACTTAAATGATAAAATACCTCCAAGCAAAGACTGCTCCAGCTTTGCTATGGTTATTTGTATCACTGTGCTCTTAATTTGGCTTTACACCTTAAATTCAGTTCCAAGAAAGACTATAGTTATAGATACCCTTTACTCAAACTGATCTGCAAATACAAGTTGTAAACCAGGTAATGTTTTAGGAGGAAAGAATTTTCAGGTGCAATTGAAAAAACCTCCATACAGTTTTAGAGTAAAAGAGCTGTGGGTTTGACTTTCAAAAGCATTCATTGATTTCATTTTGCAGTCAGGCCATTGTAAAAGAAATTTAATTTAGGATTGCTTGAGGATGGCAAATGTTTTTCAAAGTCAAACTCAGTCTCACAGTGGATGCAGTTCCCCACCATCTGTTATTGCTTTGCTGTAGTCAAGACCAGGGCAGCCCCTGCAGGCACTGGCAGAACCAGAGAACAGGCTTCCCTCTTGTACTGTTCAGTGTGAACCCTGGTGTATATTTGAGAGATAGATAGATAGATAGATAGACAGTTTGAATTTGATGCTTTATAAAATTAATAAGAGAAGAGGTACGTCAAAAAAACCCNATAGATAGATGATATTATAAATACTTCAGTGTTTGGAAGAAAAGGAATGTAAGGGAAACACAGATGGTATCAACCATTTCATGGCATTAAGGCTCTCTGTGTGCAAAAAAAGAAGTGGTTTATCCAGCCCCAGGAGAAGACGCTTGCAGTCCCACTTCTGTCTCAGGAAGGCTGCACCCACAGAAATCCCACACTGTTCCTATTTTTCTCAGATTTGATTCAGTTGCCATTCTGATTTCCCAAAACAGCTGTTACAGGACTGATTCAAAGTGCTCTGCTCTGGAAAGATGAGCCAGGCAATTTCCCAAAGAAAGAGATTGTCTCTGTAGCATTTCCTCTGCTGCAGACTGATAAATTTGCTTGCTGTAAGTAAGAGTCACAACCCTTTAGAGACACAGTCAACTCAGCAACAGTTTCATTTTAGTTCTTTTGGGACTCCTTTGGTGAGAGGAATGTTCAGAAGCAAGAAGAGCTATTAGAACTGGCAACACCTTCTACCTGCCCCTCCATTGGAGAAACATCACTGGAGAATTAATGGAAGGTTTTAAATCAAAATTATAGCAAACCTCTGGGACAATGGCATGATAAATGAAAATCTATTTGGAAGGAAAATTTGCAGAATGAAGTTCCCCACCAGCACAAAGGCATGTGACACTCGCAGACACATGAATTTTCCAAGACTAGGTTACACAAGCTTAATTTAAATTCTGGTGTCCAGATGCTGGGAAGCATGAGTGTGTGTTCCTGCAGATGGTCCTATTTGTGGGGCTGAGCTGGCACATTAGTCAGGCTGCCTGATGTCAATGAGGACTTGCAACCACAATACAAGTTTTGTTTATGGTGACCTTTGATTAATCTGGACTCAAGAGTCACAGCAAACATTGCGCGTTGTCACAATGAATCCTGGGAATGAAGGCAGAAGCTACCCTCATGGCAGCACTGTTGGAAGGAGCATGATAGGAACAGAAGTCAGCAGACACCTGAGCACTGAAGGAATGCTACCAGTAAATACTACAAACTTGGGGGAAAAATAGTAATCGTACTCAAGATTTTGTAATGCTCTGTCATGGCCACTATATAATGAATGCTCAGTGTCCCACATCGTGCCAGATAAGTGGAGTTCCCTGTGCAAAGCTGGTCTCTCCTATGTTGTTACCATCATGTGATGTGTGAAAATATTGATAAAACTGCACACTAATAGTAAGAGAATGTTACTTGAGAAAAAAGCCCACGCAGCCTTTCTGAATGCAGGTGCACCAATGCACCAATTAATGTAGTGGCCGAGAAATCAAATCAGAGAACCAAAACCACTACACTTCATTGGTGTTTCCACCCAGTTGAACCAAAACTGCTACAAGGTGACATTTTATTATATTGACAGATTCAGAATGCTCCACACAAACCCCTGTGGGAATACCTGGAAGAATCACCAAAAACAAGACGGAAAGTTTCCTTCTTTCTAGATTCAGCAGCTCTTCAATATTTAAGGACTGGAAATATAAAATGGTAAAGAAAGGTATGCAATACTCCTGGGTTTTCCTGCTCTGGAAAACCTGGCCAAAGAAAATGGAGAATTTTAAATAAGAGTGTAAGGGCTGGAAAATAGGGTGTGTGAAAAATGATAATCCAGCCTCACAATAGAACCTATATATGTCAGAAAAGGTACAAGGCCTCACCTCAGTTGGAGTTCCTTCAACTGGGCTCCTGAGGCCCCAATCATTGTGTGCAACCAGGTGTTGAAGCAAAGTCCACCTTTACTGGGTATGGTCTATACATTAGAAATTCTATTTGAAGACATTGTTTTCTAGACCTGACATCATGAAATACACATGGTAAGTTTTCATCAAACTGCGCACAATGTATGCAGAGTTTTTGGTGAAATAGCAGTTATGAATTTTCTTATTTTAAAAAATTGTATTTGTGTACTTTATATGTTTAGATTGCCACACTTACTGTTAGTTTATCAAAATAGGCATTGGCCTTTTACTTACAGCAATCTAGGTTGTTGATAATACAAATGTCCATGTAGATGTCTGGGATGAAAAGAAGAGGCAAGTCTTCCATTAAGAAAGCAGAAATTAGTGGATCACAGAGAAATTAGTTTGGTTGCTTAGCCCATTTGAGGAGAAAATATTTCTGTTTATTATGTATATTTGATAAAGAACAAACCAAATGAAGGCAGGATGTAAGGCAGTACAGCCTGATAACCATGAAAGTGTGGCATTAGGGACTTGCAGACTGGCAACAAAAATGTCTTGAAAAGATTTGGGTTGTTGTAGACTGCACATTTCAGAAGGAAGTTAGACATTAAGAACTCCTCTAAAAGAATCTGCATAAAGTCATGGTGAAAGTCAGCCAAACACCACTGCAAGACTTAACAAACCAGGTTAGGCATTGTTCAAAATGCAAAGAAACCTATTTATGTTTATACATGTGTAAAGATGTAGATAAGTCTTGTACAAATGTAGAGACTTGTTCGCTGCTACATTGCCCTGACTTTGCTCTGGGATAATTTCAGATTGAAATTACATGAGAGTGTCAATAGCTTGTTCAGTCCACAATTCTCCATGGATAAGAAACATAATTGGATAATTCCTTTAGAAGAATTTTTAGAATAAACTATGGTAAAATGAACATCAGTGTCAAAAAGCATAATTTGTTAGGATGTAAAGCAAGTCATCATAATAGAAGTAGGTCTATTATAGTACTGTTTTGGTAGTCCTCAATATATACATGTATATTAATTTCTTTGTATGCAGGGAAGATCTATTTATCCTGACTTTCATTTGTATTTTTACACCTAACTACCCTTGTAGCCGCACTGAGAATGTGAAATGTGCATGGTTATTCTGATGCAGAGATCAGGCCATTGGTGATTTTTGAGGAGTATTTGTATGGTCTGACTGAGATACCAGAGTTAATAGCCTCTTTTCTTACACAGCAGTGGAAAACATTTGGCATCTCCAGGTGTGATTTAGCAAGGGAATCACTCTCTTTGGGTGCCTGTGCACTACAAAGGAAGACAGAGCAAGTAGATCACCAAACTGTACATTTGAGTCCTGGATTTAGATTAAGTGAATCCACCCTTCAGGCTAGAGAGAATTGAGCAAATTACAAGCTGAGCAAATAGCGTTTAGAAAATAGAGGTGCATGGGGGAAATGAAGCACCTTCCATTCCTGAGACATTAAAGGTGCCTGCAAAACTGAAGTAAACATGTATTAACACTGAAACTGCTATTACAAGAATAAGTGGTTGAGTAAATGAATAGTTGAATATTAGGTTGGTGAAGGCTGTGTAGTTATCTAGACAGACTTTTATTACCTCTCAAGTCTGTGTAAAATCACAAGGTCGAAGTCTGTGCTACTGGTAGGTGCTTTTTACAGACGTGGAGGAGGACAGCTTCCCACCCTGAAGAGATATGATCATAGAAGTGGTAAGGGATGCAACATGGTGTTTCTTCATATTTTTTTCCTGTTCTTTCTCTCTCTCTAAAGGTTTTGGTGCCTAGCTGGTTTGTTGCCTGCTAATTCTGTAGTAGCAAATATTGGTTCTATCTCAGATTCTGGTCTATTAAGTTTCATTTTACACTTAACCACTATTCATTAACACTCACTGTACTTTCATTTCTAAAATAGGTTATTGAAACAATATTGGCAGTTAATTTTTTGACTTACAGGTTTGTCATATAACCACTGGATTGGACTCATATGCAAAAAGTTTAAATGCTTTCTCTCAGCTTTGGGGGATTCCAAATAATTGAAGGCTGCTATGCCTGTGCTGGAAGATTCACTGCTGCTTATACTTCAACTTCGCTCACTGTTGAATATGGATTAAAATTTTGAATTGACCTAGAATGAAAGAAAGTATTAGTGATATGCCGTGAAATCAGATATGCCAGTTGAAAAGCAGGGTTTGGACAATGATACACTTATCCAGGGTGTTATAAATACAAAAAGGACCCCTGCCCACCATTAGTCTCTCCTCACAGCCAGATTTCTAGGGCCAGCAGAGATCTTTCCTTCCAGATATTTTGAGCATACTGTGGTTTTAATAGACACATCACAGTAAGAGCCACTCATTCCTACTTCTTAGAGTTCAAGCAGTGATGAAAGGAGAGGGATCTGGTGGGGAAACTACTGAGTGTTTGGTTTGTCCAAAAAATATTGTCTTTCTGATAGCTAAAGATAAATAAAAGGCTTCCTTGGATGTCACAAGACAAGAGCCCAGTCCTCCACTGTGACACCAAAAATGGAGAAAACAGGGTGGCCTGTGATGCTACCAGTGAGACAGGGTACAGCAGCACAGCAGGGACAGATGTTTGTTGAGGTACCCACGCCCATCTGTTCTAGAGCTAGCAAGAAACTGTAGCCTGGTTCTGAGGTGTCTCTGGTGACCAAAAATGTATTTTATTCCCTTAAAATATTGATGTATATAACTGTAAATACATTTAATCTGTCTGGATTATATCAAAGGTTTAAGGCTGTATTTTGTGGGGGGAAAAGGAAATTTGAATATATTAATTTTAAAAAGATCCCTTCAAGACCACTCAGCAAGCTTACCTATCCTTTCTTTCCCACTTGGTATAAATCTCATCCATGCATAAAACCTAGCTTGACTAACTCTCAGGTACTTGAGGTTGTGCAGTGCATGTTTCAACAAAGCCAAGCTGTGTTGTCAAATAAATACCTTATAATATGCATTTCCAGGTTTTCCCAGGTTGTATCACCTGATTCCAGATGGGGAAATTACCTGCATTAAGATCAGCCGTACTGATCCCCATGAAAATCTGGCCATTAGGATTGTGGGAGGCAGTGAGACCCCTTTGGTTCACATTATTATACAACATATATATCGAGATGGGGTGATTGCCAGAGATGGAAGATTGCTGCCTGGAGACATGATACTAAAGGTACAGTACTGTGGAGGTACGAGATAAAAATATCCTGATGGAGAATAAGATGGTTTAAGTTGATCATGATGAGATTTGCAATGTTGCATGCAGAAAGATGTTCTAAAGTTCAGAGCACCAGCTGTAAGGAACTATGATTTCCTAGCTTTTGCTGACCCCTGTGGTAGCTGAGGCATGCCAAGGTTGTGCCATGCCTTCTGCTTTATGTCAGGCAGACTTGGCCAAAGGGATTTCCCAGGATTACAATGTGGGCATACTTCACTCTAGCAGTGAATAAAAATGCTTCTGGATGGTGGTTCCTAGCAGCAGCTGGATAAGCGTCTACCACCCAGCTATGTGTTTCAGGGAGTCTTTTTGTCCTGGTGCCAGCACAGAGCAGCAGAGTTAATGGCACCACTAAGACAAAGCTGATCCTGCAGGGCACATCCAAACTGCACAATGAAGCTGTGACTGTAGCACAGATGGGCTCAGCCTAGCTCTTTCCAGCTGTCGCTGACTGCCCAGGATTTACCAAGGATTCCTGTGAATTTCACCCCCATCCTGGTGCAGCTCATGCTGTTTGTGGTACCCAAGGTAGCAACTTAAAACTAGTTGAGCTGTGTCTCTCTGGGTGCAATCATCCCCTCCAGGCTGCATCATAACAGCTCTATCGTGCTCACGTAAGTAATCTGCAAAAGCAAACACCAGCCAAATGCTTTTGTCCATGCTGGGGAGTATTCCTCTTACATTTTGGAGATGTTTCTTAATACTTAAATGGTTCAACCTGTGCAATGTAAAGCTACATGGAAATAACTTGTCTGATTCAGGTTTTCTAGCCAGTGATGAAATACAATCTTTCAACTGGTTTTTATTTAGCAATATAAAATGCAATGCCTAGCCACTCTTACATATATGAACATGATGGGATTGAATGGAAACTCTTTTTTCTGCTTTCTTTGCCTCAGCCAAATTTAAAAAGTGGTAGTTTTACAGTTTTACTGTCATCTGAATTAAATCTTTCCTGAAAAACAATGAGAAAAAAAGGGAAGTTTGATTCTCTGGTGTGGTAAAACAACAAATCAACATAATTGTTAGTAAATATCCAGGGCATTTAAACTTCTACTTGAGGCTCTTTCTTTCTTTCTTTGTAATTAAAGATTCATTAGTGAAGATTTTTTTTTTTTTTTTTTTNTGGGAGATAAAGAAGAAAAGAAACAGCAGGAAAGCAGTGGGAGTGAAAGGAAAGGCTGGCAAGGCAATTTCAAATCAGAAGCCTGTGGAATAAAACTAAGATATATGAAAGGATATTGAAGCTTGGGAAAGAGCAATAAGAAAGATGTAAACTAACATGTATGTCTGGAGACTATCAGGGAGAAAGGAGAAGAAAAAGGACAGAAACTGTCTGTGCAGCACATCCTTTCCTTGGGGGGAAGATGGTTCTGCACCACAAACTTGGTCTCCTGTGTGACACAGTTTGAAATAGCACATGTCACTTCATATGAAGACATCTGTGTATATAGATCTGCCCTCCTTAGTGCCAACTCAGAATAGACCATCTTTCTGCTGCTAATTTACACTTCTCTCTTCCAGGTAAATGGCATGGACATCAAAAATGTGCCTCACAACTATGCCCTGTCAATCCTGAAGCAGCCCTGCCACGTGCTCCGACTGACGGTGCTCCGAGAGCAGAGGTACCGGTGCCGGAACAGCGGACTTTCCCTTGATGCTCACTGCAATAGGGATGACAGCTTCCACGTTGTGCTGAACAAGAGCAGCCCAGATGAGCAGCTGGGAATAAAGCTGGTCCGCAAGGCCGATGAGCCAGGAGTGTTTATTTTCAACTTGCTGGAAGGTGGCATGGCTGCCCGTGATGGGCAGCTGCAGGAGAATGACCGCGTGCTGGCCATCAATGGGCACGACCATCGCTACGGCAGCCCGGAGAGCGCAGCCCAACTGATACAGGTTTGTCATCCCCACTTTAACCCCGGGGTTTGAACTGTGCAAAACCCAAGCAGTGTTTTTTCACCACCCATTGCAAAGCAGGGGCCAAACACTGAGTCTATGTATTTGTAAGAGGGAAGGAGTCAAAGTTGGATATGAACTTATGCATCTGAATGCTCCTTGGTTTTACTGTGGGGACGAGTGTGAACATGGGCATGGACTCTCACAGAGGTGTGTGCTACCATCAGGTTTTGAAACATGTAGATCAATGCAAACCTCTATACACTGTGATCATCACCAGAGTGATGCTAGCTGCCAGGAGGCATGCCAGCCTGCACCCTGGCAGCGTGGGTTCCAGCAGAATCTTGACTCCTCTGGCTCAGACAGAGTCACAGTGCTCTCTGGTTCAGCCCTGGAGCAAACCAGAGTAGCCTAAGACAGATAGCATGTTTCAGAATGAGCATCACCCTCCCAGATTCAATGATTTCACATGGATGTGGTTTACACCTGAAGGTAGTTCACACCTTAGATATATCTTACCTAAATCCAGTACATGGAAATATGGCTCTGTAGCTGTGTAGTTCTTATTAATCTCTGTTTAGATTCATGTGGAGTGCTAAAAGGGTGCTAACACAGAACTGTCAGATGAAAAAAACCCCATGCCTTTCTCAGCTACAAAATTGGTCAGCTTCTGCCTAATTTTCCCTCCAGAGCCAATTTGGGTTTTTTGTTTACAGACTATGTTTTTAGAAAATGTCAACATAAAAAGCAAAACCAAGGATCTTTTGTTGCTTTTATCTCATATTTATAGCCATTATTATACTTGCCCAATTTTGAATTTCGTTTGGAGACATGTAGACTGTTCACATACTGAAGAATTTCATGGGCTTCAATAGCAAGATGTCAAACTGGGCCAGCTGCTTGTTCTTTCTGACAGGTATTATCAGTCAGACTGAAACAAACAGTCAAGTCCATGCATTTTGTAGAAAGGATTCCTCTGTTAGCATAGATTCACAGTTGGTCACACTTTTATTGTGAAGTTTATAGCATAGGTGAAGAAAATATCATCCCCTTACATAATGCCAGTTGATGAAATTCTGGTCCAGCATCTTTCTGGATTACCTTATGTAGCTCACTAACTGGGAACCAAAGGCAGAAGAGAGAAGGTTTAAATTCTCTGAGGCTAACAAGTCTGGAATGAAAAATTTTCTAAAAAACTCCTATTCTTGGCACAGTTCTTTATGGCCACAAAACAATGCATCAGTGCTTCATAAGCAAAAAACACATGAGATGAAATGGAAAAAATTACTAACAAGAGTATTCACATACAAGCGTTTAAAAGTGTAACTAAAGCTCTTATTGGTCTCCAAAGAGTGCATGTTATTTATAATAATGCTTGAAATGCACACCAGTCCCTGGGAATTTAAACAAGCCCATCAAAGGGAAAACTCAGGTTTTCAAACAGCCAGGATTACATTGCATTGATGTGAGCTCCATGCCTCACATTTGTCTAATGCAAAATTCCTGGAACCTGTGTCTTTTTTGTTATGTTTTTCATCAATTATCATTTGCCTTTCCTGTTTCCATGTTATGCCAGAGAAAAACCTTTATACTGAAGCCACAAATGTTTTGCTTCTTACACGAAGGGCTATTTCACTGTGTCCTCTGATTTCTCAACAGCCTCCTTCCTGCCTGTTGAGGGCTCAGCATGTCGCTTGCAATGCACTGAGATCTTCTAATTTATGGTGGTAAAAGCTACAAATACACCATCAGTTTCTTTAAAAACAGAACACTCAATAAAAGGTGCAGCCGCTTGTTAAACCAAGCACCGCTGGAAGACTGTCAGATTTCTGTGTAATCTGATTATTTTTGACTTTTAAATAATGAATAATTGAGACAAATCTGATTCTTGAGGCCTATAGAAACTATGCACTAGCATATGTGAAGCAGTTGCTAATCAGTAGATTAGAAGTCTGGCTGTTTATAAGCTCTAAGCTCTGTCACAAGAACTGAAATGAAGAAAACATGTAAGTGCTAATTAGGAACGTGCACACATCATAACGCTTGGGAATTTTCTGCCTCCTGTTTGTCACATCATCTTAAGCCATGGCCTTGCGTCAGAGGTGACACTTTTAATCTAAATAATGAGACATTCCACATCTGTTTTCCATGAGACTGACAAGAAAAGGAGCAAGGTAACAGATATGGGGTGCTCAGGTGAGCACATCAAGCCAAGCTACATGGGTTGAGTCAGATTTTACTGACCCCAGATGTTCACCCTCTTCCTCACCCCCTTCCCCCACCATAGTTCGGAGCAGCTGCTAGGAACAGAGGAGCAGCTTTTCTTCCCAACAACTGTCTCTGACAAGCAGGTTGTGATGTGGAGCATATCTGTACTCCATCATCCCTGTGTGAGATGGGGCAGCTTCTACCAAGAGCAGCCCTGTTGCCTCTTTGTAAGATGCAGTTACCTACTAGATGCTCAGAAGCTGTCGCTGTGTCTCTGCCTTCCTGCTTGATTTGCCTTGGCTATAACAGATTTTAATTCTAGTAGATTATTGCAGCTCTTACTTGCACTCCGTACCAAAGCTAACCTCCTTTCTTTAATTTTCACTTCAGCATAAAATACAGAGAAAGAATTGTGGGGAAAGCCACTGACAAGAGGGAGGGAGAGATCAGAATGAATCAGCAATAAATAATCTGATCAGTAGAAACATTAATTTGTTTTTTGTAAATACAAAAGCTGTTCTTGCTGTTTGGATAACTTTCTAAACCACTCTGACTTCTGAGAAACTACTCAGCTTGACTGGCCTGTATACAAATGTGCCATTGCAACAGAGATTCTTGTTGAACTTTTGCTAGTCATTCTATGAGAATTAATCATGTTTTACAACTGTTCTCTAAATAACCAACTTTGAGGCTTACCATGTGGCAGTAGCTGAATTTCAAAAAGAAGTTGCATTAAGTTGAAACTGTTCATTTTAGAGAAAACTGTATTTTCATAGGGCCACATGCCCTTGGAAGGTTTAATCGTGTATTGTTCAGTTCCACCTGAGTCATATTACAAAGTAGGGACCAGGGTGGTTTCCTTTCTCCCAACATACAGAATTCTGGTTTTGGGTACCAGCTGGGTCCAGTGTCCATGAAATAATATTCCATAAAACCAGATCTGTTAAAAATGCCTAGTTATTTTGAAATATGTGTGTATGCACCAAATGATACATTATGAAGCTGTGAAGATCTGAGTTTCTAGTCAAAAAAATAACATCCCCCAAGATACTGGGAAAGTAACAAAGATATGCATATTTTTTACTTCATTGAAAATAGTATGGCTTGAACATGTATATTTCAAGCTTGAAGTTGGAGATTCAGGAGAGGTAGATTGCTTTAACTAAAAGATATTTTTCCAAAGCTTTTCTTAACTCTCAGTTACAGCTATTGAATTCAGCTCCAGAAAGGACAAACCAAGCTATAAAAACAAAATTCCCAGAAGCTTCCTCTGGCTTGTGTTAATTGTCTGTGGGAGGTTTGATTTCAATGGCACAACTGGATCTGGCTTTGGTTTTCAGCTGCTTTTTCAATGCCCGATTTCATTGGAGCTTCTCCCCAGTGAGCAGGGCACGTCACCCTGCCAGCGAGCGAGCCAGGAGCTGCAGTACCAACAAGCATTGCAACTGCAGCCCCAGCGGCATCAGACCTCCAGAAGATGTGTTTGTGGGAGGCTTCACGCTAGATACTGAACAGTTCCTCCAGTATAACCTGAGAGCAAGCAGGCAGCAGTCCTTCTGCAGGTCATCAAGAGCCCCTCCTTCCTGGCGCAACAGCAAGGTCTTTAGCCTAGAGAGAAGGAGATTAGAGAATTAATTTTTACATCTGAATATGCTTCTAGAGCACTGAGGTTATTTCTATACTGTTCTTCATTTCAGTTCAGTATATTGGTTTATGGCAGGCATATATGATTTATCCAGGTAAACCCCCCTCCCTCTCAGCTTTACCTTTGTATCACTGTTTTCTTGAACAGATTCATATGGGCCTCACTGAGGGGCAAATGAAGCCATTTGCTTCTAGGGAAACAGTGCTGATTCAATAAAACAGAAGAAAACCCCACCTGTACACAGAATTAACTATCAGGCATACACACAGAGCCCCTTAAAAATAATGAGCAAACATTACCTCAGTAGAAGCATTGCAGCATCTCTCAGGCACATAAGTATTCTGACTGCAAAAAAAGGCCTAGAAGTTCTTTGAGCTTGGGTTATTTGCTTTTGACGCTGCTCTCCCTAGAGTGAAGGTTTGAGATACTTTCCCATCCTAAGCCCCATTGTCCTGTGTGCTTGCTTATGCCCACCCTCTTTCTCTCTGCAGTAGGATTTTATTTCACGAAATAAAATCCCTTTTCTCCCTTTCTTTAAGCTCGCTTACATTTGTCATGCTCATTGCATGCAGGTGGACTCAATTACATTGTTTATTCCCCACTTTCACTGGGCAAGGTGTAAGCACATACCTGGTTTCAGTGTTAATTGTATCTTTTTCAGTTTTCTCATCCACTGGGAAGCAACAGCTCTGGTTGTCTGTCTGTCTCTCTACCATGGCAGGCAAATTGCTGCTTTGCAGTGATATACACAAGCATAGGTGAGAGCTGATCAGCACTCACTGTGGTGGATCACTGCTCCCAGCCAAATTTGGGGCAGATAGAAAAGATTTTTTTGACTTAACCCCAAATTTTCAAGAGAAATATTAAGTAGCTGGCAGTAAACTTCTATGAACTTCATTGACCTGAACTGATGCTACTGCTCTATGTCATATCAACCTCATTAATGGGAAATCCAACCAATGTTTAAGTGGTCCCCAATTTCACAGACACTCTGGGGCTGAGGTGCAGGGGTTTGTTGCACTGGGGCTGTGGGATTCACACTGTCCCTCCCCCCACAGGCCAGCGAGAAGCAGGTTCACTTCGTGGTGTCACGGCAGACCAGGCAGCAGACCCCTGACCTTCTGCAGGAGACGGGCTGGAGTTACAGTGCTGGCGGCTCCCAGCCTTGTCCTGCCGAGAGAAACAACCCCGGCAAGGTGAGGGCGCTTGCGTGGTTTCTCTGCCATCCATGGGACAGGGGAATGGGAGGGCAGCTCGTGTTTCATGTACAAGGGTATTATCTCTGGCTTCTGTCACCAGAAAAAGCATATCTTACTTGGCAATGGAAACACAAAAGCTGTGGTGTTCATTATTTATCCACTGGTTCTGCCCTCACTCTGCCTGGTATGGGGAGGGAAAGAGAAGGCAATGGGCAGTGGTGGGGCAGGTGCTGATGTGCACACAGTGTCCTGGCTATGGCCACAGATCTGACCAGCAGTGTGAACCAGCAGAGGACAATCCACTCCAACAAAAAGAATTTTTATTTTTTTTTTGTTTCTCCATCTGTAGCATAATCTTCAGACAAAAAACTTTCACATGCTGGCATGAAAGATTCCCGTAAGCTACTTGAAAATTATGGTCATTATTAGGCTGTTGGTCATTCATTAAAATGCCCATGCCCTGACCCAGCTGGCAGTTTGGCGGCAGACGGCAGCTCAGGTCTCCCTGGCTGCTGAGAGCATGAGGACTTTCTGTGAAGCGTTAGACCCAAAGCATAATTGTTCTGCTCTGACAGCACCTGGAACTTGCATGGTGTGGGCTCTGCAAGGGCTGCCAGTGGGCAGCACGACTGGACCCAACCCAGGGACACAGCACAGAGTAGCCATCTCACCCAGATAAGGCTGTGGTTACCAAACTGTCCCCCAGCTGCCCCTGTGTACCTGGTCACAGCTTGTGTTTAGTGCATCTAGACTCATATTCTCTTAGCATAAGGCAGAGAGATGCTGATGCTCAAACATAGGGGGTTTTAAGTAGGAACAAATGCAGCTAGAGTTTTGAAAATATGTTTTCTGAGCTTACTCAGTGTTATTCTTTCCATTAGACAGAGCAAGGCATGTCCTTGCAGGGGTGCAGGAGTGAGTTTGTTTATTTCACTTAATTTGAAGACATGTGTCTGGCTAATTTACATTAATCACCCAAAGTGTCAGCACTTATGCAAACCCATGCAAGCTTGACCCTGGCCACCGGTGCCAGGGGTGTATCAGAGAGGTGTGCAGGCAGGGCTTAAGTTCATCCTGCTTGATGGATAGCCAGTTGTGTCCTTAAAGGGACCTCTAGACCAAACATCAGGTGCACAGCTGTCAGCCAGGAGGCAAGTCTAGCTCTGAATTTTACAAATGTTAAAATATACCCATTTTTTCAGGTCTTTTAAAACATTATTCAGCATTTTTATGTGTTAAAACACTAGTATATATTTACCTCTCTTTAGTTTTCCTTTTCAACAAAGTCACAATCACAGCTCTTGTTAGGTGGGATCAGATTACCAGGAGTTAAAGCAGAAATCAGTCAGTGTTCAGCAGCTACTACCAAGTAGCAAGTAGTGCCCAACTAATCATGCATCTGCAAGGCATTACTTTCTAATGAGGCAATGATTTCCTTAGGAAGATATGTGTAGGACAGAAATTAGCTTGTGTTGCTACTGTATGCATCCTAGGGAAGATCCAAGTACCTGCTAACTCTACCATGTTGGTCTGAGTAATTAATTGTTACCACACAGGATTATTTAGGAACAGGACTTGTCTCTCTCTGCCCTGAGATCCTCATTTTCTCTTCTTGTACCAAGAGGTGTTGGATGGGAGTTCTTGATAAGTCAAAAAAAAATTTTGGGTAGTTGTAAGATTGAAGGCACAATGTTGGCTTTGTAGCAGTTCTTTAAAGACTAACAAGTAAGTGCTATAAAGACTAACGAATCATCTCTTGTTGGGTAGGCCACAACTTTTAGGGGGATTTCCAGCTTTCCACAAGAGATGAGTACTGCATAAGCACATGAGTGGGTGTACTGCTGTGGGCTTCCATCCAATGCCACCATTTGGGCACTTTCCAGAGAAGATCACAGCCAAAAAAAGAAAATTCTGAACTCTTTCTACCTCCCTTTAGCCTTGTGTGTACATAGTAGAGGGCTTCTATCAAAAAAAATGCTCTGGCAATAGACCAGCAGATCAGTACAGCTTGTAGACACAATGAGCTTCAGGCACTGTAGATTTTGGTCTGATACAAATATTACTGGAGTGTTAGTTGCCGTTTTATAGGGCATGACTGTGTCAGTTTAAATATTTCATGATATTTTGCTGAAGGTTTAACTGAACATAATTTGCAATTCAAGATCCTTAAACTGGCTTTGAAAGATTAAAAAAAATGTTGTTTATTTTAAATAGACATTACTGCAGGAGTAATGCTTGCAAGCCTAGGGCCTGTACAGTGTCCTAATGCAGCACATGCTCCTGCCCAAAACCAAGGTAATGCATGTTGGCTGGACCTCACTGTTAGGGGAGTCTCCTATGTATGTGTGGTTCCATGAGTCTGCTACCTACTGCCATCTGTGGAATTGCTTCATTATATGTGATTAATAGAGGATTGCTAGCTTTCTTACATTCTGGTTAATTTTAATTTTTCTTGTCCCCTGAGCTTATTGTAGAAGTTGATGTTAGATGGTCAGGAATGCTCTCTTTGAGGGAAACTGCTCTCACTGTAAAGCATGTTTGTAAAATGGGCTGAAATCTGCTCTCAACCCTTGGCTGTATTCAGCATCAAGAATAAACTCTAACTTGCAGCAGCCGTCTGGCTCGTGCAGTGGCTCAGGAACTGCTTTGAGTCAAGCTATTGGCCTCAGGACAGCCAACCTCCATCTGTACAGCACGAGGAGGTGCCTCTCTTTCAGGCCAGTGGCAACCAGCCATGCTGCCCACAAGGCTCTGGATAAGCAGAGGATGATCTCTTGTGACCATGTCCTTCTTTGGTGGCAGTGATGCCAGGTGTATGGTGTGCCAAGAGATTGGTCCTGCCCAGGGTCTCATGGATCTGTTTTCCTCTGTACAGAGATAGGGGAAGCACAGCCCAAACGGTTCTGGCTGCTGCCTGGATTCAGAAAAGTGATGTCACAAACACTTTCTTGTGCAGCTGAGGTTGCGAAGCCAGGCTGTAACACATAAACAGGCCTGACTCAATTCCTTTGATGTCAGTGGGAGCTTTGCCATTAATTAAATAGAACTTGTTTTTAATTGGAGCTGTTTTCTTACTTCTTTCAAATGAATTGTCTAATACTTAAAGCAAAGAAAATGTTGCAGGAGCAGGCAATGTTTCCTGACCATATGAACAGGTTAACCTTCAGGTGAAGTACATTTTCCAGACACAGCGATGTTTTTTGCCTGCAAGACACGTGCCATGGCTTTGATGTTGTGATAATCTGCTGTAAATATTTATTTTCCAGTAAATATAGAGAAAGAGAGGAAAAAATAAAAAGAGGAGGAGATGAACTGTTATGTTTTTCTTCTCCTGACCTCCAAGGTCACTTCAAAATGGCAGAGGACAATTGTTTAGGAGATAATGCACTGAAATGCAGTCACTGATAAACATTGCCTTTTAACTGGTTTACTTGCTATTGATTATACCTCCAAGCAAACTCTACGTGTGTTTACTAAAAAAAGCTTTACTTTCCTTTCATCACTGCCTTTGTCTCAGTCAAGTCATCCCAAATCCTTTCTGTCTGCAGCCATGTAAAAAATGACATGGGAAAGAGTAGCTTCAAAGGAAAATTGGTCTTTTGTGGTTCAACATACAAGTACTGGTACTTCTATAATTCTTCATTGAAATGTAGCAGGACAATTTGTTCCCAAACACTGCTTTGAAATCTTTCTCTCTGTACTGATTCCTCAAAAAAATAGTGATAAACTGGGTAATGCTCTAATGTTTATCTTGTCTGAGACTGGATATATGCTGCATAAGTAACAGGACTGCTCTCTCAATCAGAGCCACAAATAGAATCCCAGTTTCATATTTTGCTACAAAATTTCATATTGAAGTTTTGTGAAAATTAGTAGTGCCCCTATTCCACGTGTTTCAGGAAGTGGCCTTTTCCCGATGGAAAGCCATTCCTTTTCAAGGGAAAAAGGATATTTTTGCAAAACATGGATAAAACATTAAGTTAATTTGCATAAATATAGAACTAGTATGTTTAATATATTTACACCTTAAAGCCAAAGGTGAAAGGTTAAAATTATCTGGATCAGAACCTAAAATTTATCTGGAACAGAACCTTTTCTGAAGATTTTAAAATCTTCAGAAATTCTTAGGTTTGTTTGCAAGCCCTAAGCCAAATTACTTTGACATAGTACCTGTGTTCTGCATGGACCAGGTCTAATATGTCTGAACAACTGTGTTGTTTGGTTTTCTCCCAGAGGCTGAGAGAATTCCTCTTTCCACTGAGCTCTTTGCCTTTTTGTTTCTGGAGCTCTGTGACAGCTACTGTTCATCTGCTCATCTGCTCAAGCATGGAGAAATCCTTTGCTGAGCTTCTAGAAGGTCCTGTGTTTTGCTGTTAACATTGCATCACAGAAATCTTGATGTGGAGTTAGTTCCACCAAACATACCTTCAAAAAAACCCACAAATCAAAGACACACTCTGCCCGACTCCCATAAAAATATTCTTGTCATAATCTTCCTTTGTCCATCATTGTCACTTTGGGAGACATTGTGGATTCATCTGTTCCACTTTCTGTGCTGCTGGTCCAGGAACCAATGTAAAATGTCTTTGTGAGATGACAGATTTCTAAGAAGAGATTAATGTGGCTTTAAATGAGCTTTATAGATTATTTTTGCATATTACGAATGTGAGGTCACATTTGTGAATGAGAAGAGTCTTTTAAACATGCATTTGAAATGTATTTAGAAGCATGTCATTATATATGAGCCTGCAGTGGACGCTGTTCCTGCAAGAGAGGCTGGGACTCTCAGGAGCACTGCTTATGAAATACTTAAGGAAAGCAAAGCAATTAACATTTAAATCCAGATTTTTTTTTTTGCCTTTTGAACTCTTCTGTAAGATCTGAGTGCATGGTAAACACAACATTCAGTTCACAGCTTTTGTTGGAGCTTGCATGGCAGTGATTCTCCATCCTGAGGGCACCTGTGGATTTGTTTCACCCTCACTCATGCACTAGTTATTGTATGACCAGCTGTGTGTATTTAACTTTCCCTGTTCAGGGGCAGAAATATAAGGATGACTGTCCTGAAGTGACCCTTCAAGCATAAGCACTAAGAGCATCCTGGAAACTTGCTGGCTCTTCACTGTAAATGTCCTTCTCTTTTTCTGAATAGAAACACTTATTCTTCAAGTGTATTTCCACCCATAACTTACACAGAAACACAGATATCTGGAAGATCAAAAGAAATATGTCTCTTCTAATATGTCCCTAATGTCCTTAAACCCAAGAGGACTACTTCTCACTAACTACAAAGATGATCCTCAGACTGCTGGCAGCAAGATAAAAACCACAACCTGATAGTCAAAGATATGATGACCACTAGTGATATTATTACCAAGAACTTTTTTTTCTTTTAAAATCAAATTCCTTAATAGCGTTTCAAGGACCTGATTCTATTAGCCTCAGGACTAAAAGGACTCTGGTTTTTGTGGGAGCAGTGCCTGACTCTAACTATTAAAGCACAGTTATCTTGGTGGTAGCTCTGACTGCAGATGCTTAAGTCCCTGATAGAGTCCTTCCTGCCATCAGGCCAGGTGGCTGGGAAGTATCTTGGTGTTGCTTCCATGAATATTTGTTTTGATAGAAAATGCCAAAGCTGTCAGGGAGGTCATCATGCCCAAAAACTGTGTTTGTTGTTGCCATTTTCGCCATCACAGAGCACCCTTCACACTGTCACCTGTCATGAGAAGGTGGTGGCTGTCCGGAAAGATCACACAGAGTCACTGGGAATGACTGTGGCAGGTGGAGCATCTAACCGGGAGTGGGATTTGCCTATCTATGTGATAAGTGTGGAACCTGGAGGAGTGATCAGCAGAGACAGCAGGATAAAAACAGGTAAAAAAGGGGGATTTTGAAAGTCTGCTTTAAATCAAGAGCTTCTTTTGAAAACTGAGGGATAGTGAAAGAGCTTCACACTCTGACATCTTCAGCAGCCCTACAGATTTTGGGATGTGTCGGATTAGAGTGTCTCAAGTCAGCTACCAAAAAAGGCATAATATGTGGCAGTAATGATCTCTGAGAAGTTGACTGTAGGAATATTCTGGTAGAAAAAAAGAAGATAAATAGCTTTTCATAGGAAAATTAGTTTGCCCCACCATCTCCTAACTCCTGATACATTAATTGTGCAACCTTCCTGTGTTTTTAAGGTAATTATTTGTGGTTATTTGTCATTGCATTTATGAATTTGAATGAAATATACAGAAGCAAAATTCCCATTATATATGAAGCCACATTAGTGCCTTGTGGCTTAACATCATGTCTGGAAACATTGGCTTCCTAACCCCATTTAGCTACTGATGTAACAGAGAGATATAATTAATAGTTTCTCCCCTTCTGCATGAATAAGCTTTTAGAGCAAGATGAGGAACATATTTTATTAGTTTGTTTTGTGGAAATAGCTGGGCAGCAGAGGAAAGATGAAACTCTCAGGTTTCAGGATGTACATCTTCAAGAGCCAAGTCCCTCAGTTGCCTGCATCCAGCAGTGACACAGCTCATTTACCCTTCATCCCCTATATTCTCCTTAGTCCAGTCACAGCCTGGAAGCTGGAGGGAAATCCTGAGTTTGAGGGATGTGAAGGCACGCAAAAGTGGGGCAGAAGAGCTGCAACCCAATCAGACCTCACGAGCCTGGGTCTTGGTGCCCGGCACTGGCACACATGGGAACTTCCTCTTTGTGTTTGCTCAACAAAACCCATGTAAGAACACGACAACAGGAGCAAAACAGCAGGTTTCCCCTTCCCTCCTGCTGGGAAATAACTGCCACTCAATTGGATATACTTTCCAAAAAATATTCATCATGAGGCAGCGTGGATAACTCAGCCTAGTTAACTTGATAAAATTAGAAACAAATGAGTATGTGATGTTATAATAGTGCCATAGGCCTCTGATTGAGAGCAGCTCTTAGGCTGTTGTCCTTCTCACTGGGGGCAGACCACAAGAAGAGGTTAATGGTCATATTGCAGTGCCTGGACTGCCAGTGATACATCCCTGCCCGGAGAAGCATCCAGGCCAAGCACAGGGGGTACCCGGAAAAGCCCTGGAATGGGAGCCTGCCATGAAGGGTAGCAGAGTGCTTGGTACTGTGGCTGCTTGCATGACATTAGTGATGTCCTTATTATTCTTCCCGTAGTAATTGAGGTTATCTTTGCATTTTTCTCCATAGCTGCTGTGCCTATATTATAAGTGAGGCATACAGAAAGATGGCTTGGCTTACAGCCATTTAAACAGGCATTAATACGAAAATAATAACATGCTATTCCACAAAGCAAACTAGGAAGAGCCAGTTGTAGTGGCAGTCCTCAGCTAAGGGAGAGCTGGGAGAAAAAACATTGAGCTGTCAGGTTTCAAGCTCAGGCTGAGTACAAATGTTGTTAGCTGGAAGTGGACTCCAGAGACTCAGACCAGTACTAGGCAAAGCTTGTTGGTACCGCAGGACCCCAGCTATTTGTTCAGCATCAGATGCAGGACATGATGTGCAAAGAAACCAGGAGAAATCCTCTGTCAAACCATGCAAAGTTTCTGTGTACAGGAATCTAGACCCTTCCCTCATGCTTCTGGGATGTTTACTAGCATATGCTTCACAGCCATGTTAAACTATAGGATTGGCAAAAAGCCTCATCAGGCAGGCAGTTCTTGGCCATGGATTTGACTCACTTGTTTGTGGAGGTGGGGAGGGGATCCTGGAAACACTTGCAGGGTTTTTTATCATCCGTTTTATTGGTCTCAGGTGACATCCTCCTGAACGTGAACGGCATTGATCTGACGGGAGTCAGCCGGAGCGAGGCCGTCGCCCTGCTGAAGAACACCAACTCCTCAGTGGTGCTCAAAGCCCTGGAGATGAGAGCATGTGAAACCCAGGATGAACGGGGTCACCTTCCACCCCTTGAGGACACACAGGTGACCTCTGAGAGCAGTGAGTGGTCACCGTCCTGGGTTATGTGGCTGGGGCTGCCACGGTAAGTCCATAGATTGCAAGCTCTTGCTGAGGGGGAGTGGGAGGAAAGATTTGTATTTTCTGGCAATTCTTTCTTTTGGCTCGATTTATTGCACTGACATCTTAATTAAATCCAGGCTTTGTCACTGACGTGACTCTAAATACCTCCCTTTTGTAAATGGGTACGTGTACATGGCAAAATAGACATGCAGTTCCCCTTGTGAGGGAGGATAGGATACTGAATTGTTTCAATCTTGTAAACATATCTGGTACTTAGGGAGTGAAGGGAAAATCTTGCAGGGATACAGGAGTTTGCTGGATTCTAGGCTCAGCCACCCTGCAGAAGGCAGAGATACCTCTCCTGCAACACTCAAGCTGCACAGCCCTACTCTTTAGCCAAGTCCAGCTGAATTGTTTGACTTTACCCAGATGTTGCAAAGCTCTTGCAGTTGGCCAGTATCTCCAAATCACCTCTTTTAACCCCACCCCCGCCTGAAAGAAGTCCATTTGTCATACACAGGAAGCAGCTGTGTTGTCATTTCAGCAAGGATAAAAAGAGCCACATCGCCTGTCACTAAGCTCTCGGTGTGCATGGTGTAATACCTGCAGCTTCCACGACATTTCAGAAAGTATGAAATGAGGATACACTGTGAATCTGTGAATATGCAAAGCTGGGATCACAGGCCTGAAACTCAGTTTTAAGGAATGAAGAATTTATCTTATAACTTCTTCTTGACTGTACTCCTAACTCTGGCAGCCGGTCAGTGTCTCCCTTTTACAGAAAGGCAGGAAAAGATGGTCTGTAGAACAGGTGGGCTTTTCTCTAAGCACAGTTTCAGGACTCCTCTTCATTTCCTACTCTTGCATAACAGGTTTCCCTCTTTCTATCTGGAGCCATTTTGAGCTCATGCATGTTGCAGCAAGGTCTGCTCTGAGGGCCAGATGTTTTTTGGGGCTTGGTCTGATGCTAATGACTGTATAGCATGTGCTGAAGCACTACAAGGGCAGAAGGCAGGCCGTGTGTCTGTCACCCACAGGCAAAATGTTCTTTATACCTGTGAAAGAAAAGCAGTAAAAACAAAATGCAGTAAATGGATGCCCCTTATCTTGTTACCCCAGGCAATGGTAAATTTTCCTCACTCAGTCTCTCTGGAGACAGGCAGGCCCAGGGAGATCTGAATTCCTGCTCACTTCTTCTGCACTCCTGAGCTTGACCAGCCCCATGGTGAAGGTACTAGATCATGGGTAATGTTCTCAGTGAAGAGACAACAGACAAGAGGCCTTATAGATGCTGCAATCTGCAGTATGCAGTGCTGAGTCTTGCCTTCTATCACTATCCATTGCTAGATGGACTGAAACAATTGCACCCAGCCTATGCCACCTTCATTGGTCCGTGTAGAAAATCTGAGCTGCTTAGTCATCATCTTCTACTCATGGCTGCCTGAAGTTCCCACTACCTTTGCATGGTAGAGGACATGAAGAACAGAGCTCCACAGTATACTGCAGGCTTGCATCCAGAGCTCACATCAGTCAGTTCCACTTTGCAGTTTGGCAATAAAATGGGTTTTCCCATTTTAAGAATGGTTTCTGAGATCACTTTAGCCTTTCTCCTCTGAAGGCTGCATGTGTGAAAGCATTCCAACTCTTTTTGTCTGAAGGAAAATCAGCCCCAGTGTCAGCAAGGCTGGAGACAAGAGCTCATTGTAACTCTATCCCCAGCTGCGAGGCTGTGCACAGAGCACAGCATGGCCCTTCTCCTTCAAAGAGCCATGGGGACATTGGTATGCTGAGTGGGGACACTGCTCTGAACATCAGACTAGTGCCTGGGCAGGGACCAACCGCATTAGATGTGACAGTAACAAAGGTGCTCTGTTTTCTTATTAGCAGCTGATTGGCTGAGGAGGGGCACAAGAGGATCAGGTTTGGGATTGCTCACTAGGTATTAGCAGACCCTTTTGTCTTCCCCAGCATAAGCGTGCTCACCTACTTATTGTTCTGATTCTCCAGGGCCTACATCAGATGTCTCAGTCCTTTAAGATCTCTCATGAGGATGTGTATCATGTTAACTCATTGTGCTCCAGGTTGAGCATTTAACCTTTCTCTGGCTTTCAGTTTGCTTTTGGCAAGGATCACGTCTCACTAGATCCCAAGATACTGTCAGCAGTCTCATGACATTTTCCAGCTGTTAGAGAAAATTATACTCTGTCTGAATAGATGTCTGACAGGCCCATCTTGGGAAAAGTGCTTGAAGTGCAGTTACGGGGCAAAATGTTGAAGAATCACCTACTTTCATTAAACTATTTACTAGAAAGACTGCTCCCAGATATGTGAGTCTAAGAATGGTGCAGCTAATGGAAAAGTAGAAATGTCAAAATCATGATTATACAGGATCATGCAAAGTACTTGGGAAGATGGGCAGGAAGGGGCACACCTATGTAAGACAAACTGAACACATAGAAAAGGCAGTAAAACTGGTAGGCCAGGAACAGGCATAGTTTAAAAAAGAGGAGGCTGGATAGTAGATTATTTAAATTCTTTTGAGAAGGGAAAGATGTGGCTTGAGACAAACCCTGGCAGTGCAGCTGTGTGTATCTGTCCAGAGCAAGCAAGGTGGGGTGTTCAGAGGCAGTTTGACCTCACAACTTAGAGTGGGATGTTCAGGCTCAGGAAACTGAGGGGACAGGAGAGTCTTTCCTTCTTTGTTCCAAATCCATGAAATTTTGAGGAAAATACTGTGAATGGTACCATAAAATGTGCTGAGTTGAACTAAGTACTAGAGCACCTCTACAGACTTTTGTCCATGACCAATATAGTAGAAAACAGGCTACCAATAATACTTACATGATTTAAAGTAGCTTACTATAAATGCCTGATTTTCCATACTAGAACAGAACTCTTCCCTTCCCAGGAACTGCATGCATATGTACCCAGAGATGGGTACAGACAAGAGACACAAATACTGAGTTAAGATATTATATAATTTTTCTGGATGAAGTTGGTAGCAGCAGAATCAGACAAGTTATCTGATCCCTTGCACCGAAGCTCAAAGACTTGGAAAAGCCATCTTGCTAATTTAACATTTGTGGACCTCACTTAAATTTTGTCCTTTCCTTGTGTGATTTTAGAATTGGGTTTTCTCACTTTTGTATGGCTTGATAATATATAAACAGCTCCTCTGTTCTCTCTGTAGTACGATCCAATATGTGGTGGTTATAAAATACGTGCACATGTGCATCTGACATCTGTCAAAACTTGGCCTGCACGCAAGCGGAGGGGCTGCGGGCTGGGAGGAAACAGTGATGCAGGACCTTAAGCATTCTCGCCTGAAGACTTATTTCAGGGTAGCTAATTTAATTGTTTGTTGTTTAGGAAGACAGAGCTCCTTTATTGGTAGAGGGACGTGTTGTTGTCAAGCATACACAAAGGAAATAACGGGGAACAGCTGGCAAAAAGCATTTCCCCAGCTCTGATGCTGCTTCTACCCTTGCTTGTTTTCCTGCTCTCCTTTCTTTGCTCTCCTCACATTTCCTTCCCTCGGCTAGTACTTAGAATACTTTTTAGATCATCCTGTCATAACATTTACAAACATTAGTACTTCACACAAGTGCTTTTCTTCATCTGTAAAGTGAGATGAGAAAGAGACAAGGTGGCCAAAGTCATTCAGCAAACCTGGGCTAGAACAAGATGTAAAACATGAAATTAGGACAGAAACACCTCCAAAGTAACTCAATCCGGGCTGTAGGTTGCTGGTGGAAGCAGCTCTCAAATATTACTTACTTAGCTGCCATTTTTGTACTGTAATGGGGAGGGAGGAGGGAGTTATCCTTTTCATAGCTGTTACTGCTGAAATCCTCCTGCAGTTGGGCTGGTATTCATGCCTAGAGCATAAGGCTACTTGTGCATCATGAAAATCAGCAGGGAATTGTACATTTAACCACTTGAAAACATGCACTTTTAAATTCCTCATGCATCAGTAACTGATGCTTAGTTGTAGCATTGCTTAGGATAGGACCCTGTGAGTAGACACTCTATGTCCCCAAATCTTCTATCTGAGGCAAGTTTGTGTATAAATCATTCCTTATCCTCATCTTCTGGAGTATTTAGTGATAAAGGCAGTGACTGTGAGCTGCTCTCTTCCAAGGAGATGGTTCTCCTTAGATCAGTTGCAGTTTAGTGGATTGTGGTAGTTTGACTAGGTCAAAACACCCAAACTGGGGCTTTCATTATCACAGAAGATTAAACTACTCAAACACACTAAGCATCTTCATACAATTTTATTTTTTCTCTGCAGTACTTTGTAGCTTGTCTTTATGATTAAACAGCCCTAAAAGAATGGACTCCCTTTGGGCTGCTCTTTGCTTAGGCACTGAACTGTTTGGAGCAAGCAGTACCTCCTTTACATATGGCTCAGCTTTGCCTGCCAGCATCCTTTCCACAGTTGTGACAGCACTGACAAACAGCTGATGGATGATGCACTGCCATGCTTATACCTCTATCCCATAGGACGCAGATAAGAAAACGTCGAGTTAAAGGCATGAACACATCCTACACACTCCTATTCTTTTAGGAATCAGTCTCTAGCTATGGCTGTTGTGATGGGTTGGACCTGTCTGCACCACAGCAGGGCAAATGAAAAGGGGAAGAGCAAGTAAACTCATTGTCAAAAGACAAGGAAACCCCTCACTCATTATTGCTGTGGCCAAAATAGACTTGGCTTTCAGAACTGAAAACATTTAATTACCAAGTTGGGTATTGGCAACCAAAGAAGACAAGCTTGTAAACACTTTGTGAAAAGGGGACAAAAGGCGGTTCCCCCAACTGACCCTCCTACCAGCACCTCTTCTCCTGAATTCCATGTCTCCACTGCCTTCTTGTCACAACCAGTCCCTTTGGTGAGGAAAAGGCAGCACAGGGGCTTGGAGTCACAATAGAGTGGTTGCTCTCGGCTATTCCTTGGTTTCCATGTGTTTCCCTTGATCTAGCAGAGACAACAGTCCTAATGCTATTATGCTGTGTGTCTTTTATGTAAATTTATCATGCACTTTGACAGCAAATATGTATTTATGCTTTCTGGACTGATGGAGACCCTGTAACTAATAACCTTATAGACTGCATGTAGAATGCACATAAGGCATGTTTGGCTTCACTGCCTTTTATCCTCCTGTCTTTACCTGCTTGCCTACAACTTTCCTATGGCATTAGGATTTAGCTGATCACCTTTTAATTTCAGGAATGTGCTCTTTAAGGCAGTGAGTGTAACACTGGGCAGCAGAGACCTCTGCCCCAAAATCAACACTGAACTATAGCACTGATGGCTGAATCCTGGCACTGCTTGGTTATGACCTTGATAAGTGCCATTAAACATAGAGGGTTTAAGTGATTTTGCACATTGAAGAAGTCCACAGATGGTAAAGTAATAATGCCTGGCTGCTGAGGAAGAAGAAAATGTCACCCATTTCTTACATTAGCAACCAGTGAATTTTTGTGCCAATATTACATACCTACCATCCTGGCAGCAGGTGAGTATTTGTAGGTCCTGGGGGACTAATCTAGTATTACTACTGTAAAAGACAGCAATTGCACTATTTAAAACACAATTTTTAAAACACCAGGCCTATAAATGTTTAAAATAAAAGCTATTTATCCTCCTATAGAAGTGTCAGGTGCTTTTTAGAAACCTAAAAAGGTGCGAATAGAGCTTGCAAACAGTTGCCTGCTCTAGATCAGCCTATATTTTAAGATTTCGAGTAGCAAATATATTTTTAGTCATACAGTAATTTCAATCATTCCTGGAGACACCACTAATGATAAGGTGGTTAAGTACTATGGACAGAAATTTCTATCACTCTCTAACAAAGAGAAGTAATTTGGTTTAGAAAGAAGGAAACAGAAGTTAATGTACTCAGAGCATTAGGCAACATTTAAGAGTCTAATAACACTGTTTTTGTTTTCCCCTATTCCTAGTTTTGGAACCTAAGCTTCAATGAGCATAAGATACAGTATCATAAAGTATATTCAAAAGGCAAATGGAGGGAGAAGCAAATTTCAGTTCTCTTACTACAAATCTTGTGTTAATCATTGCATTAAGAACAAATTATCTTCTTGAGAGCAGACTCAATATTCCAAAGCACAGACTCACGTGGATAAGTTTCTCTCATCTTCCATGCTGTGACTTATCAGGTTACTCAAGAAAAGCTCAGGATCGCTAATTCCACCAATACCTGTCTTTGTGTCATCTGTCATTTTTGTAGTTCATTCCACTGGCTTTAAAATTATATCACTTTGACATGCACCACAGCAGTAAGTGCCTGAGAACTTTGACATAATCACATACAGGCTCATATCTGGAAGAAGTTGCTGGGCTGTACAAAGTAGAAGAAATACAGCTTTTTGAATTGCTGATTTACAAACATTAAATCCAGGCTTATGCACACCAACTAGATGATTTGCATAGTTTCCTACCCTATTAAAAATTATTTAATACTTAAGCCCAAGACTATCTACTAATTTTACTTTTGGGATAACTGGTTATCTGGTTATAACAGGAAAGCAGTACTACAGAAATAGAGAAGTGTAGGTGCTTAATACAGTGGAAATACGGCACTATTTAACTCTCAAAATTACTCAATGAGTACAAGAAAAGGCAGATTATTAATGGTTCATCAGAATCTAAATTTAAACTATAAGACATTTAATTAAACTGGTTTATTTCAGGTATTTGTACAGCTGCAAAGAAATTGTATTACGAAGAAATACATCTGGAAGTCTTGGCTTCAGCATTGTCGGAGGTTATGAAGAACATACTGGGAACAAACCATTCTTTATCAAATCCATTGTTGGGGGAACACCAGCATATAATGATGGCAGAATTAGGTAATGATTACTGTCTAAAAAAAGTAGCATTTAAGTAAGTTTTTCTTTTGATTAGCTTGTGGGGTTTTTTTTAAAAAACATGTTTTCATTAAGGCAGTGGCAGGGACGGGGAAAGGACTCACTGATACAGAACTAACTCGGGAGATCTGGAAACAGGACATAAGTATCCTGAAGTTTAACAGATCTGCCTTTATAGCTGAATGTTTTCAGATGTCTAGCAATCCACTAATATGTGAGTAAGTTAAAAGAAGAGTCAATTTGATCTCTGGGGTGGTACAAAGCATGCCAGCACAGAGGTTTCCCAATATCCAGTTCTAAACACCCCAACCAAATGCCTTCCCTGCAAACACCGATACACTTGAAAGTAAATGCACAATCATGGCACAAACTTATATCAATTAACAAGGCTTAAAAGGTACAGTTGTTCAGAACACAGATCACTCTAGTATCTAAAGAGGGCCTACAAGAAAGCTGGAAAGGGGCTTTTTACAAGGGTGTGTAGTGCTAGGACAAGAGACACTGGCTTTAAACTGAAAGACAGCAGGTTTAGACCAGATTTTAAAAAGAAATTATTTAATGTGAGTGTGGTGAGGCACTGGAACTGGTGGCCCAGAGAAGTTGTGGATGCCTCCTCCTTATTCAAAGACAGGGTGGCTGGGGCTTTGAGCAACCTGGGCTAGTAGAAGGTGTTCCGGCCCAGAGCAAGGGGGTTGGAACTGGGTTATCTTTGAAATCCCTTCAACCAAAGCCCTTCTATGATTCTGTGATGATGATTCATCAGAATGAAATATCAGAACTAGATCCTGTTTTCTTTCAAATATGTCTAATTAATGATAAATTTGTAAGAAACCCAAACAAGTGAAATACTTTCACCAGCTTTATTCCCTTATTCATGAACAGTAGTTAGCCAGAAAAGGAACCATAACATTAATTTCCACCCCTTTCCCCCAGCTTAAGGATGTGCTTTGGCATTTGAAAACGTTTAAGATGAAAAGTCACCTTGTTTAATTGTTGTCTTGCATTTGTTTTTTCAGATGTGGCGACATCCTCCTTGCTGTGAATGGCAGGAACACATCAGGAATGATGCATGCCTGCTTGGCAAGGATGCTCAAAGAACTAAAAGGAAAAATTACTCTCACAATTGTGTCCTGGCCTGGCACATTTTTATAAAACAAGTCTTCATGGAGAGTATGACAAGTATCTTAACATGGGGAAAAATGTAAAAAAAGGAACAGCGGTCTTTGCTTTTTGGGGGGGTCAAGTATGTATTTATAAAGAAAAGGTTTGTGAAATTTCAACCTGCATGTCAAGAAAAGTCAAGTTTAGGTAAAGCAGTGGTACCCGTCAGAAAATCACTTCAGAGTGATCCAAGCTACAGACTTAAGTCCTTCCTTCCCTGTGTTCTCAAGGGGGGTTTTTGTTGTTTTTTTATACATATCTATATATCTATTTAATGCATTATAATAATAATAATGAAATTTAAGGAGCAACAGCTTCTGCTCACCCACTTTATTTTGATTTACAAAAAGAAAACCTTGAATAACTTATGGGAATATTTCTTGCAATTTTTCTAGTTGCAATAATCAGGTGAAGGTTTTTATCCAACACAGTAATAGCACTTTGATTATGTGTACCTTTTCATGGTCAGCATGAAGCTGGTATTTTCAAGACTTTCAAGTACTGTTTGTTAGTCTGTAAAACTGTGAATGAAATTTCTAAAATAATTAAAAATAATTGTAACTGTGTACTTGTACAGACATTATTTTCATCCAAAACCACATTAAGTCGTTTCCCTGGTTAGTTCTGATTAATACTATTAAATCTGGATTTTTATATAGAATATTACTTTTAAGTAATACACTGCACCTTGCTAACGCCATCAAGTTTGATTAGCAGTAAAAGTTTTGTGGGACTGCCTTATCAATCACACTTGATACTGTTCTGCATGAAGTAAATCTGAAAGTGATGGTCTTATATGTCTCTTAAAATAGTCCTTTGTCTTTCTCTGCAAATTACTCATGTTCCAGAGTCTTGTTTTTATCTCACAAGCTTGCAGTGGGAAGAGGATATGTCTGTTAATCTTTATCGTGTTAAGGGCAGCTGTTCCCCTAGAACAAAGACTAAAATGAACTCTCTTTTAAGCCACTGAAAAGCAGCAGGGATGATTATCCAGCTTAATTCATCCTTATGCACCCACACAAACTAGAAATAATTACCAAGTGTATCATCACCATGCCCAGTGTTCCATTCAACTAAGAACAATCGGCACCTTTCCCACTTTCCCTATTTTTTTTTTTTGCTTCACGTTATTACAAGGCTTTTGAAGAGCCTGCAGTTCCTGTGTGTCCCTGTAGTAAAGGATGACCTTTCCAAATATGACTCCAAAAGCTCTGCTAAACCCACACTGTTCCAGATGTTGGGTATATAATAAAATGAATGCACACTGTTTCTAAAGTCAGTAAAAGAATGACCTTCCCATTGGCTTATGAAAAAAGGAGACAATTTAATACAAAGAATTTAAGCCCTACTTATATTGTAAGAGCATAAGCCTCTAGCTGTAAGATGTTTTTTCACTGTTTCTTAAAAGACAAAGTCAGTCCAAGAATCTTAACATGAAAAATTCGTTCTTTTATTTCCAAAAAAAACCAAAGTAACCTTTGATTTCAAACTAACAGAACAAGATTAAGAGCAAATTATTATAATTCCCAGAAAAATAACAAGATTTATAGTAATCTATTTCTGGCACTAATATATATGCAAGTAGGCAAAAATCACACAAGCCTATTCCACAGGGGCAGCTTCAGTGTTTTCCTGTTCAGGAGCAGGTTCACCACTGGCTTCTTTTCCTTCTTTGCTTCTTTTGGACTTCTTGTGTTTGTGCCTTCTGTGGCTATCCCCTTCTTCACTGTCGTGACGACGTCTGCTGTTACTAAATAGAGAGAAAACATGCCTCAAACACTTGACACTTCAGGCCCTATTTAATTACAAAATACCAACAAACCATCTTCTGCATTCATATTTGAAAACTGGCATCTGCTCCCAACTCAGAATTTTTGGATGTCAGTGCACAACTGAATTTTTCCTGGAATGGAACATACATCTATCCATCCTGTACTTTTTGTGGGGAAAATGGAATGATTTTTCATATTTGTAACCTATATTCTAATAGCAATACTTTTAACAATGTCACGTCCCTATTGGCATTCCTTAATAATGTGACACTTTTGTTGACCCCATTTTCTGGACTTTTACTTCTAACTTAAAATGGGTCATGTAGAACCATTTCTATCAAGTGGCTATGAGGATTATTTTACTTTCTGAGAATGACTGTTGAGTTGTTCAGCTCATGCTGCTGAGTGTCAGCTTCATTCCACCTCTTTCTGACTCCCCATTTTTACCCTTCTTTCCCCAGTGTCCTGATTTCTGTTCCCATCCTGACTGTCATATACATCACTCAATATGAGGTTACCCAGGGTCAGTACTGCTTTTTGTCTGTCCACGTTTTATATGGCAGACTTGTTCCAAGTAGCACATTCAAGTGTTTACAGTCTTTTCACAGAACTCCTGTTTGTTTGGGGTTCTTTAAAAAGTTTACTTTTTTTTTTTAAACTGGGCAAGTCTTTCATATCCTATTAAAAAAAGAGAAGTCAAACCTTCGAGATGACTTGTGTCGAGTCTCTTCTTTCTCTCTGTGCCTCCTGTCTCTGTGTCTGTCTTCTTTCTCTCTACTTGTCCTATGGCGATCGTAGCCCCTCTCTGCATAGTCTCTGTATCTGTAACGTTCTTCATCACTGATTCAGAAAGAACAGACTTTCAGGACAGTAAGACCAAGAAGTATAACAATAACAAGCTAAATGACAGGAAAATCTTAATATTACTTCTGGGTTTCTACAAGAGTTCCAGTGCTTAAAGGACAATAAAGTTCTTCATGTTATACACTAGACTTGTGCAGTTAATGCAATTTTGAGGGGAACTAGTACATTAAAAATGAAAGAAAAAAAGAATACAACAGTGTGCCATTAAGTTTATATAGGAATTATGAAGCTGTTAAGCTTAAACCTGTATCTAACTGTGAAGGAAGTACAATCCCACATAAACTTCATTAATGTTTTCAGATCAGTGTTTGAAACATGCAACACTTACCAACACGCTTTTTGACTATTATACAATTTGGGCAAATTAAAACTAGATTTTGGTACAGTTATCTATTTCCTTACAGCCACTTCAAGAAGGAAAGCAAAGTACAAAGAGTAAAATATACTAAATGTTTTGAGCTGCTTTTGAAATTAATTTTTCTCCAGTCCTGTCTCTACTTCCACTTCTCGCCTGGATTGCCATAAAATGCTGCCCTGCCAGAATGTTGGTAAAAACCCCTAAATATCACAGGTTAGACATGAACTTAAAGGCTTTATTTAAAAACATATTTTTATATTTTGACTTGATGAAAAGGACAGTTCTAAGAGTTTACTGAAATCTAAAAAAATAAAAAGAAAAAAAGAAAAAAAAAAGATGAGAACACTGTCCATTGTTAGCCAACCCAACCTCAATGCTACATTAGCATAACTTTTAAAGGCACAATCATTTCATCATTTCTCTACCAAGAAAATCCTACCCAGCATCATTTCACAGTGCAACTTCCACACAAGTGAACTTAGTGTAATTATTTATATATCACATGAAGTGCTCTCTAGCCCTAGTTCGGGAGGTCCCCACCAAGCCCTAAAGAAAGGCACAATGTAACCAGTCTTTCTAAAGGAGTAAAATCAGTAACAATTTAGATACTGTTGACCTGACAGAAGGCAAGTGTTTCTGTCTCTGCCAACATTTACCATGAAAGAAGTATCTTCCTGAGGTCCCTGCAGCAGCAGAACAGATCAGACAGATCACACAGGGAGAACAGCTCAAGCCTCAAGAGATTTCTCATGTCCTAGAGCAGCGAGAACTGAGATCAAACCCATTTTATCTGCCACAACTTGGATCCTCTGGCCACTTCCCAAGTGAGGATATTACATTAATGATTATTACAGCTATGCATGAAAATTCAAGAATGAGAGGTGGGAACACCTGAAGCAACAACACTAGGGTTTTTTTATGAAACCCTGTATGATTACCATTAAGCAAATGTCAGAAATTAGTAATTTAAGACACTGTAGAGAAGCATTAACCACCTCATAGAAGATTCTGCTTTTCTAGGGGGCACAAAAAATATTCACACATCTAAACCAGGAAAACTACAGCTACAACTACAAAACTCAAAATTACGATTTGCCACTGACAACTTCATTGATTTTATAATGCATTTATAACCTCAGATCTGAGAGTAAGCTCATCAAATCCAACAAAGCACATTTGGCACAAAAACTGAGGTTGGAAGGCATGAGTGGAGGTCATCAGGACTAAACCCCAACTAAAGCAGAGCCATCAGGACCAGCCGACCAGTACCATGGCCAGACAGCTTCAGGATGTCTCCATGGACGGAGACTCCCCAGCCCCACTGTGCAACTGTAGTTTTTTCCCATATCTGATATTGCTTCCCAAGGCCAATATTTTGATTCAAAATATGGAAAGCTCATATTTTGAACACTTTAATTAAAAAGTTAAAATTTGTATGTCTACCACTAAATTCTGATAAGCTTCCCATGAGAAATTAGATGGCTACTTGTACACTTCCAACTTGGTTTCAAAGATGAGATCCACAGCCCTTAATGGTAACTCATACTCTGCATTTGTTCTGTTACCTAGTTATTTTAAAACACTCTAGAAAAGGTTAAAAATATTACTGATACTCCCTTTTAAACCTTATTTTGGCAAACTACTAAAGAACCATGACAGCTTGTAAGTGTGACTGATGAGAATAAACAACTTCTCTCAGTAAAGCAAAAAATCAGTTTGCCAAGACCAGTGTGTTGGGAGCTTTCAGAAACACTAATTCTGCTCAGTGTTTTGACCTTCATCGCACACTGATCGCGGAGTCTCGTTCAGTTTGTCGACCACCAGGACACCAAGTCCTGTAAAGCTGCAATCCAGCCAGCCAGACCCTCATCTCTTCTTCTGCATGAGATTATTAAATTTCAGGACCTTAGAAACACAGCTGATGGGGTTTGGTGGGGTGTTTTTTTGATTTTTTTTTGTGGGTTTTTTTTTAATTTTTCAAATTGCTGAGGAAGAACCACAAAACAGCAACATATCAATCAAATTCCAAGGTCTAACTAATTGACTTGAAACTACCAAAATAAAACAAACAAAACAAACAAACAAAAACCCCCAAACAAAATACAGTCCCAACCTTTGCAGAAGGGAAACAGTCCAAAAATAGTGGCATCTTCTCAAGGAGGCAGAGTGAGATGCAGTCTAAAAATGCACACTTTTTTTTGAGGATAGCAGGGTAAAAGCAGAACAGAATATAAAGACAGCTGAAAGTTCATTTTAAAACTACATTTTAGTTACAATAGAATAAAAATCCTATTTTCCTATAATTTTGAGAAATGCTGTAGCATTTCTTAACAAAAGAATTCCTGTTGCAAAAACACAGTTTATTCATCTGGAAAACAACTGCTAAAAGCATTGAAAGCTGTAGTTTCTGAGCAGTAAAATGCTAAACCTGATGCTTACTACAAGCCCCACCAAAGTACCACTTGATCAAAGTTTAAACAAAGGGAATATAAATAAAAGCTATAAATCTGTGTGGTCTTTAAAATAGTTCACGTTCTCTTCCTCACAGCTCCATTCATTTTATTTTCATAAGTGCACAGAATTGAAAATAAACCTTCATAAGAAATATTGTATCTGCATGTTCTTTCTTAAGCCTCTCCCACCTATTCTGTGATTCCCAAACCAACTTATCCTACTTAAGGGCCTTCCATTTTCTTACACAGCCATGTGGCAACAGCTTTGCTACAGATGGTGGATAATTTAGTCACATAAAGTTGAGGCCTGCTCTTCCCCCTCCTTTACAGATAACTCTGGCAGCAGCACAGAGATTTCTTGAGGCCTGGAAGCTATTAAGGTTCATTTCAAGCACCCTTGAATGACCAGGGTTCTTTCTGGCCTTCAATCAAGCTGTCTGAGAAACAGATGTTTAGATAGGTCTTCAGCCCTCAGAAACTGACCCTGGAACGAAGTACATGCCCACAGGAGAGGACATCACCACACCAGCATACATGGAAAATCCCCCAGCTCGCACCCAGTTTGGGTCTTCAGCTAACAATCATCATGCCAAAATGTCATCTCTCTCAACCGCAGTAATGTTGACTCTCGGCGCTCTCATTCCCTTCAGCTTAAAACCATTAGTAAAAACAATCTGCCTAATAGCTAACATATATTCTGCAAGAATTTAAACTTAACAAGGAACACTAAGAAAAGCATCAGAAATTTACCCCAAAATGCTTACTAGATAGCAAGCAGAGGAAATTTAGAAAAATCTGGTTAACCAATAGACCTCTGTTCTATGGAGCCATAGTGAGCTCAACATCAAATGCTTTGTACTCGAGCACATGAACCACAGAACAGTTGCAGAGGTTTTTTTTAAGCAATTAGAAAGCTGAATAAAGTTATCTGACATGATTTTCATTGTCTACATCAAAATTAAAGAAAAGTTCTTGACCTTGAAATACTAGTTTTAAGAAAGAGAGGAGATATTATTATCCAACCATTTTTAACAACCATATTAACCATTTTAGCAGGTATTTAACGCAATTAATTGAGGTCAAATGTCGCAACAAACTGCGCTTAGTACCGAACTAAAATGGCAACTAAAATTCATTTGGTACTTCTGTAGATTTTTCTGTAAATATTTTCTAGACCTATGTCAAAAAGAGATGGGTATTTCAGACATTCTCAAGACTTAAATCACCTTTAACCTGCAAAGCACGATGACCAATTTGGATGTATACTGCACTTTTTTTCTACTTCTGTTTTACACGTAGAAATTTAGAATTACAGTTTCCAAGAGAAAAGGGCACAGGTGAGGAAGCCACACCACCCAGCTCTTTGGAATATGCAGCAGAACACCAAATTTGAGTGTGGAAGTGCACTGTTTAACAGAGACAAGAGTTTTGAGCAGAGTTACAGCACGTTTAGGAAATTTCACTGACCTGTTGAACGCACTTGAAGACGGGCTGTGATCTCGGTCCCTTTCCCTGTCTCTGTTACGGTCTCGATCTCTGTCTCGGTCCCGGTCGCGATCCCGATCTCGGGATCTCTCTCTCTCACGTTCCCTGTCCTTCTCTCTTCGTGCATAGTAATCCCACTGTTTGCTGGTGTCCAGAAGACTAGACCATGAGGGTGCAGAACCTGCAGGGTGTGGAAAGGTGACTAAAGAAAGAGATGTAGTTATTAGAAAGAACATAATCAAATATCATATGGAAACTTATGCATGAAAACACATTTGTCAGTTTCCTCCAATAAAATTTTTTAATTTTCCCTTTTCACATTAGAGTTAATTCTAAGCAAACTGCATTTTTTCCATGATGATTACAAAAGCTTCTGGCACTCATTTAAATACTTCTTATGAAGTTGCACAGAACCAGGGTATATACCCCAAAAATTGCCTAAACACTTCTGGGAAAAAAAAGTAATTGTGCAATTCCTTGCTCAAAGAACCTGATTCTGTGTGGTCAAGTGGCTTTATTTTGGGGAAACAACAAAATGAAAACAACCAGAAAACAAAACTGCCTTTGAAACTCAGGTGCTCTGAAAATACATTTCAGAAAAAGGACACTTCTGGCCTTGTATTTAAATGCTATTATTTTTACCTCTTGTATTTTAAAATCACTGTATTTAAAATATTTAAAATTTAAAATGTTAGCTATGAAGTTCTCATTCACTAGTTTATATTCTGTACTATGCTTTGTCATACTTGACTGATTACAGATGTAAAAGGAGCTTTAGAAATAAATTCACTCTGGGGAGAAGAAATAATGCTCCCACTTGTGCTCTGTAAGATAACATTTATGAATACTCAGCACAAGCACTAATAACCACTACAATGTAACAGTTTAAGAAAATTAAGCATGGTCTTAATTTAGAAGTGACATGTTAAAATATTAAGAGGGAAGTCTTAACACCGTCTCCCAACCTCTTTTAGATAGCTAGCAATGGGGAGAAGGAACATGCTTCTCCATTGCTTTTTGCCAACTTCAGTGTAACACAGAACTGCTACTTTTAATGCCCCAATTGTTCTGTCCTGCCCTCCCTCACCAGAAGTCCCGTGAACGCATCCTGTAAAAGAAAAACAAGGGCTGAGTATTTAGCTGGAAACAGCACTCTCTAGCGGACTTACAGTACTGAGGACTTCTCCCTTTCTGCTTATCTGCCTTGCTAGCTTTCCTAACTTTCAATAAATCGTTTGTTTTGAGCTCCACTTCATCATCTATAATACGAGAACAATATTTACTTGACTTCATGGTGTCACAAAGAGATTTACAGTACAATTAACATAAATATCCACTGAACAATGTAAAGTGTGTTACTGCTGCTGTATTTAATACTGTTGAGTTATAAAAGCAGTGGCTTCTGCTGACAGCTACGTTCAGACTGCCTTGCCTGTAACGTCTGGGGTATGCCTGCCCCAGAAAGCTTTGGCAGAAGCTTAAGAGAGCAGTTTGCCAAGTGTCCAGAGGAAGAATGCAAAAGACCTCTAGAGCAGGCACTGGAGAAGGAAAAAACACTCCATTGTTGAAATACATTTGCAATGAAAAGTATTACAATTCCTTAAAAAAGCATTTATACAAGGTTTTGCCTCTAATAAAATGCTTGACATCATTTAACTTCACGCCTATAAGCAAAATGAAGGGTTAACAGAAAAAAATGTCCTAATACAATATTATGCTGTTCATTATACTGCCAAGAGCTGAAATTCGTCGAAGGAAAGCAGCCAGAAATAGCAAAAAAACCAGCTGGACTTAGAAGACTGCTAATTTCCTTGACTTGCTACTATGTCAACAACACACGTATGGTACATGAGACACTGGCTGCCAGAGTATTCTGACCTAAAGTTTAAACTTAAATTTAACTTTAAATGGATACTACAAACCAATTATTAATGGTAGTAGGAACTTTTACAATACATTTTGGATACTCCATCTCATCTTGATTAACTCTCATCAGTCACAAGTATTTCTCCTTAGTAACATGAAATAAAACAGTAATTTGACACTGCACATTTTTATGTCTAGATTTTCACTGGGACTTATTCACAACACACAAGAAGCTTACTTTCTAGTATGAACTGGTGATCTGCTTTTACTACATTGAATGAAGTAATTTGTCACTTCCGTTATTACTATATGGATTATTCCAATAATTTCTACAAGAAGAAAGACATCTCAAAAATTTAACTCTGATTTTATTTTTAAAACAGGAAGAGAGCTTTGAATAATTACTAGTTTTGGAGATGGTTTAAAAAATTAAAGCTTCATAGCATAAGGCAAACTACTAAATGCTTCTTCCTTGTGCCTCAAAAAAATACTGACTCTCAAACTGTTACTGTAATGTTAAACGTCTTGCAAGTCCCTAAAATATAAAGAACATTTAGAGCATAGACCAGAGAACTGCTTGAGGAAAAAGCAAACAAGCATACCACAGAAGGCACTTCAGTGGCTGATCAAATACAGCTCAAGCAAAGCCAAAGATATAATGGCAAAGGTAGCACTGAATTCTGAAAGGATTTAAGTGCAAATCGATGAAACAACATTGATGTGGTGGAAGAGCACAAAAATAAAACAGACATTCTTGAAGCTAAAAGGTATTATTTTACTATGTAACCTTCCCAAAGGGTTTGCAATGGGAAACCCAACTGACCACAAGGGAAGAGACACCAAAGCATGAGCTGAAGAATTTGAATAGGCAGAAGAAGTGCTAGTGCCTTAATCAAGACTGGTACTTTTTGCAATGTGTTCCATTTGCACATCTTCCCCTGCAATTTTGACAGAACTAGGAAATGCACAGACTATCGAAGACAACAGACTGGAGATTCAGTGCTATCATCCAAAGCAACTATTAAATAAATAGTGACTGTAAATCACAGTGATATCTGTACCCTGCTGCACTACGGAGCTCTCAATATCCCGAAGTTCTGATTCATGGAGAGCACTGCTGAACACTGACCAGTGATCGCATTGCACAACAGGGACTGTGAGAGTATGATGCTGACCAGGCAAACATCTTTCACTAAGAGATGAGCAACAGTGATAAAATGCCAACGAGTCTCTACAGATTCAAAAATCCCTATGACAAGGACAGCTTTGAGACAGATAATTGCTTTCTGCAGAACACACAAAAGCTTTTGCTGCAACAGGGATACCAAATACACTGGAAATACACTGGGAAGACAGGACGGGACTGTGCTCCTTGGTTTCCATAATCATATAAAGGCAAACAATTTTTCAGTCCTGCTAAATAAGTTCAAATTCAATGTTGGCATTATCATGGTAAAGTCATCCTTTAAAACTGGTGCTGCAACACCACAAGCATGCCATCATCTCTAAAAGTCAACATAAAACTTGGAAATATTCTTATGTCCCTGAAAAGACCTGACAGAATAGAAAATTCTAACAAAAGAGACACCTAAGTGAAAAACCTTCTACACTGGAGACTATGTAATCGATGCCACATACATACGTTAGTATGTGTTAGTAAGACTGCTTTCCTTATGACACTCTGCATGGCTTTAGTTGTACATCTCAACTTCTACCTTTTTGCTAAAACACAAATTACTGCTAAAAAAGAAGGCTGTATAAAGCTGGTGTTTATGAATTCCTTTTCAAGACTTCTTGAAAATATAACAAGCTTCAAATGCATGAAAGTAAACATTTGATAACTGATGAGGATCCTTACAATGTCAACAAAGTACTGCTTGTTACTCCATGAACTGCTACAACTTCAAGAAATTGCAAGCCATTACAAAATGTCATTTTGCATATCCATGCTTAAGACTTCGGAACGTGGGAAATAGATTTGCTGAATATTTGATCTGTGCTGAGCATCATACATCCTCAGAAATGGACAAAATTTTCCCTACAATTTCTCCTCTCACCTGCTAGGGTTCAAAGGAACAGGGAGCAAGGCAACAGAATTTAACTGAAAGGCACTAAGCATGGGGCTGAACGGCAGATGTACTGAAGGCAGAGGTAGCGATGGCAACATGCAAGGTCCTGCATCTGGGTAGGGGCAGACCTCAATGTTGGTACAAACTGGTGATGAACTGTTACAAAGCAACCCTGCAGAGAAGGGCTTGGGGATACTGGCCGGCAAAAAGTAAATACGAGCCAGCATTGTGAGTTTGCAGCCCAGAAGACACTTGTATCCTGGCTGCATCAAAAGGAAAAGTGGCCAGCAGGTTGAGGGAGGTGATTCTAACTTCATGAGACTCCACCTGGAGTATTGCATCCAGCTCTTGGGACCCCAGTACAACAAAGATATGTTAGAGCAGGTCCAGAGGAGGGCCAGGAAAAATCATAGAGCTGGAACATCTCTCTGTGTTGTTTAGGTTGTTCATCCTGGAGAAGAGAAAGCTCTAGGCACACCTTATTGTGGTTTTTCAACACTGCAAAGGGACTTAGAAGAAAAATGGAGAGAGACCTTTTGCCAGGGCCTATATTGACAGGACAAGGAGCTATGGTTTTACTCTGAGAAATGGCAGATTTAGATTGGACATAAGGGAGAAGCTCCTAATGGTGGTGGGGGACAGGTAGCCCAGAGAAGTTGTGGATGCCCAACCATTAGAAGTGTTCAAGGCCACGTTGGACTGACTTTAAGCAAACTCGTCTAGTGAAAAGCGTTCTTGCCCATGGCAGAGAGGCTTGAAATAGAAAATCTTTGATGATTCCTTCCAGCCCAAATCATTTTATAATTCTATCTATTTTATTTTTGTATTTTCTCCTTTGGATCAAGAAGCAGAGTTAGGCAACTGTTCTAAACTCAGCATACATTCTGTGGATGCCCATTTTCTGCCACATGATGAAGCTTTTATTTTAGTTCACACTTATTTCACTTTTACTGAAAAAAAACCAAAGTCAAGTTTTCCAGTGTCAGATGTTTTTCCCCGTAACAGTAATTAAAAAAAAAGAAAAAAAAATTAAGACTTTGCAATAGGATAGCTGAAGGTTATAGTGTCTTAGACAAATGGTTTTTCAAAGGGGAGGTACATCATCAGGATTTCTCAATGATTGGTCTTAGTAATTAAAATTCTGATGATCTCAACAGTACTTGTTCTCCTGCTTTTAAATCCTTGAAAAATTCTCCTTGACTTGCAGTCCATATAATGGTATATAATGCTTCAAAATCACAGTTCTGCAAAAGCAGCAGCAGGAAAAGATATCCCGTATATAAATTAATAAGCAAAACGATAGTATTTACATATAGTGATTAAATTTGCAACAGCATGTATCTATTTACAACGGTCAGCAATGAGTTTTCATAATGAAATACTGACAGGACCTGTTTAGTCTTCTAGCTAAAATCCTCATAAGTGTATCAATTTGATATCACACTGGTGAAAATTTCCAAAGCCAGCAAGCTTGCTTACTTACCACTGCCATATGAAAACGCACGAACAGGACGACCATCATAGCCAGAAGAATGTCCACTGTGGAAAATACATGCAAAGCCAGTTTCAGCATGTTAAAGATATTTGTTAAAACCCACCTTTAGCAACAAAGCTACCTCCTTCAATAAATAGATACGTGTATATAACATATATATTATATACAATATATACAATCAGAAGCAGAACTCATTCACAGCAACTGTCAGTACAAAGTAATAAATGCACATATGATGTATTAAGTTAGGATTTTTTTCTCAATTAAATCATAAGAAGATTTTCTCAGAGATTTTCCATCATCCTCCTGTATCATGTATTTTAACAGAATTTTCAATTTCAAAGGAACAGGTGTGTGCATCTTCGTTCAGTGAGATCCAGACAGTTGATAAGAGGCTTGTACCGTGTTAAGTGAGTTTTGTATATGACCTGTTTTTGGCCTCCAGCAAAATACAAATATTTTTCAAGGAGGGTGCTAACCAACCTTTTTCTTCCTTTTATATATTTATACCTATATATACAAATATATGTATACATATATATAAATGCATATAAAAACAGTATGGAAGAAGTACAGTTAGGCCTGTTACAGCTGAATATTTAGAACAGAACAGAAATACAAATTTGGATTCTGTGGAATTCTGGTGCTTCTTATAGTTTATAAGGACTTGAATCTGCACTCAATTTTTTGTCTGCATCTATAAAAAAGGACATGATAGCTGAAAAGTGTACAGTTCACATAAATAAGCCTTCAGACTACTAAAGAATATTTTAACAACCATTCCCTTAGATCTTGATTTACCATCAAAACTGTAACTAATTTGATATTTTGATACTGTGTCATAGCTAAACTAGTAAGTGGCCAAGTAACCTACTCAAAGAATATGTTGAGAGGTGGGACTAGTAACATTTCTGTAAAATTACTGCAAAAATCTGAAGTTGTCTCCCGTTTCTCAACGGCCAATCCATGAAACACTGGGAAATGCAAGGGCATTTATTCATTTATTTCAGTACAGAATACTGATAGATTGCTTAGTAAGATTTCAGATAGTCACCTGTCTATTGTGGGTATGAGGGAAGGTGGAGGACCGCCAGGTGGTGGTGGAAAACCTGTAACAATAAATTAGGTAAGGAAGGGAGAAAGTAAAAATCTATCACCCATAAACACATAAAAGAACCAGACTAAGTATACAATGGCAAACAAATCCCAGAGAGAACAATGAAAAATTGTTTCCATGTAAAAGGGTTTTTATTTTGTAAGACTAAGAACTACTTTTCAGCTTGACAAAGGCATAACATCAAACACGTATTATCAGTGCTTGAAATTAAAAACTTTATCATTCTTAAAAATATAGTGACAGAGAAGCATGGGCAAATTCTAACACTACTTAATAAGCAACAATCAAAACTATTTACTGCATTGCTGAGAAAAAAAGATTTTAGAGAAAAGAAGGAAATGTACATCTAGAAAACTGGCTGATTAGGTCCACTAGCCAACAGTATTTTCATATAATTTCTCTTCTGCCCGGTATCAAAATAACTGAACCTACATATACACATATAGTTTTGTATGCATAACCCTTTATTTATATAATTGAAAGGAAGTTGGTAAGTTGCACATCAGTTAAGTTTTCATCTCTTAACCAAATGTGGAAAAAAAATCTAAGCAAATTTACCTGGTGGTGGCACTGTTATTGGTATACCTAAAAGGACAACAAATACCAGTTATAGTAAGAGTTTATTATCTGTAGATCTAAAACCAGATTGAGGTCTCACTATATACATGATCAAGAAGAATGACAACATATTTTCTGTGTGCTCAGGTCAAGATGTCACATTAATACTGACTGTTAAAATTTTATACAAGCCTTGTGAAATCTAGCTTTTGATTTAAATTCCTATCCTTTAAGATCTTATTTATTTCGAGGCAAGAATAGTGAAGAATGACTCTGGGTCTCAAGGTTAGAATTAAATTCGTAATCTTAAAATGCTTAGTATACAGAAGGAAAGCAACATCCCATAGACTATATTTGCTTTATTTCACATTCCATGGCTGGATGGGAGGAAAGGCAATCGGCCTCTGACCTTCAATAGCCTGGCACGGGAAACAGCAGGTCCACATAAACAAAGTATTCAGGCAGCAGTAAGCAATACAGATGTCTGAGTCAATGCTATGACACTGCAGTTCATCATTCAGTTGCTACGTGGAGGGAAAAAGATGGTTTTGTTCTCTATTTTCTGGTAACTATCTGAGAAAGGAGCATCCTTTAACAGAAACATGTGCAAGAATTACTCTAACCTGATTTTCAGACCCAGCTAAGCTGCTATGAATCCAACTAAAAGCTGAGAAAATTGTCCACAACTAAATTAGCTGACCTAACAAAATACACTGCCTCAACATATAAACCTATCTTACTGATTATGAAAGGAATGATTACAAGGTAATAATATTTATACACTTCAAAGGTTCTCATCTTCCCATAATTTACAAAGAACTAGCTGGCTTTACCAAACTGAACACGTAACACTGCTACATAATAAACTGGGCTAAAACAATACTGGCAGAAAATAGCCTACTTCACCAGACACAAACCACTTTCAGTTATCAACAATTCCGCTTCCATTAAAAAGTATGCATGTTCAATCTGACAGCTCATGGCAAAACTTTGGGGAGGGAGAGAACAGAAAACTCTGGCAAGTGCTTTCATCAGTGTTAACGTAAGTGCATAAACACTCAGAACAGTACTGGCCACTGCATGACAAAATCTACAGACATCTCATTAGTTCAACACTAACATTAAAAGACTATTGTATGGCAGCAACATTTTACTAAATCTACATATTTATAATGTCTAGAAATGCCAACTGCTCCCAGACTGCCTTGACAGAAGGACAGAATGAAGGAATATGCAAGCAGAGGAACAGTGATCAATATCAGAGTTCACTAATTGTCGGCAATTTCTCTGACATGAGTTCCTAACAGCATTAGTCCCATAGGATTAAACACGTGGTGAAATATAATTAAGGTTTCTGTCCAATCAGGAAGATTTAAAATCTGACCGCTTAGCCAAAATGTAAATCAGGAGACAGTGAACTCCAACAGCCAAATTTCTAAACCGCATGAGCCATTTTCTCCTCACCAGCATGCCAACTTTCCAATGTGCACTACAGTTATTAAAAACACTGCGTATCACATCATAAAATTTTTGACAGTGTAGCATTTAAAAGACCAAACACTCCTGATTAAAGTTTCTGAAAGAAAATCAAGATTAAGAACTCAAACTGTTGCACAGCCAAAGTGTTTATCATTAAGCTTTTTTGGTTAATTGTTTTAATTAATAGATCCTTCATGAGCCTAAAACATAGAAAAAATTACATATAATATATAAATGTTAAACACATATATATTATATAATAAAACAATGTTAAGAACATAAGGTAGAAAAATACCTGAAGTTCTCTCAAAGTGATTAATTAGCTCCACCTTATACTAAAAAAGATTTCAATTGCTGCACTAAAACCAGTATAACTTGTTACCAGTACACATGGCATTCACCATTATCTAGAGAACTGCCTGGAAATCCATCAGCTAACTCCACTTTACAAAAAGAAAAAATTTTGTACTAAACAATTAATATATTCCTCATTTACAAGAATGTTATCTTGTGCAGAACTGAAAGTAAAAATATCACCACAAAACTAAAAGCCAAATGAAAAATTTCACTTAACAACCATTCAAACAAAATTAAGACAGACTGAATACAACTAATATCCAGAGACCAAATGTCCAAATAATTTAATGAATTGGTTAATGTAGGGTATTACACAAAAAAACCACATAACTATTTTTTTCCCACAAAAACCTTTTAGAACTTTTAAAGAGTCATGATTAATGCTTATAGAATTCTAAAGCAGAAGCTCCTTTACTTGATGGTATCACAAAAGAGGAAAGATTCTACATGCCAAATTGACAAAAGATCTAAAAAGATCTAACCAAATGTTTTTCCTCATCTTCCTCACTAATACACAAATATGACACAAAACAAGACAAAAAATCATAAGCTTCAGTTAATAGAAAATAAATAATTTCTTAACTCTTCACTCTTTTTGCCTTCTAAGTTTATGAAAATACACTTGTAGTGTCACCAACCAAATACTACTTTTGCGAAAAGACACTGAAATATTTTATCATTTCTTGCAATGAAGAGACTACATTGTGCCAGCGCAAGAAGGTGGCTTAGTATAGACTTTGTCATGTCCCTACAACATTGCTGCGTTGCCATAAAGATACATCCAACCTAAACTTAAATACTCAGGCTTGTGTATGAAAAGCAACTGAAATGTCATTAGTGCACCATTTTACCTAACATACTCAAAATTGCCTTCAGAACATTCTATACCATCCTACTAGCTCAGGGCTGGTAAGTATTTACAGAAATGTTTTACTAAAGGAAAGCAATGCCACGCGTGCTCTGCTTGTGGAGTAAGGAATCAAACATGAACAACACAGCCAGAGTTTAACAACATATTATAAACTAGCTGAACTGTGTAACAGCCCTCAGAAATGTACTATGACTCAACTTGACTTTCTTGCCACAAGCTAAATTAGGTCAAATTCTCCATATCAAAAGATAAAAAGTACACACTTAGGAGGCTGAGCAGCCACTAACCAAACCCTGGTATACATTGCAAAGCTATGCAACAGAAGTTCAGTATTTCAGAGAAATTTCTTTTTTCTTAAATCACAAATACATGACACATTTTTAACTACAGACATAAACCAAAGCACACAAATTGACTTTTAAAACCTGGGTAACAAGCATACACATTTTGCTTTAGATGAACATTACTCCAACATAGCAATAAACCTAGCAAACAGAAACTAGCATATATTTTGCCACAGCCAGTCAGTCACCTCCTAGGACTATTTGAGAATTTTCTACATTTAGTGCTTTGAATTGTTCCAGGACTTGTTCCTCAAAAAAGATTTGAATCACAAGAGTGAATGAATACAGGACAAGAGACCTAACTTCAAAGCAAGATCCTTTTTCAAAGGCACTTTTGGAGGATGTTTTATATTTGGAATACTTAAATTTTCTGGCAAGTAGTTCCAGTTTAATATTGGTAAGTGTAGTTTTTTTACTCCTCCTCCAGTGAACCTAGGAGGGATGGCAGAACCTATTTTTGGAACAGCTTTGATGATAAAGAGCTGGCAACAGCACAATTAAAACACAGGCCTGAGGAAACTAGATCCACAGCTCTTAATCATTATTTTCGAATCTACTCAAAGCACGGAAGGATGTTCCAGAAGACCTTCTGAACAAGCCTGTGTCATAAACCTGCCTGTAAACCGTGAGACTAAAGCCAAATCTGCTGGCTTGATCTGCAACACATGTGGATTTCCTTCACCTTTAACAACTCAACAGGTGAGGGGTTGCATAAGAACAGACCAGTACCCATACGTGACATCCCCGCAGCAAGTGCGTCTGGGGTGTCTGTGGGAGTGGTTCTCATGTTTTTATTAACATACAACTTAGAACACCTTTTCTGAATCCAATTACAATTAAAGTAACTACTTTCTAAAAAGTTGCAATGCATTACATATATTCTTTTATCAGTAATGTTTAAATGAAACTTAAAACTGCGGTAAGCATTATTGTCACATCCATCCCCTTTCTGTCCTATCCCCTCCCCACTAACGAAACATCACAAAATCACCAGAGCACTATCATAATATCACTTGAGAGAATCTATGTTTTGTATTTATGGGGAAAAAAAAAAGGAAAAAGGCAGAGAATTATTTTATTTTAAAATCTCTTCTCCGTTTTCTAGGTGTTATGATTTTGGTGTATGACCATCACCGAGGAAAGCCCGAGCTTGCCAGGCAGAATGAGTTAAGTTTTAAAATCAGGAGGGGCAATTGAAGAAGCAAATTCTTCTATGAGGATTTAAACCCTATAAAACCTCATACTAGTTGCACTCAAATAATGTTACTTCTTTGCTTCTACACAAGAATGTTAACAGAGAAGTTTTTAAAAAACTCCCTCTGCAAGCAGAATAGCAAAGAAACAGCTCACCATGATTTTCAGAACAAGTCAAGCAAAAGAATCTAAGGAACAGGAGAAAATAAGGAAAGAGGCTCCACCTTAAATCAATCTCTTCTGTAGACAAATGATTCACTTCATTTTCCTACTCAAATACACCATGAAGATTCTCCATCTATTTTAATTTCTCTGCTGACTATTCTTCTTCGTTTCTTGCCAAATCGTTTTGAACTTGATGTCTTAAATGACAAGTACTGGTCACTGTACCACTTGTGCAAATGCCCATGACACTTTGCCCAGTTAATTTCCATATATGTCAAATTTCAATACATGCTCAGTAAACATCAGTAAATTTCAAAACAGATTAATAATGGGATGAGTTCTGAAAGAGTTTTGATTCCTCTAAGATTCACAAACCCAGAACACTGGAAAGAAACATCAGGGATTTCTAACTGAAAGAAAGGATAGAGAGCAAATGCAATACTTATCAGACTTTTGGGAATTTACACATGCTGTGAGAGAAAAGGGAAATTAGAACTGCCGTGACCACAGACATCAGAGAATTCAACTTGTGACACAAACTCATGGTATGACATACTTTTAGTTCAAAAGTTTGTAGAATCATGTGTTAAGATGTACCTCCTAATTGCATTAACAGTAACTGAATTACAGAAAACAGCTTCTCACTTCAAACACTTTCAAGAACACAAGAGCCAGCAGTTAGTCTTTAAGTAATTATTTACTACTTGGGATTATGCTTACTGAGAAAGTAAAAATAGAATTTTCTGGGTTTGCCTTACAGATACATTTAAGAAAAGAGCAGAGCACTAAATTCTGAAATTCTGCACAATGCACCCCAAGAATTTGATGTTAACAAATCTCTCATTATTTACATCCTATGTAGTGCAGGATATTTACCTGGTGGGGGAATCAGAGGTGGAGCAGTGCTAACAGTTGGAGGGGGTGGAAGGAAAGGAGGTGGTGGAAGGTGTGTAGGTGGAGCTCCTGGAGGGAAAAATGGAGGTGGCTTGGTAAAACTGTCTACTTCAGGATTAGAGCGTTCTGAAAGAACCTGTAAAATATCAAACTCTAGTTACAATTGCTGTGTGAAAAGGGTAGAAGACAGGTTTCCTCTCTTTCAGTTACTATAACAGGAAAGTATCACTTCACACCTGAAGACCCATATTCAGATGGTGTAAGTTCTACCTGCATACCTGTGTTCAGTGTCCCATATTTGCCAAGTATCTTTAAAAATCTAAAAACAACTTAAATTTGTATAACGGAAAATATTTAAAAATCAATATGAAAAGCATGAAAACAACCCAAGACTGTAAATTACTTAAATACTCTGAGATCAGATGAAAAACACATGGCAGTGTTTTCAATATCAGCACTACAATTCACTACAGTTTTCACCGTTGAACCTCAAACTAAGATGGCATGGAAATGCAACTGGACTACCAAGCAACCCTGATCCTTCTCTCTCTCTGATTCTTCAGGAGAGAAGTGTATTCCATCTGTATAGATTCAGCTGCTTTCCCAGGACAGTAAAAGTCTAGACTAAAACCATGAGGACTAATCTTGCAATATATGGTAAAGTACTACAATGTAATTAAAAACAAGCTACTACCAACTATTTATTCCTTCACCCCTTGTCACAATCCCACGCAGATACAGCAGAGCCAATGCTGTCTTCTGGATTGTAGGTCTGCAACCTCACTCGTGTCTTTCCAGTAACAGCCATACCAAAACATTTGTCTTTTGAACTTTATCAAATATTTCACCTTAATATATTTCAGTAACTACCAAAACTTTATTCTTGGACTTAAAGCTACTAATGTATTACTCACTCATATAAACTGATGTTTTAGTCAGAAGCTATGGGGAAAACAAAAATGTCTTTTAGTCCAAAATAAAATGCAAAACTGCAGCATAAAACCTGTATGTTGCTGTTTTCATTAGCACGTCGTCGTCCTTCCACTCTACTGATAGTGATGGTCTGTCCAATCACATCTATTGTGCCAGATATCCGTCTGCAACACAGGACAAACCAGAATCAATGAGCAGAATCAGAATAGGGGAAAGAAAAAGGAACAGAAACAGAGAAAAGAAGAAAAAAAGAAAAAGAGGGGAAAAAAAGAGAAAAAGAGAAAAGAGAAAAAAAGCGAAAAAGTGAAAAAGAGAAAAAGAGAAAAAGAGAAAAAAGAAAAGAGAAAAAATAAAAGAGAAAAAAGAAAAGAGAAAAAAGAAAAAGAGAAAAGAGAAAAAAGAAAAATGAAAAAGGAAAAAGAAAAAAGGAAAAAGAAAAAGGAAAAAGAAAAAAAGAAAAAGAAAAAAAGAAAAAGAAAAAGGAAAAAGAAGAAGAAAGAA